>JAULUF010000064.1:1217500-1429040 GCA_031834385.1 Semotilus atromaculatus
TTCTTTCTTTCTAACTAATCTCTATCTTTCAAACTAATCTATCTTTCTAACCAATTTTTCTTTCTTTCTTTCTTTCTTTCTTTTTTTCTAACTAATCTATCTATCTTTCTTTCTAACTAATCTTTCTTTCTTTCTAACTAATCTTTCTTTCTTTCTAACTAAACTCTTTCTTTCTTTCTAAATAATCGATCTTTCTTTCTTTCTAAATAATCTATCTTTCTTTCTAACTAATCTATCTATCTATCTTTCTTTCTAACTAATCTATCTATCTTTCTTTCTAACTACTTTATCTTTATTTCTAACTAATCTATCGTTCTTTATTCCTTTCTTTCTTTCTTACTAATCTATCTTTCTTTCTTTCTAACCAATCTATCATTCTTTCTTTCTTTCTAACTAATCTTTCTTTCTTTCTAACTAATCTATCTATCTTTCTTTCTAACTAATCTATCTTTCTTTCTTTCTAACTAATCTATCTTTTTTTTCTAACTAATCTATCTATCTTTCTTTCTAACTAATATATCTTTCTTTCTTTCTAACTAATCTATCTCTTTCTTTCTAACTAACTAGTCTTTCTAACTAATCTATCTTTCTTTCTTTCTTTCTAACTAATCTATGTTTCTTTCTTTCTAACTAATCCATCTTTCTTTATATCTTTCTTACTAACTAATCTATCTTTCTTTCTAACCAATCTTTCTTTCTTTCTTTCTTTTTTCATTCTTTCTAACTAATCTATCTTTCTTTCTTTCTAACTAATCTATCTTTCTTTCTAACTAATCTATCTATCTTTCTTTCTAACTAATCTATCTTTCTTTCTTTCTAACTAATCTATCTATCTATCTATCTTTCTAACTAATCTATCTTTCTTTCTAACTAATCTATCTTTCTTTCTAACTAATCTATCTATCTTTCTTTCTAACTAATCTATCGTTCTTTCTTTCTAACTAATCTATCTATCTATCTATCTTCCTAACTAATCTATCTTTCTTTCTAACTAATCTATCTTTCTTTCTTTCTTTCTAACTAATCTATGTTTCTTTCTTTCTAACTAATCCATCTTTCTTTATATCTTTCTTACTAACTAATCTATCTTTCTTTCTAACCAATCTTTCTTTCTTTCTTTCTTTTTTCATTCTTTCTAACTAATCTATCTTTCTTTCTTTCTAACTAATCTATCTTTCTTTCTAACTAATCTATCTATCTTTCTTTCTAACTAATCTATCTTTCTTTCTTTCTAACTAATCTATCTATCTATCTATCTTTCTAACTAATCTATCTTTCTTTCTAACTAATCTATCTTTCTTTCTAACTAATCTATCTATCTTTCTTTCTAACTAATCTATCGTTCTTTCTTTCTAACTAATCTATCTATCTATCTATCTTCCTAACTAATCTATCTTTCTTTCTAACTAATCTATCTTTCTTTCTTTCTAACTAACTAATCTTTCTTTCTTTCTAACTAATCTATCTTTCTTTCTTTCTTTCTTTCTAACTAATCTATGTTTCTTTCTTTCTAACTAATCTATCTTTCTTTCTTTCTAACTAACTAATCTTTCTTTCTTTCTAACTAATCTATCTTTCTTTCTTTCTTTCTAACTAATCTATGTTTCTTTCTTTCTAACTAATCTATCTTTCTTTCTAACCAATCTTTCTTTCTTTCTTTCTTACTTTCTTTCTTTCTAACTAATCTATCTTTTTTCTTTCTAACTAATCTATCTATCTTTCTTTCTAACTAATCTTTCTTTCTTTCTAACCAATCTATCTTTCTTTCTTTCTAACTAATCTTTCTTTCTTTCTTTCTAACTTATCTATCTATCTTTCTAACTAATCTATCTTTCTTTCTTTCTAACTAATCTATCTTTCTTTCTAACTAATCTATCTTACTTTCTAACTAATTTATCTTTCTTTCTTTCTAACTAATCTATCTTTCTTTTTTTCTAACTAATCTATCTTTCTAGCTAATCTATCTTTCTATCAAATCCATCTTTCTTTGTTTTTTAAATAATCTATCTTTCTTTATTTCTAACTAAGTTATCTTTCTTTCTAACTAATCTATCTTTCTTTCTAACTAATCTATCTTTCTAACTAATCTATCTTTCTTTCTAACAAATCTCTTTCTTTGTTTTTTAACTAATCTATCTTTCTTTCTAACTAATTTATCTTTCTTTCTAACTAATCTATCTTTCTTTCTAACTAATCTATCTTTCTTTCTTTCTAATCTATCTTTCTTTCTAACTAATTTATCTTTCTTTCTAACTAATCTATCTTTCTTTCTAACTAATCTATCTTTCTTTCTTTCTAATCTATCTTTCTTTCTTTCTAACTAATCTATCTTACTTTCTTTCTTTCTTTTTAATTAACTTTCTTTCTTTCTTTCTTTCTTTCTAACTAATCTTTCTTTCTTTCTAACCAATCTATCTTTCTTTCTTTCTAACTAATCTTTCTTTCTTTCTTTCTAACTAATTTATCTTTCTTTCTTTCTAACTAATCTATCTTTCTTTTTTTCTAACTAATCTATCTTTCTAGCTAATCTATCTTTCTTTCTATCAAATCCATCTTTCTTTGTTTTTTAAATAATCTATCTTTCTTTATTTCTAACTAAGTTATCTTTCTTTCTAACTAATCTATCTTTCTTTCTAACTAATCTATCTTTCTAACTAATCTATCTTTCTTTCTAACAAATCTCTTTCTTTGTTTTTTAACTAATCTATCTTTCTTTCTAACTAATTTATCTTTCTTTCTAACTAATCTATCTTTCTTTCTAACTAATCTTTTTTTCTTTCTTTCTTTCTAACTAATCTATCTTTCTAACTAATCTTTCTTTCTTTCTTTTTAATTAACTTTCTTTCTAACTAATCTATCTATCTTTCTATCTTTCTTTCTACCTAATCTATCTTTCTTTTTAATTAACTTTCTTTCTTTCTTTCTTTCTTTCTTTCTTTCTAACTAATTTATCTTTCTTTCTTTCTAACTAATCTATCTTTCTTTTTCTTACTAACTAATCTTTCTTTCTTTCTTTCTAACTAATCTATCTTTCTTTCTCACTAATCTTTTTTTCTTTCTTTCTTTCTTACTAATCTATCTTTCTTTCCTTTTTTCTTTCTAACTAATCTATCTTTCTTTCTTACTAATCTTTTTTTCTTTCTTTTTTCTAACTAATCTATGTTTCTTTCTTTCTAACTAATCTTTTTTTCTTTCTTTCTAACTGATCTATCTTTCTTTCTAACTAATCTATCTTTCTAACTGATCTTTCTTTCTTTCTTTTTAATTAACTTTCTTTCTTTCTTTCTTTCTAACTAATCTATCTTTCTTTCTTTCTAACTAATCTATCTTTCTTTTTCTTTCTAACTAATCTCTTTCTTTCTTTCTTTCTAACTAATCTATCTTTCTTTCTTTCTTTCTAACTAATCTTTTTTCTTTCTTTCTAACTAATCCATCTTTCTTTCTTTCTAACTAATCTATCTTTCTTTCTTTCTAACTTATCTATATTTCTTTCTTTCTTTCTCTTTCTTTCTTTCTTTCTTTCTAACTAATCTATCTTTCTTTCTTACTAATCTTTTTTTCTTTCTTTCTAACTAATCTATCTTTCTAACTAATCTTTCTTTCTTTCTCTTTAATTAACTTTCTTTCTTTCTTTCTAACTAATCTATCTATCTTTCTATCTTTCTTTCTACCTAATCTATCTTTCTTTCTTTCTTTTTAATTAACTTTCTTTCTTTCTTTCTTTCTTTCTTTCTAACTAATCTATCTTTCTTTCTTTCTTTCTAAATAAAAACTCTTTCTTTTTCTTTCTAACTAATCTATCTATCTTTCTCTTTCTTTCTACCTAATCTATCTTTCTTTCTTTCTTTTTAATTAACTTTCTTTTTTTCTTTCTTTCTTTCTTTCTTTCTTTCTTTCTTTCTAACTAATCTATCTTTCTTTCTCACTAATCTCTTTTTCTTTCTTTCTTTCTAACTAATCTATCTATCTTTCTATCTTTCTTACTAATCAATCTTTCTTTCTTTCTTACTAATTTATCTTTCTTTCTTTCTTACTAATCTATCTTTCTTTCCTTTTTTCTTTCTAACTAATCTTTCTTTCTTTCTTTCTTTCTTTCTTTCTAACTAATCTATCTTTCTTTCTTTCTTTCTTTCTCACTAATCTTTTTTTCTTTCTTTCTAACTAATCTATCTATCTTTCTATCTTTCTTACTAATCAATCTTTCTTTCTTTCTTACTAATTTATCTTTCTTTCTTTCTTTCTTACTAATCTTTTTTTCTTTCTTTCTTTCTAACTAATCTATCTTTCTTTCTTTCTAACTTATCTATATTTCTTTCTTTCTTTCTTACTAATCTATCTTTCTTTCTAACTAATCTCTTTCTTTCTTTCTTTCTAACTAATCTATCTTTCTTTCTTTCTTACTAATCTTTTTTTCTTTCTTTTTTCTAACTAATCTATCTTTCTTTCTTTCTTTCTAACTAATCTTTTTTTCTTTCTTTCTTTCTAACTTATCTATATTTCTTTCTTTCTTTCTTTCTTTCTTTCTTACTAATCTATCTTTCTTTCTAACTAATCTATCTTTCTTTCTTTCTTTCTTTCTAACTAATCTATCTTTCTTTCTTTCTTACTAATCTTTTTTTCTTTCTTTCTAACTAATCTATCTTTCTTTCTTTCTTACTAAACTATAAACTAATTAAACTTTAAACTTCTTTAAACTTCTTCAAACTTATTGGTCCAAACTTTCACAAGCCAACTTAAAGTTTGTCTCGACGAACTTTTTCTAGTTAAACTTTAAACTTCTTTAAACTTCTTCAAACTTATTGGTCCAAACTTTCACAAGCCAACTTAAAGTTTGTCTCGACGAACTTTTTCTAGTTAAGTTGGCTTGGAAAAGCCAACTTACTGAAATCCTATTTAAACTTATTATTATTCTTCTTCTTCTTATTTTTCTTACCCAAAAAATTCTGACTCTAACTCGTCCTAGAGCTTTAACTCTACAAACTCCAAACTCGGGTCAGACCTTCAGACTGTTCTGACTCGGTGTGCTATATCTTTTCAAACTGATTTGACTTTCAGATTTCTTAAAAATTAATATTAAAAATCATAAAAATCCCATTGACTTTCATTGCAACAGTTCAAATTGAGCCAAGACTACGGTGGCCCAGTAGTGAACAACACAAAAACTCAAATCTAAACTCCCTGAAGCCCTAGATTCAATTAAACTACCATTCTATATGTACTAATGAACTTTATCTATCTATCTATCTATCTATCTATCTATCTATCTATCTATCTATCTATCTTTCTAACTTATCTTTCTTTCTTTCTAACTAATCTTTCTTTCTTTCTACCTAATCTTTCTTTATTTCTTTCTTTCTAACTAATCTTTCTTTCTTTCTACCTAATCTTTCTTTATTTCTTTCTTTCTTACTAATCTATCTTTCTTTCAAACTAATCTTTCTTTCTTTCAAACTAATCTTTCTTTCTTTCTAACTAATATTTCTTTCTTGATAACTGATCTATCTTTCTTTCTAACTAATCTTTCTTTCTTTCTAACTAATCTATCTTTCTTTCTAACTAATCTACCTTACTTTCTTTCTAACTAATCTATCTTTCTTTCTAACTAATCTATCTATCTTTCTTTCTTTCTAACTACTCTATCTTTCTTTCAATCTAACTTTTCTTTCTTTCTAACTAATCTATCTATCTTTCTAACTAATCTCTTTCTTTCTAACCAATCTTTCATTCTTTCTTTCTTACTTTCTTTTATTCTTTCTTTCTAACTAATCTATCTTTTTTCTTTCTAACTAATCTTTCTTTCTTTCTAACTAATCTATCTATCTTTCTTTCTTTCTAACTAATCTATCTATCTTTCTTTCATTCTAACTAATCTTTTCTTTCTTTCTAACTAATCTCTATCTTTCAAACTAATCTATCTTTCTTTCTAACCAATTTTTCTTTCTTTCTTTCTTTCTTTTTTCTTTCTAACTAATCTATCTATCTATCTTTCTAACTAATCTTTCTTTCTTTCTAACTAATCTTTCTTTCTTTCTAACTAATCTATCTTTCTTTCTTTCTAAATAATCTATCTTTCTTTCTAACTAATCTATCTATCTATCTTTCTTTCTAACTAATCTATCTATCTTTCTTTCTAACTACTTTATCTTTATTTCTAACTAATCTATCGTTCTTTATTCCTTTCTTTCTTTCTTACTAATCTATCTTTCTTTCTAACCAATCTATCATTCTTTCTTTCTTTCTAACTAATCTTTCTTTCTTTCTAACTAATCTATAATCTTTCTTTCTTTCTAACTAATCTATCTATCTTTCTTTCTAACTAATCTATCTTTCTTTCTTTCTAACTAATCTATCTTTTTTTTCTAACTAATCTATCTATCTTTCTAACTAATATATCTTTCTTTCTTTCTAACTAATCTATCTTTCTTTCTTTCTAACTAATCTAACTAATCTATCTTTCTTTCTTTCTAACTAATCTATCTATCTATCTTTCTTTCTTTCTAACTAATCTATCTATCTTTCTTTCTAACTAATCTATCTTTCTTTCTTTCTAACTAATCTATCTATCTATCTATCTTTCTAACTAATCTATCTTTCTTTCTAACTAATCTCTATCTTTCAAACTAATCTATCTTTCTTTCTAACCAATTTTTCTTTCTTTCTTTCTTTTTTTTATTTCTAACTAATCTATCTATCTTTCTTTCTAACTAATCTTTCTTTCTTTCTAACTAATCTTTCTTTCTTTCTAACTAATCTTTCTTTCTTTCTAACTAATCTATCTTTCTTTCTTTCTAAATAATCTATCTTTCTTTCTAACTAATCTATCTATCTATCTTTCTTTCTAACTAATCTATCTATCTTTCTTTCTAACTACTTTATCTTTATTTCTAACTAATCTATCGTTCTTTATTCCTTTCATTCTTTCTTACTAATCTATCTTTCTTTCTAACCAATCTATCATTCTTTCTTTCTTTCTAACTAATCTATCTATCTTTCTTTCTAACTAATCTATCTTTCTTTCTTTCTAACTAATCTATCTTTTTTTTCTAACTAATCTATCTATCTTTCTAACTAATATATCTTTCTTTCTTTCTAACTAATCTATCTTTCTTTCTTTCTAACTAATCTATCTTTCTTTTTCTTACTAACTAATCTTTCTTTCTTTCTTTCTAACTAATCTATCTATCTATCTATCTATCTTTCTTTCTAACTAATCTATCTCTTTCTTTCTAACTAACTAGTCTTTCTAACTAATCTATCTTTCTTTCTTTCTTTCTTTCTAACTAATTTATCTTTCTTTCTTTCTAACTAATCTATCTTTCTTTTTCTTACTAACTAATCTTTCTTTCTTTCTTTCTAACTAATCTATCTATCTATCTATCTATCTTTCTTTCTAACTAATCTATCTCTTTCTTTCTAACTAACTAGTCTTTCTAACTAATCTATCTTTCTTTCTTTCTTTCTTTCTAACTAATCTATGTTTCTTTCTTTCTAACTAATCCATCTTTCTTTATATCTTTCTTACTAACTAATCTATCTTTCTTTCTAACCAATCTTTCTTTCTTTCTTTTTTCATTCTTTCTAACTAATCTATCTTTCTTTCTTTCTAACTAATCTATCTATCTTTCTTTCTAACTAATCTATCTTTCTTTCTTTCTAACTAATCTATCTATCTATCTTTCTAACTAATCTATCTTTCTTTCTTTCTAACTAATCTATCTTTCTTTCTAACTAATCTATCTATCTTTCTTTCTAACTAATCTATCTTTCTTTCTTTCTAACTAATCTATCTATCTATCTTTCTAACTAATCTATCTTTCTTTCTTTCTAACTAATCTATCTTTCTTTCTAACTAATCTATCTATCTATCTTTCTTTCTAACTAATCTATCTTTCTTTCTTTCTAACTAATCTATCTATCTATCTATCTTTCTAACTAATCTATCTTTCTTTCTAACTAATCTATCTTTCTTTCTTTCTAACTAACTAATCTTTCTTTCTTTCTAACTAATCTATCTTTCTTTCTTTCTTTCTAACTAATCTATGTTTCTTTCTTTCTAACTAATCTATCTTTTTCTATCTTTCTAACTAATCTATCTTTCTTTCTAACCAATCTTTCTTTCTTTCTTTCTTACTTTCTTTCTTTCTAACTAATCTATCTTTTTTCTTTCTAACTAATCTATCTATCTTTCTTTCTAACTAATCTTTCTTTCTTTCTAACCAATCTATCTTTCTTTCTTTCTAACTAATCTTTCTTTCTTTCTTTCTAACTTATCTATCTATCTTTCTAACTAATCTATCTTTCTTTCTTTCTAACTAATCTATCTTTCTAACTAATCTATCTTACTTTCTAACTAATTTATCTTTCTTTTTTTCTAACTAATCTATCTTTCTAGCTAATCTATCTTTCTTTCTATCAAATCCATCTTTCTTTGTTTTATAAATAATCTATCTTTCTTTATTTCTAACTAAGTTATCTTTCTTTCTAACTAATCTATCTTTCTTTCTAACTAATCTATCTTTCTAACTAATCTATCTTTCTTTCTAACAAATCTCTTTCTTTGTTTTTTAACTAATCTATCTTTCTTTCTAACTAATCTATCTTTCTTTCTAACTAATCTATCTTTCTTTCTTTCTAATCTATCTTTCTTTCTTTCTAACTAATCTATCTTACTTTCTTTCTTTCTTTTTAATTAACTTTCTTTCTTTCTTTCTTTCTTTCTAACTAATCTATCTTTCTTTCTTTCTTACTGATCTATCTTTCTTTTTCTTTCTAACTAATCAATCTTTCTTTCTTTCTAACTAATCTTTCTTTCTTTCTTACTAATCTATCTTTCTTTCTTTCTTTCTAACTAATCTATCTTTCTTTCTTACTAATATTTTTTTCTTTCTTTCTTTCTAACTAATCTATCTTTCTAACTAATCTTTCTTTCTTTCTTTCTTTTTAATTAACTTTCTTTCTTTCTTTCTTTCTAACCAATCTATCTTTCTTTCTTTATAACTAATCTATCTTTCTTTTTCTTTGTAACTAATCTATCTTTCTTTCTTTCTAACTAATCTTTCTTTCTTTCTTACTAATCTTTTTTTCTTTCTTTCTTTCTAACTAATCTATCTATCTTTCTTTCTTTCTTTCTTTCTTTTTAATTAACTTTATTTCTTTCTTTCTTTCTAACTAATCTATCTTTCTTTCTAACTAATCTATCTTTCTTTTTCTTTCTAACTAATCTATCTTTCTTTCTTTCTTTCTAACTAATCTATCTTTCTCACTAATCTATCTTTCTTTCTTTCTTTCTTACTAATATATCTTTCTTTCCTATTTTCTTTCTAACTAATCTATCTTTCTTTCTTTCTTACTAATCTTTTTTTCTTTCTTTTTTTCTAACTAATCTATCTATCTTTCATTCTTTCTTTCTAACTAATCTTTTTCTTCTTTCTTTCTAACTAATCTATCTTTCTTTCTTTCTAACTTATCTATATTTCTTTCTTTCTTTCTTTCTTTCTTTCTTTCTTTCTAACTAACTAATCTATCTTTCTTTCTTACTAATCTTTTTTTCTTTCTTTCTTTCTTTCTAACTAATCTATCCTTCTAACTAATCCATCTTTCTTTCTCTCTTTCTTCCTTTCTTTCTTACTAATCTATCTTTCTTTCCTTTTTTCTTTCTAACTAATCTATCTTTCTTTCTTTCTTACTAATCTTTTTTCTTTCTTTCTAACTAATCCATCTTTCTTTCTCTCTAACTAATCTATCTTTCTTTCTCACTAATCTTTTTTCTTTCTTTCTTTCTAACTAATCTATCTATCTCACTAATCTATCTTTCTTCCTTTCTTTCTTACTAATCTATCTTTCTTTCCTTTTTTCTTTCTAACTAATCTATCTTTCTTTCTTTCTTTCTAACTAATCTTTTTTCTTTCTTTCTAACTAATCCATCTTTCTTTCTTTCTAACTAATCTATCTTTCTTTCTTTCTAACTTATCTATATTTCTTTCTCTTTCTTTCTTTCTTTCTTTCTTTCTTTCTAACTAATCTCTTTCTTTCTTACTAATCTTTTTTTCTTTCTTTCTTTCTAACTAATCTATCTTTCTAACTAATCTTTCTTTCTTTCTTTTTAATTAACTTTCTTTCTTTCTAACTAATCTATCTATCTTTCTATCTTTCTTTCTACCTAATCTATCTTTCTTTCTTTCTTTTTAATTAACTTTCTTTCTTTCTTTCTTTCTAACTAATTTATCTTTCTTTCTTTCTAACTAATCTATCTTTCTTTTTCTTACTAACTAATCTTTCTTTCTTTCTTTCTAACTAATCTATCTTTCTAACTAATCTTTCTTTCTTTCTTTTTAATTAACTTTCTTTCTTTCTTTCTTTCTTTCTAACTAATCTATCTTTCTTTCTTACTAATCTTTTTTTCTTTCTTTTTTCTAACTAATCTATGTTTCTTTCTTTCTAACTAATCTTTTTTTCTTTCTTTCTAACTAATCTATCTTTCTTTCTTTCTTTCTTACTAATCTTTTTTTCTTTCTTTCTAACTAATCTATCTTTCTAACTAATCTTTCTTTCTTTCTTTTTAATTAACTTTCTTTCTTTCTTTCTTTCTTTCTAACTAATCTATCTTTCTTTTTCTTTCTAACTAATCTCTTTCTTTCTTTCTTTCTTTCTAACTAATCTATCTTTCTTTCTTTCTAACTAATCTTTTTTCTTTCTTTCTAACTAATCCATCTTTCTTTCTTTCTAACTAATCTATCTTTCTTTCTTTCTAACTTATCTATATTTCTTTCTTTCTTTCTTTCTTTCTTTCTTTCTTTCTTTCTTTCTTTCTTTCTAACTAATCTATCTTTTTTTCTTACTAATCTTTTTTTCTTTCTTTCTTTCTAACTAATCTATCTTTCTAACTAATCTTTCTTTCTTTCTCTTTAATTAACTTTCTTTCTTTCTTTCTAACTA
This sequence comes from Semotilus atromaculatus, assembly GCA_031834385.1. Taxonomy (NCBI): domain Eukaryota; kingdom Metazoa; phylum Chordata; class Actinopteri; order Cypriniformes; family Leuciscidae; genus Semotilus; species Semotilus atromaculatus. Next base: position 1,228,436 of record JAULUF010000064.1, read on the forward strand.
ATCTATCTATCTTTCTATCTTTCTTTCTACCTAATCTATCTTTCTTTCTTTCTTTTTAATTAACTTTCTTTCTTTCTTTCTTTCTTTCTTTCTTTCTTTCTAACTAATCTATCTTTCTTTCTTTCTAAATAAAAACTATCTTTCTTTTTCTTTCTAACTAATCTATCTATCTTTCTATCTTTCTTTCTACCTAATCTATCTTTCTTTCTTTCTTTTTAATTAACTTTCTTTCTTTCTTTCTTTCTAACTAATCTATCTTTCTTTCTCACTAATCTCTTTTTCTTTCTTTCTTTCTAACTAATCTATCTATCTTTCTTACTAATCAATCTTTCTTTCTTTCTTACTAATTTATCTTTCTTTCTTTCTTTCTGACTAATCTATTTCTTTCCTTTTTTCTTTCTAACTAATCTTTCTTTCTTTCTTTCTAACTAATCTATCTTTCTTTCTTTCTTTCTTTCTTTCTTTCTTTCTCACTAATCTTTTTTTCTTTCTTTCTAACTAATCTATCTATCTTTCTATCTTTCTTACTAATCAATCTTTCTTTCTTTCTTACTAATTTATCTTTCTTTCTTTCTTTCTTTCTTACTAATCTTTTTTTCTTTCTTTCTTTCTAACTAATCTATCTTTCTTTCTTTCTAACTTATCTATATTTCTTTCTTTCTTTCTTTCTTACTAATCTATCTTTCTTTCTAACTAATCTATCTTTCTTTCTTTCTTTCTTTCTTTCTAACTAATCTATCTTTCTTTCTTTCTTTCTTACTAATCTTTTTTTCTTTCTTTCTAACTAATCTATCTTTCTTTCTTTCTTACTAAACTATAAACTAATTAAACTTTAAACTTCTTTAAACTTCTTCAAACTTATTGGTCCAAACTTTCACAAGCCAACTTAAAGTTTGTCTCGACGAACTTTTTCTAGTTCTTCTTCTTCTTCTTATTTTTCTTACCCAAAAAATTCTGACTCTAACTCGTCCTAGAGCTTTAACTCTACAAACTCCAAACTCGGGTCAGACCTTCAGACTGTTCTGACTCGGTGTGCTATATCTTTTCAAACTGATTTGACTTTCAGATTTCTTAAAAATTAATATTAAAAATCATAAAAATCCCATTGACTTTCATTGCAACAGTTCAAATTGAGCCAAGACTACGGTGGCCCAGTAGTGAACAACACAAAAACTCAAATCTAAACTCCCTGAAGCCCTAGATTCAATTAAACTACCATTCTATATGTACTAATGAACTTTATCTATCTATCTATCTATCTATCTATCTATCTATCTATCTATCTATCTATCTATCTATCTATCTATCTTTCTAACTTATCTTTCTTTCTTTCTAACTAATCTTTCTTTCTTTCTACCTAATCTTTCTTTATTTCTTTCTTTCTTACTAATCTATCTTTCTTTCAAACTAATCTTTCTTTCTTTCAAACTAATCTTTCTTTCTTTCTAACTAATATTTATTTCTTGCTAACTGATCTATCTTTCTTTCTTTCTAACTAATCTTTCTTTCTTTCTAACTAATCTATCTTTCTTCTTTCTAACTAATCTATCTTTCTTTCTAACTAATCTAACTTACTTTCTTTCTAACTAATCTATCTTTCTTTCTAACTAATCTATCTATCTTTCTTTCTTTCTAACTACTCTATCTTTCTTTCATTCTAACTTTTCTTTCTTTCTAACTAATCTATCTATCTTTCTAACTAATCTCTTTCTTTCTAACCAATCTTTCATTCTTTCTTTCTTACTTTCTTTTATTCTTTCTTTCTAACTAATCTATCTTTTTTCTTTCTAACTAATCTTTCTTTCTTTCTAACTAATCTATCTATCTTTCTTTCTTTCTAACTAATCTATCTATCTTTCTTTCATTCTAACTAATCTTTTCTTTCTTTCTAACTAATCTCTATCTTTCAAACTAATCTATCTTTCTTTCTAACCAATTTTTCTTTCTTTCTTTCTTTCTTTCTTTCTTTTTTTCTTTCTAACTAATCTATCTATCTTTCTTTCTAACTAATCTTTCTTTCTTTCTAACTAATCTTTCTTTCTTTCTAACTAATCTATCTTTCTTTCTTTCTAAATAATCTATCTTTCTAACTAATCTATCTATCTATCTTTCTTTCTAACTAATCTATCTATCTTTCTTTCTAACTACTTTATCTTTATTTCTAACTAATCTATCGTTCTTTATTCCTTTCTTTCTTTCTTACTAATCTATCTTTCTTTCTTTCTAACCAATCTATCATTCTTTCTTTCTTTCTAACTAATCTTTCTTTCTTTCTAACTAATCTATCTATCTTTCTTTCTAACTAATCTATCTTTCTTTCTTTCTAACTAATCTATCTTTTTTTTCTAACTAATCTATCTATCTTTCTTTCTAACTAATATATCTTTCTTTCTTTCTAACTAATCTATCTTTCTTTCTTTCTAACTAATCTATCTATCTATCTATCTATCTTTCTTTCTAACTAATCTATCTCTTTCTTTCTAACTAACTAGTCTTTCTAACTAATCTATCTTTCTTTCTTTCTTTCTTTCTAACTAATCTATGTTTCTTTCTTTCTAACTAATCCATCTTTCTTTATATCTTTCTTACTAACTAATCTATCTTTCTTTCTAACCAATCTTTCTTTCTTTCTTTCTTTTTTCATTCTTTCTAACTAATCTATCTTTCTTTCTTTCTAACTAATCTATCTTTCTTTCTAACTAATCTATCTATCTTTCTTTCTAACTAATCTATCTTTCTTTCTTTCTAACTAATCTATCTATCTATCTATCTATCTATCTTTCTAACTAATCTATCTTTCTTTCTAACTAATCTATCTTTCTTTCTAACTAATCTATCTATCTTTCTTTCTAACTAATCTATCTTTCTTTCTTTCTAACTAATCTATCTATCTATCTATCTTTCTAACTAATCTATCTTTCTTTCTAACTAATCTATCTTTCTTTCTAACTAATCTTTCTTTCTTTCTAACTAATCTATCTTTCTTTCTTTCTTTCTAACTAATCTATGTTTCTTTCTTTCTAACTAATCTATCTTTCTTTCTATCTTTCTAACTAATCTATCTTTCTTTCTAACCAATCTTTCTTTCTTTCTTTCTTTCTTTCTTTCTAACTAATCTATCTTTTTTCTTTCTAACTAATCTATCTATCTTTCTTTCTAACTAATCTTTCTTTCTTTCTAACCAATCTATCTTTCTTTCTAACTAATCTTTCTTTCTTTCTTTCTAACTTATCTATCTATCTTTCTAACTAATCTATCTTTCTTTCTTTCTAACTAATCTATCTTTCTTTCTAACTAATCTATCTTACTTTCTAACTAATTTATCTTTCTTTCTTTCTAACTAATCTATCTTTCTTTTTTTCTAACTAATCTATCTTTCTTTCTATCAAATCCATCTTTCTTTGTTTTTTAAATAATCTATCTTTCTTTATTTCTAACTAAGTTATCTTTCTTTCTAACTAATCTATCTTTCTTTCTAACTAATCTATCTTTCTAACTAATCTATCTTTCTTTCTAACAAATCTCTTTCTTTGTTTTTTAACTAATCTATCTTTCTTTCTAACTAATTTATCTTTCTTTCTAACTAATCTATCTTTCTTTCTAACTAATCTATCTTTCTTTCTTTCTAATCTATCTTTCTTTCTTTCTAACTAATCTATCTTACTTTCTTTCTTTCTTTTTAATTAACTTTCTTTCTTTCTTTCTAACTAATCTATCTTTCTTTCTTTCTAACTGATCTATCTTTCTTTTTCTTTCTAACTAATCTATCTTTCTTTCTTTCTAACTAATCTTTCTTTCTTTCTTACTAATCTATCTTTCTTTCTTTCTTTCTAACTAATCTATCTTTCTTTCTTACTAATATTTTTTTCTTTCTTTCTTTCTAACTAATCTATCTTTCTAACTAATCTTTCTTTCTTTCTTTCTTTTTAATTAACTTTCTTTCTTTCTTTCTTTCTTTCTAACCAATCTATCTTTCTTTCTTTCTAACTAATCTATCTTTCTTTTTCTTTGTAACTAATCTATCTTTCTTTCTTTCTAACTAATCTTTCTTTCTTTCTTACTAATCTTTTTTTCTTTCTTTCTTTCTAACTAATCTATCTATCTTTCTTTCTTTTTAATTAACTTTATTTATTTCTTTCTAACTAATCTATCTTTCTTTCTAACTAATCTATCTTTCTTTTTCTTTCTAACTAATCTATCTTTCTTTCTTTCTTTCTAACTAATCTATCTTTCTCACTAATCTCTTTCTTTCTTTCTTTCTTACTAATATATCTTTCTTTCCTTTTTTCTTTCTAACTAATCTATCTTTCTTTCTTTCTTACTAATCTTTTTTTCTTTTTTTCTAACTAATCTATCTATCTTTCATTCTTTCTTTCTAACTAATCTTTTTTTCTTTCTTTCTAACTAATCTATCTTTCTTTCTTTCTAACTTATCTATATTTCTTTCTTTCTTTCTTTCTTTCTAACTAACTAATCTATCTTTCTTTCTTACTAATCTTTTTTTCTTTCTTTCTTTCTTTCTAACTAATCTATCCTTCTAACTAATCTTTCTTTCTTTCTTTTTAATTAACTTTCTTTCTTTCTTTCTAACTAATCTATCTATCTTTCTTTCTACCTAATCTATATTTCTTTTTTTCTTTTTAATTAACTTTCTTTCTTTCTTTCTTTCTTTCTAACTAATCTATCTTTCTTTCTTTCTAACTAATCTATCTTTCTTTTTCTTTCTAACTAATCTCTTTCTTTCTAACTAATCTATCTTTCTTTCTCACTAATCTTTTTTCTTTCTTTCTTTCTAACTAATCTATCTATCTCACTAATCTATCTTTCTTCCTTTCTTTCTTACTAATCTATCTTTCTTTCCTTTTTTCTTTCTAACTAATCTATCTTTCTTTCTTACTAATCTTTTTTTTTTCTATCTAACTAATCCATCTTTCTTTCTCTCTAACTAATCTATCTTTCTTTCTCACTAATCTTTTTTCTTTCTTTCTTTCTAACTAATCTATCTATCTCACTAATCTATCTTTCTTCCTTTCTTTCTTACTAATCTATCTTTCTTTCCTTTTTTCTTTCTAACTAATCTATCTTTCTTTCTTTCTAACTAATCTTTTTTCTTTCTTTCTAACTAATCAATCTTTCTTTCTTTCTAACTAATCTATCTTTCTTTCTTTCTAACTTATCTATATTTCTTTCTTTCTTTCTCTTTCTTTCTTTCTTTCTTTCTTTCTTTCTTTCTTTCTTTCTTTCTTTCTAACTAATCTATCTTTCTTTCTTACTAATCTTTTTTTCTTTCTTTCTTTCTAACTAATCTATCTTTCTAACTAATCTTTCTTTCTTTCTTTTTAATTAACTTTCTTTCTTTCTTTCTAACTAATCTATCTATCTTTCTATCTTTCTTTCTACCTAATCTATCTTTCTTTCTTTCTTTTTAATTAACTTTCTTTCTTTCTTTCTTTCTTTCTAACTAATTTATCTTTCTTTCTTTCTAACTAATCTATCTTTCTTTTTCTTACTAACTAATCTTTCTTTCTTTCTTTCTAACTAATCTATCTTTCTTTCTCACTAATCTTTTTTTCTTTCTTTCTTTCTTACTAATCTATCTTTCTTTCCTTTTTTCTTTCTAACTAATCTATCTTTCTTTCTTACTAATCTTTTTTTCTTTCTTTTTTCTAACTAATCTATGTTTCTTTCTTTCTAACTAATCTTTTTTTCTTTCTTTCTAACTAATCTATCTTTCTTTCTTTCTTTCTTTCTTACTAATCTTTTTTTCTTTCTTTCTTTCTAACTAATCTATCTTTCTAACTAATCTTTCTTTCTTTCTTTTTAATTAACTTTCTTTCTTTCTTTCTTTCTTTCTTTCTAACTGATCTATCTTTCTTTCTTTCTAACTAATCTATCTATCTATCTATCTATCTTTCTTTCTAACTAATCTATCTCTTTCTTTCTAACTAACTAGTCTTTCTAACTAATCTATCTTTCTTTCTTTCTTTCTTTCTAACTAATCTATGTTTCTTTCTTTCTAACTAATCCATCTTTCTTTATATCTTTCTTACTAACTAATCTATCTTTCTTTCTAACCAATCTTTCTTTCTTTCTTTCTTTTTTCATTCTTTCTAACTAATCTATCTTTCTTTCTTTCTAACTAATCTATCTTTCTTTCTAACTAATCTATCTATCTTTCTTTCTAACTAATCTATCTTTCTTTCTTTCTAACTAATCTATCTATCTATCTATCTATCTATCTTTCTAACTAATCTATCTTTCTTTCTAACTAATCTATCTTTCTTTCTAACTAATCTATCTATCTTTCTTTCTAACTAATCTATCTTTCTTTCTTTCTAACTAATCTATCTATCTATCTATCTTTCTAACTAATCTATCTTTCTTTCTAACTAATCTATCTTTCTTTCTAACTAATCTTTCTTTCTTTCTAACTAATCTATCTTTCTTTCTTTCTTTCTAACTAATCTATGTTTCTTTCTTTCTAACTAATCTATCTTTCTTTCTATCTTTCTAACTAATCTATCTTTCTTTCTAACCAATCTTTCTTTCTTTCTTTCTTTCTTTCTTTCTAACTAATCTATCTTTTTTCTTTCTAACTAATCTATCTATCTTTCTTTCTAACTAATCTTTCTTTCTTTCTAACCAATCTATCTTTCTTTCTAACTAATCTTTCTTTCTTTCTTTCTAACTTATCTATCTATCTTTCTAACTAATCTATCTTTCTTTCTTTCTAACTAATCTATCTTTCTTTCTAACTAATCTATCTTACTTTCTAACTAATTTATCTTTCTTTCTTTCTAACTAATCTATCTTTCTTTTTTTCTAACTAATCTATCTTTCTTTCTATCAAATCCATCTTTCTTTGTTTTTTAAATAATCTATCTTTCTTTATTTCTAACTAAGTTATCTTTCTTTCTAACTAATCTATCTTTCTTTCTAACTAATCTATCTTTCTAACTAATCTATCTTTCTTTCTAACAAATCTCTTTCTTTGTTTTTTAACTAATCTATCTTTCTTTCTAACTAATTTATCTTTCTTTCTAACTAATCTATCTTTCTTTCTAACTAATCTATCTTTCTTTCTTTCTAATCTATCTTTCTTTCTTTCTAACTAATCTATCTTACTTTCTTTCTTTCTTTTTAATTAACTTTCTTTCTTTCTTTCTAACTAATCTATCTTTCTTTCTTTCTAACTGATCTATCTTTCTTTTTCTTTCTAACTAATCTATCTTTCTTTCTTTCTAACTAATCTTTCTTTCTTTCTTACTAATCTATCTTTCTTTCTTTCTTTCTAACTAATCTATCTTTCTTTCTTACTAATATTTTTTTCTTTCTTTCTTTCTAACTAATCTATCTTTCTAACTAATCTTTCTTTCTTTCTTTCTTTTTAATTAACTTTCTTTCTTTCTTTCTTTCTAACCAATCTATCTTTCTTTCTTTCTAACTAATCTATCTTTCTTTTTCTTTGTAACTAATCTATCTTTCTTTCTTTCTAACTAATCTTTCTTTCTTTCTTACTAATCTTTTTTTCTTTCTTTCTTTCTAACTAATCTATCTATCTTTCTTTCTTTTTAATTAACTTTATTTATTTCTTTCTAACTAATCTATCTTTCTTTCTAACTAATCTATCTTTCTTTTTCTTTCTAACTAATCTATCTTTCTTTCTTTCTTTCTAACTAATCTATCTTTCTCACTAATCTCTTTCTTTCTTTCTTTCTTACTAATATATCTTTCTTTCCTTTTTTCTTTCTAACTAATCTATCTTTCTTTCTTTCTTACTAATCTTTTTTTCTTTTTTTCTAACTAATCTATCTATCTTTCATTCTTTCTTTCTAACTAATCTTTTTTTCTTTCTTTCTAACTAATCTATCTTTCTTTCTTTCTAACTTATCTATATTTCTTTCTTTCTTTCTTTCTTTCTAACTAACTAATCTATCTTTCTTTCTTACTAATCTTTTTTTCTTTCTTTCTTTCTTTCTAACTAATCTATCCTTCTAACTAATCTTTCTTTCTTTCTTTTTAATTAACTTTCTTTCTTTCTTTCTAACTAATCTATCTTTCTAACTAATCTTTCTTTCTTTCTTTTTAATTAACTTTCTTTCTTTCTTTCTTTCTTTCTAACTAATCTATCTTTCTTTTTCTTTCTAACTAATCTCTTTCTTTCTTTCTTTCTTTCTAACTAATCTATCTTTCTTTCTTTCTAACTAATCTTTTTTCTTTCTTTCTAACTAATCCATCTTTCTTTCTTTCTAACTAATCTATCTTTCTTTCTTTCTAACTTATCTATATTTCTTTCTTTCTTTCTTTCTTTCTTTCTTTCTTTCTTTCTTTCTTTCTAACTAATCTATCTTTTTTTCTTACTAATCTTTTTTTCTTTCTTTCTTTCTAACTAATCTATCTTTCTAACTAATCTTTCTTTCTTTCTCTTTAATTAACTTTCTTTCTTTCTTTCTAACTAATCTATCTATCTTTCTATCTTTCTTTCTACCTAATCTATCTTTCTTTCTTTCTTTTTAATTAACTTTCTTTCTTTCTTTCTTTCTTTCTTTCTTTCTTTCTAACTAATCTATCTTTCTTTCTTTCTAAATAAAAACTATCTTTCTTTTTCTTTCTAACTAATCTATCTATCTTTCTATCTTTCTTTCTACCTAATCTATCTTTCTTTCTTTCTTTTTAATTAACTTTCTTTCTTTCTTTCTTTCTAACTAATCTATCTTTCTTTCTCACTAATCTCTTTTTCTTTCTTTCTTTCTAACTAATCTATCTATCTTTCTTACTAATCAATCTTTCTTTCTTTCTTACTAATTTATCTTTCTTTCTTTCTTTCTGACTAATCTATTTCTTTCCTTTTTTCTTTCTAACTAATCTTTCTTTCTTTCTTTCTAACTAATCTATCTTTCTTTCTTTCTTTCTTTCTTTCTTTCTTTCTCACTAATCTTTTTTTCTTTCTTTCTAACTAATCTATCTATCTTTCTATCTTTCTTACTAATCAATCTTTCTTTCTTTCTTACTAATTTATCTTTCTTTCTTTCTTTCTTTCTTACTAATCTTTTTTTCTTTCTTTCTTTCTAACTAATCTATCTTTCTTTCTTTCTAACTTATCTATATTTCTTTCTTTCTTTCTTTCTTACTAATCTATCTTTCTTTCTAACTAATCTATCTTTCTTTCTTTCTTTCTTTCTTTCTAACTAATCTATCTTTCTTTCTTTCTTTCTTACTAATCTTTTTTTCTTTCTTTCTAACTAATCTATCTTTCTTTCTTTCTTACTAAACTATAAACTAATTAAACTTTAAACTTCTTTAAACTTCTTCAAACTTATTGGTCCAAACTTTCACAAGCCAACTTAAAGTTTGTCTCGACGAACTTTTTCTAGTTCTTCTTCTTCTTCTTATTTTTCTTACCCAAAAAATTCTGACTCTAACTCGTCCTAGAGCTTTAACTCTACAAACTCCAAACTCGGGTCAGACCTTCAGACTGTTCTGACTCGGTGTGCTATATCTTTTCAAACTGATTTGACTTTCAGATTTCTTAAAAATTAATATTAAAAATCATAAAAATCCCATTGACTTTCATTGCAACAGTTCAAATTGAGCCAAGACTACGGTGGCCCAGTAGTGAACAACACAAAAACTCAAATCTAAACTCCCTGAAGCCCTAGATTCAATTAAACTACCATTCTATATGTACTAATGAACTTTATCTATCTATCTATCTATCTATCTATCTATCTATCTATCTATCTATCTATCTATCTATCTATCTTTCTAACTTATCTTTCTTTCTTTCTAACTAATCTTTCTTTCTTTCTACCTAATCTTTCTTTATTTCTTTCTTTCTTACTAATCTATCTTTCTTTCAAACTAATCTTTCTTTCTTTCAAACTAATCTTTCTTTCTTTCTAACTAATATTTATTTCTTGCTAACTGATCTATCTTTCTTTCTTTCTAACTAATCTTTCTTTCTTTCTAACTAATCTATCTTTCTTCTTTCTAACTAATCTATCTTTCTTTCTAACTAATCTAACTTACTTTCTTTCTAACTAATCTATCTTTCTTTCTAACTAATCTATCTATCTTTCTTTCTTTCTAACTACTCTATCTTTCTTTCATTCTAACTTTTCTTTCTTTCTAACTAATCTATCTATCTTTCTAACTAATCTCTTTCTTTCTAACCAATCTTTCATTCTTTCTTTCTTACTTTCTTTTATTCTTTCTTTCTAACTAATCTATCTTTTTTCTTTCTAACTAATCTTTCTTTCTTTCTAACTAATCTATCTATCTTTCTTTCTTTCTAACTAATCTATCTATCTTTCTTTCATTCTAACTAATCTTTTCTTTCTTTCTAACTAATCTCTATCTTTCAAACTAATCTATCTTTCTTTCTAACCAATTTTTCTTTCTTTCTTTCTTTCTTTCTTTCTTTTTTTCTTTCTAACTAATCTATCTATCTTTCTTTCTAACTAATCTTTCTTTCTTTCTAACTAATCTTTCTTTCTTTCTAACTAATCTATCTTTCTTTCTTTCTAAATAATCTATCTTTCTAACTAATCTATCTATCTATCTTTCTTTCTAACTAATCTATCTATCTTTCTTTCTAACTACTTTATCTTTATTTCTAACTAATCTATCGTTCTTTATTCCTTTCTTTCTTTCTTACTAATCTATCTTTCTTTCTTTCTAACCAATCTATCATTCTTTCTTTCTTTCTAACTAATCTTTCTTTCTTTCTAACTAATCTATCTATCTTTCTTTCTAACTAATCTATCTTTCTTTCTTTCTAACTAATCTATCTTTTTTTTCTAACTAATCTATCTATCTTTCTTTCTAACTAATATATCTTTCTTTCTTTCTAACTAATCTATCTTTCTTTCTTTCTAACTAATCTATCTATCTATCTATCTATCTTTCTTTCTAACTAATCTATCTCTTTCTTTCTAACTAACTAGTCTTTCTAACTAATCTATCTTTCTTTCTTTCTTTCTTTCTAACTAATCTATGTTTCTTTCTTTCTAACTAATCCATCTTTCTTTATATCTTTCTTACTAACTAATCTATCTTTCTTTCTAACCAATCTTTCTTTCTTTCTTTCTTTTTTCATTCTTTCTAACTAATCTATCTTTCTTTCTTTCTAACTAATCTATCTTTCTTTCTAACTAATCTATCTATCTTTCTTTCTAACTAATCTATCTTTCTTTCTTTCTAACTAATCTATCTATCTATCTATCTATCTATCTTTCTAACTAATCTATCTTTCTTTCTAACTAATCTATCTTTCTTTCTAACTAATCTATCTATCTTTCTTTCTAACTAATCTATCTTTCTTTCTTTCTAACTAATCTATCTATCTATCTATCTTTCTAACTAATCTATCTTTCTTTCTAACTAATCTATCTTTCTTTCTAACTAATCTTTCTTTCTTTCTAACTAATCTATCTTTCTTTCTTTCTTTCTAACTAATCTATGTTTCTTTCTTTCTAACTAATCTATCTTTCTTTCTATCTTTCTAACTAATCTATCTTTCTTTCTAACCAATCTTTCTTTCTTTCTTTCTTTCTTTCTTTCTAACTAATCTATCTTTTTTCTTTCTAACTAATCTATCTATCTTTCTTTCTAACTAATCTTTCTTTCTTTCTAACCAATCTATCTTTCTTTCTAACTAATCTTTCTTTCTTTCTTTCTAACTTATCTATCTATCTTTCTAACTAATCTATCTTTCTTTCTTTCTAACTAATCTATCTTTCTTTCTAACTAATCTATCTTACTTTCTAACTAATTTATCTTTCTTTCTTTCTAACTAATCTATCTTTCTTTTTTTCTAACTAATCTATCTTTCTTTCTATCAAATCCATCTTTCTTTGTTTTTTAAATAATCTATCTTTCTTTATTTCTAACTAAGTTATCTTTCTTTCTAACTAATCTATCTTTCTTTCTAACTAATCTATCTTTCTAACTAATCTATCTTTCTTTCTAACAAATCTCTTTCTTTGTTTTTTAACTAATCTATCTTTCTTTCTAACTAATTTATCTTTCTTTCTAACTAATCTATCTTTCTTTCTAACTAATCTATCTTTCTTTCTTTCTAATCTATCTTTCTTTCTTTCTAACTAATCTATCTTACTTTCTTTCTTTCTTTTTAATTAACTTTCTTTCTTTCTTTCTAACTAATCTATCTTTCTTTCTTTCTAACTGATCTATCTTTCTTTTTCTTTCTAACTAATCTATCTTTCTTTCTTTCTAACTAATCTTTCTTTCTTTCTTACTAATCTATCTTTCTTTCTTTCTTTCTAACTAATCTATCTTTCTTTCTTACTAATATTTTTTTCTTTCTTTCTTTCTAACTAATCTATCTTTCTAACTAATCTTTCTTTCTTTCTTTCTTTTTAATTAACTTTCTTTCTTTCTTTCTTTCTTTCTAACCAATCTATCTTTCTTTCTTTCTAACTAATCTATCTTTCTTTTTCTTTGTAACTAATCTATCTTTCTTTCTTTCTAACTAATCTTTCTTTCTTTCTTACTAATCTTTTTTTCTTTCTTTCTTTCTAACTAATCTATCTATCTTTCTTTCTTTTTAATTAACTTTATTTATTTCTTTCTAACTAATCTATCTTTCTTTCTAACTAATCTATCTTTCTTTTTCTTTCTAACTAATCTATCTTTCTTTCTTTCTTTCTAACTAATCTATCTTTCTCACTAATCTCTTTCTTTCTTTCTTTCTTACTAATATATCTTTCTTTCCTTTTTTCTTTCTAACTAATCTATCTTTCTTTCTTTCTTACTAATCTTTTTTTCTTTTTTTCTAACTAATCTATCTATCTTTCATTCTTTCTTTCTAACTAATCTTTTTTTCTTTCTTTCTAACTAATCTATCTTTCTTTCTTTCTAACTTATCTATATTTCTTTCTTTCTTTCTTTCTTTCTAACTAACTAATCTATCTTTCTTTCTTACTAATCTTTTTTTCTTTCTTTCTTTCTTTCTAACTAATCTATCCTTCTAACTAATCTTTCTTTCTTTCTTTTTAATTAACTTTCTTTCTTTCTTTCTAACTAATCTATCTATCTTTCTTTCTACCTAATCTATATTTCTTTTTTTCTTTTTAATTAACTTTCTTTCTTTCTTTCTTTCTTTCTAACTAATCTATCTTTCTTTCTTTCTAACTAATCTATCTTTCTTTTTCTTTCTAACTAATCTCTTTCTTTCTAACTAATCTATCTTTCTTTCTCACTAATCTTTTTTCTTTCTTTCTTTCTAACTAATCTATCTATCTCACTAATCTATCTTTCTTCCTTTCTTTCTTACTAATCTATCTTTCTTTCCTTTTTTCTTTCTAACTAATCTATCTTTCTTTCTTACTAATCTTTTTTTTTTCTATCTAACTAATCCATCTTTCTTTCTCTCTAACTAATCTATCTTTCTTTCTCACTAATCTTTTTTCTTTCTTTCTTTCTAACTAATCTATCTATCTCACTAATCTATCTTTCTTCCTTTCTTTCTTACTAATCTATCTTTCTTTCCTTTTTTCTTTCTAACTAATCTATCTTTCTTTCTTTCTAACTAATCTTTTTTCTTTCTTTCTAACTAATCAATCTTTCTTTCTTTCTAACTAATCTATCTTTCTTTCTTTCTAACTTATCTATATTTCTTTCTTTCTTTCTCTTTCTTTCTTTCTTTCTTTCTTTCTTTCTTTCTTTCTTTCTTTCTTTCTAACTAATCTATCTTTCTTTCTTACTAATCTTTTTTTCTTTCTTTCTTTCTAACTAATCTATCTTTCTAACTAATCTTTCTTTCTTTCTTTTTAATTAACTTTCTTTCTTTCTTTCTAACTAATCTATCTATCTTTCTATCTTTCTTTCTACCTAATCTATCTTTCTTTCTTTCTTTTTAATTAACTTTCTTTCTTTCTTTCTTTCTTTCTAACTAATTTATCTTTCTTTCTTTCTAACTAATCTATCTTTCTTTTTCTTACTAACTAATCTTTCTTTCTTTCTTTCTAACTAATCTATCTTTCTTTCTCACTAATCTTTTTTTCTTTCTTTCTTTCTTACTAATCTATCTTTCTTTCCTTTTTTCTTTCTAACTAATCTATCTTTCTTTCTTACTAATCTTTTTTTCTTTCTTTTTTCTAACTAATCTATGTTTCTTTCTTTCTAACTAATCTTTTTTTCTTTCTTTCTAACTAATCTATCTTTCTTTCTTTCTTTCTTTCTTACTAATCTTTTTTTCTTTCTTTCTTTCTAACTAATCTATCTTTCTAACTAATCTTTCTTTCTTTCTTTTTAATTAACTTTCTTTCTTTCTTTCTTTCTTTCTTTCTAACTGATCTATCTTTCTTTCTTTCTAACTAATCTATCTATCTATCTATCTATCTTTCTTTCTAACTAATCTATCTCTTTCTTTCTAACTAACTAGTCTTTCTAACTAATCTATCTTTCTTTCTTTCTTTCTTTCTAACTAATCTATGTTTCTTTCTTTCTAACTAATCCATCTTTCTTTATATCTTTCTTACTAACTAATCTATCTTTCTTTCTAACCAATCTTTCTTTCTTTCTTTCTTTTTTCATTCTTTCTAACTAATCTATCTTTCTTTCTTTCTAACTAATCTATCTTTCTTTCTAACTAATCTATCTATCTTTCTTTCTAACTAATCTATCTTTCTTTCTTTCTAACTAATCTATCTATCTATCTATCTATCTATCTTTCTAACTAATCTATCTTTCTTTCTAACTAATCTATCTTTCTTTCTAACTAATCTATCTATCTTTCTTTCTAACTAATCTATCTTTCTTTCTTTCTAACTAATCTATCTATCTATCTATCTTTCTAACTAATCTATCTTTCTTTCTAACTAATCTATCTTTCTTTCTAACTAATCTTTCTTTCTTTCTAACTAATCTATCTTTCTTTCTTTCTTTCTAACTAATCTATGTTTCTTTCTTTCTAACTAATCTATCTTTCTTTCTATCTTTCTAACTAATCTATCTTTCTTTCTAACCAATCTTTCTTTCTTTCTTTCTTTCTTTCTTTCTAACTAATCTATCTTTTTTCTTTCTAACTAATCTATCTATCTTTCTTTCTAACTAATCTTTCTTTCTTTCTAACCAATCTATCTTTCTTTCTAACTAATCTTTCTTTCTTTCTTTCTAACTTATCTATCTATCTTTCTAACTAATCTATCTTTCTTTCTTTCTAACTAATCTATCTTTCTTTCTAACTAATCTATCTTACTTTCTAACTAATTTATCTTTCTTTCTTTCTAACTAATCTATCTTTCTTTTTTTCTAACTAATCTATCTTTCTTTCTATCAAATCCATCTTTCTTTGTTTTTTAAATAATCTATCTTTCTTTATTTCTAACTAAGTTATCTTTCTTTCTAACTAATCTATCTTTCTTTCTAACTAA
Organism: Semotilus atromaculatus; assembly: GCA_031834385.1. Classification (NCBI taxonomy): domain Eukaryota; kingdom Metazoa; phylum Chordata; class Actinopteri; order Cypriniformes; family Leuciscidae; genus Semotilus; species Semotilus atromaculatus. The sequence goes on from JAULUF010000064.1 coordinate 1,243,834, forward strand.
TCTATCTTTCTAACTAATCTATCTTTCTTTCTAACAAATCTCTTTCTTTGTTTTTTAACTAATCTATCTTTCTTTCTAACTAATTTATCTTTCTTTCTAACTAATCTATCTTTCTTTCTAACTAATCTATCTTTCTTTCTTTCTAATCTATCTTTCTTTCTTTCTAACTAATCTATCTTACTTTCTTTCTTTCTTTTTAATTAACTTTCTTTCTTTCTTTCTAACTAATCTATCTTTCTTTCTTTCTAACTGATCTATCTTTCTTTTTCTTTCTAACTAATCTATCTTTCTTTCTTTCTAACTAATCTTTCTTTCTTTCTTACTAATCTATCTTTCTTTCTTTCTTTCTAACTAATCTATCTTTCTTTCTTACTAATATTTTTTTCTTTCTTTCTTTCTAACTAATCTATCTTTCTAACTAATCTTTCTTTCTTTCTTTCTTTTTAATTAACTTTCTTTCTTTCTTTCTTTCTAACCAATCTATCTTTCTTTCTTTCTAACTAATCTATCTTTCTTTTTCTTTGTAACTAATCTATCTTTCTTTCTTTCTAACTAATCTTTCTTTCTTTCTTACTAATCTTTTTTTCTTTCTTTCTTTCTAACTAATCTATCTATCTTTCTTTCTTTTTAATTAACTTTATTTATTTCTTTCTAACTAATCTATCTTTCTTTCTAACTAATCTATCTTTCTTTTTCTTTCTAACTAATCTATCTTTCTTTCTTTCTTTCTAACTAATCTATCTTTCTCACTAATCTCTTTCTTTCTTTCTTTCTTACTAATATATCTTTCTTTCCTTTTTTCTTTCTAACTAATCTATCTTTCTTTCTTTCTTACTAATCTTTTTTTCTTTTTTTCTAACTAATCTATCTATCTTTCATTCTTTCTTTCTAACTAATCTTTTTTTCTTTCTTTCTAACTAATCTATCTTTCTTTCTTTCTAACTTATCTATATTTCTTTCTTTCTTTCTTTCTTTCTAACTAACTAATCTATCTTTCTTTCTTACTAATCTTTTTTTCTTTCTTTCTTTCTTTCTAACTAATCTATCCTTCTAACTAATCTTTCTTTCTTTCTTTTTAATTAACTTTCTTTCTTTCTTTCTAACTAATCTATCTATCTTTCTTTCTACCTAATCTATATTTCTTTTTTTCTTTTTAATTAACTTTCTTTCTTTCTTTCTTTCTTTCTAACTAATCTATCTTTCTTTCTTTCTAACTAATCTATCTTTCTTTTTCTTTCTAACTAATCTCTTTCTTTCTAACTAATCTATCTTTCTTTCTCACTAATCTTTTTTCTTTCTTTCTTTCTAACTAATCTATCTATCTCACTAATCTATCTTTCTTCCTTTCTTTCTTACTAATCTATCTTTCTTTCCTTTTTTCTTTCTAACTAATCTATCTTTCTTTCTTACTAATCTTTTTTTTTTCTTTCTAACTAATCCATCTTTCTTTCTCTCTAACTAATCTATCTTTCTTTCTCACTAATCTTTTTTCTTTCTTTCTTTCTAACTAATCTATCTATCTCACTAATCTATCTTTCTTCCTTTCTTTCTTACTAATCTATCTTTCTTTCCTTTTTTCTTTCTAACTAATCTATCTTTCTTTCTTTCTAACTAATCTTTTTTCTTTCTTTCTAACTAATCCATCTTTCTTTCTTTCTAACTAATCTATCTTTCTTTCTTTCTAACTTATCTATATTTCTTTCTTTCTTTCTCTTTCTTTCTTTCTTTCTTTCTTTCTTTCTTTCTAACTAATCTATCTTTCTTTCTTACTAATCTTTTTTTCTTTCTTTCTTTCTAACTAATCTATCTTTCTAACTAATCTTTCTTTCTTTCTTTTTAATTAACTTTCTTTCTTTCTTTCTAACTAATCTATCTATCTTTCTATCTTTCTTTCTACCTAATCTATCTTTCTTTCTTTCTTTTTAATTAACTTTCTTTCTTTCTTTCTTTCTTTCTAACTAATTTATCTTTCTTTCTTTCTAACTAATCTATCTTTCTTTTTCTTACTAACTAATCTTTCTTTCTTTCTTTCTAACTAATCTATCTTTCTTTCTCACTAATCTTTTTTTCTTTCTTTCTTTCTTACTAATCTATCTTTCTTTCCTTTTTTCTTTCTAACTAATCTATCTTTCTTTCTTACTAATCTTTTTTTCTTTCTTTTTTCTAACTAATCTATGTTTCTTTCTTTCTAACTAATCTTTTTTTCTTTCTTTCTAACTAATCTATCTTTCTTTCTTTCTTTCTTTCTTACTAATCTTTTTTTCTTTCTTTCTTTCTAACTAATCTATCTTTCTAACTAATCTTTCTTTCTTTCTTTTTAATTAACTTTCTTTCTTTCTTTCTTTCTTTCTTTCTAACTGATCTATCTTTCTTTCTTTCTAACTAATCTATCTTTCTTTTTCTTTCTAACTAATCTCTTTCTTTCTTTCTTTCTTTCTAACTACTCTATCTTTCTTTCTTTCTTTCTAACTAATCTTTTTTCTTTCAATCTAACTAATCCATCTTTCTTTCTTTCTAACTAATCTATCTTTCTTTCTTTCTAACTTATCTATATTTCTTTCTTTCTCTTTCTTTCTTTCTTTCTTTCTTTCTAACTAATCTATCTTTCTTTCTTACTAATCTTTTTTTCTTTCTTTCTTTCTAACTAATCTATCTTTCTAACTAATCTTTCTTTCTTTCTCTTTAATTAATTTTCTTTCTTTCTTTCTAACTAATCTATCTATCTTTCTATCTTTCTTTCTACCTAATCTATCTTTCTTTCTTTCTTTTTAATTAACTTTCTTTCTTTCTTTCTTTCTTTCTTTCTAACTAATCTATCTTTCTTTCTTTCTAAATAAAAACTATCTTTCTTTTTCTTTCTAACTAATCTATCTATCTTTCTATCTTTCTTTCTACCTAATCTATCTTTCTTTCTTTCTTTTTAATTAACTTTCTTTCTTTCTTTCTTTCTTTCTAACTAATCTATCTTTCTTTCTCACTAATCTCTTTTTCTTTCTTTCTTTCTAACTAATCTATCTATCTTTCTATCTTTCTTACTAATCAATCTTTCTTTCTTTCTTACTAATTTATCTTTCTTTCTTTCTTTCTTACTAATCTATCTTTCTTTCCTTTTTTCTTTCTAACTAATCTTTCTTTCTTTCTTTCTAACTAATCTATCTTTCTTTCTTTCTTTCTTTCTTTCTCACTAATCTTTTTTTCTTTCTTTCTAACTAATCTATCTATCTTTCTATCTTTCTTACTAATCAATCTTTCTTTCTTACTAATTTATCTTTCTTTCTTTCTTTCTTACTAATCTTTTTTTCTTTCTTTCTTTCTAACTAATCTATCTTTCTTTCTTTCTAACTTATCTATATTTCTTTCTTTCTTTCTTTCTTACTAATCTATCTTTCTTTCTAACTAATCTCTTTCTTTCTTTCTTTCTAACTAATCTATCTTTCTTTCTTTCTTTCTTACTAATCTTTTTTTCTTTCTTTTTTCTAACTAATCTATCTTTCTTTCTTTCTTTCTAACTAATCTTTTTTTCTTTCTTTCTTTCTAACTTATCTATATTTCTTTCTTTCTTTCTTACTAATCTATCTTTCTTTCTAACTAATCTATCTTTCTTTCTTTCTTTCTTTCTTACTAATCTATCTTTCTTTCTAACTAATCTCTTTCTTTCTTTCTTTCTAACTAATCTATCTTTCTTTCTTTCTTTCTTACTAATCTTTTTTTCTTTCTTTTTTCTAACTAATCTATCTTTCTTTCTTTCTTTCTAACTAATCTTTTTTTCTTTCTTTCTTTCTAACTTATCTATATTTCTTTCTTTCTTTCTTACTAATCTATCTTTCTTTCTAACTAATCTATCTTTCTTTCTTTCTTTCTTTCTAACTAATCTATCTTTCTTTCTTTCTTACTAATCTTTTTTTCTTACTTTCTAACTAATCTATCTTTCTTTCTTTCTTACTAAACTATAAACTAATTAAACTTTAAACTTCTTTAAACTTCTTCAAACTTATTGGTCCAAACTTTCACAAGCCAACTTAAAGTTTGTCTCGACGAACTTTTTCTAGTTGCCCTTGATCTGAAAAACCTGTCATTAATGTGGATTATCTGAAATTACATAAAGCTTCAAAGAACCAGACCTCTGGAACACCATAATTAACTTTATGCATTGGCCGGGAATCGGACCCAGGTCTCCCGTTGGGAAGCGAGAATTCTACCACTGAACCACCAATGCTCGACAATCTCAAACAGACACGTCCTTGTGTGATCGGTACGAACAGGGAGTGAGATAACGCTTCATGGTCATGTAAGAGATTTAAGATCAGGAATACTCATTGATCTTGAGTAAAAACATCTATAACAATCATAATGTAGATTATTGCCCTTGATCTGAAAAACTTGTCATTAATGTGGATTATCTGAAATTACACAACAAAGCTTCAAAGAACCAGCTCTCTGGCTTACCAGAACTAACTTTCTGCATTGGCCGGGAATCAGACCCTGGTCTCCCGCGTGGCAGGCGAGAATTCTACCACTGAACCACCAATGCTCGACAATCTCAAATAGACACGTCCTTGTGTGATCGGTCAAACAAGGAGTGAGATAAGGCTTTCATGGTCGCGCAAGAGATGGAAGATGAGACAAGAAGATTCATAGGGTAGATTATTGCCCTTGATCTGAAAAACCTGTCATTAATGTGGATTATCTGAAATTACACAACAAAGCTTCAAAGAACCAGCTCTCTGGCTTAACAGAACTAACTTTCTGCATTGGCCGGGAATCGGACCCGGGTCTCCCGCGTGGCAGGCGAGAATTCTACCACTGAACCACCAATGCTCGACAATCTGAAATAGACACGTCCTTGTGTGATCGGTACGAACAGGGAGTGAGATAACGCTTCATGGTCGCGTAAGAGATGTAAGATCAGGAATACTCATTGATCTTGAGTAAAAACATCTATAACAATCAAAATGTAGATTATTGCCCTTGATCTGAAAAACCTGTCATTAATGTGGATTATCTGAAATTACACAACAAAGCTTCAAAGAACCAGACCTCTGGAACACCATAATTAACTTTATGCATTGGCCGGGAATCGGACCCGGGTCTCCCGCGCGGCGGCCGTGGATTGTTCAGCTAAACGGCCCTAAACAGTTTCCCATTCATTTTCAATGGTAGTGCTAAACCACTACGGATGCAATATTTTTTCGGCCACTAACGCTCTCCTGGCGCTCTTCCGTGTTTTGGCAGCCCCGGGAACTTTTAAAGTAGCCATTTTCATCTCGACTCGAAGACACCGCGTTCATCATATTTCAACTCATCTGACTAAGGTACGATACTTTATTTTATCTCACCTTTTACTAGTAATGTTAAAACTTTATGCAAAAACTTCAGCTTACCCTGCCTGGTTTTCTTTTCTCCAATTAATCATATGATGATGAATGCACATGAATGCGCATACCTTTCATTTTCGTTTTTCTGTTTAGTTTTTTTGTGTAATGGTTTTGTTTAGTCTTGGATACGTCAATTAAATGTTATCTTTGTATCAGATTAGTTTTCCCCGTGATAACACAAATAATAATGCTCCCCAAGCTTGCCAACTTGTTTGTTATCTTTAACTCCTCACCTGTTGATTAAAAGCTAAATTATGAATGGGCTTGACCATTATTTTCAACTTTTGTAATGTTTATGAGATTGCATATATTAAATAGTTCAAAAACGAGATGTTAAAATGTTCGCTCGCAGGCCCTGTGAGAACGTGTGAGAATTATCCATGGTTTTACCACTAAAAGTACTATTTTTACCATTAAAAATAGTACTACATTATTAGTAGTACATTTTTTTTTTTTGAATCTCAATAACCATATATTTCCCATTGTTGCATGTCCACAGTACATAGGACATGCATGGTATTAAATTTATACAGATAAAACACAAGAATATAAACATTTACAAACTTTTATATATCTGATTGAATGTGGTAGTATCTGATATATTTGTAAAAGAGCTGTACAAATGTCAGTAGTGCAAAAAGCAAATGTCAGTAGTGCAAAAAGACAGAAATGTGAATGTTGATAGGTGAGAGAAAATGGAGGGGTGTGTGTGTGTAGAGTTCAGAGCACCTTGAAAGGTGTGTAAGTACTCTTTCACTGTTTAGATTCCTTTCTTGATATGACCCCCCTCTGGAGACCTTTAAATAAGTCAGATTTGACCCAGAGCAGCTTCTGTATACTAAAGTCTAAAGCAGCAATACAAAAAATATTTTAAAAAAAATTAAAGACCTACATGTTTAATATATACATCTAATACAGTTTTTTCCCCCCTCATATGTCACAGGCCAACATGCAAAAAAAATTCAGTTTCTTTCCTGGGAGGATCAAAGTTGTTTTCCGCAAGGGACCTCGAGGATACCTCCGTCAGGATCCAACAGATGCAGCTAAGCTGCTCAAGGACAACACTTCTCTGCAGGACAAGTCTGCACCTCTGAGGGAGGATATAGTCAAACAAAATGCCCTTACTGTGGTCCATCAGAGAGGAGGGGACGCCTCAGACAGGACAGAGGTGCTGGGGGAATACATCTTACAGTTTGGTAAATATAAAGGGAAATCCTTCAGGTGGCTTTTGGAAAACGATTTAGGCTACACAATCTACCTCATAAAGCACACAGAGAAAGAAGAGGCTGCTGGAGTGTTTATGACGGAGGGGCACAGCAAGGCCAGCTTGTTGACCTTTGTGGGTTATGCCCGCAGCTTTGACGAAATCCAATCTCTTCTATGTTATGAGTCGGAAAAGCCCACAACTCGAGCAGCCTCAGAGGATGGCCAGCTGGTTGGCTTTGGCTCTCGTGCCAAGAGCACCTGGCAGGAGGTGTGGGACAGTAGGGCTGATGGCTATGCAGCCTTCATCATGAGGACTAAGTGTTTTTCAGGGACTCAGATGTACAGACTGCAACAGTACCTGAGAAACAAGGAGTCAGCCTCTGTCTCCTCTCCACCAGTTCTTGTCTCAAGTGCAACTGATGAACCCATGAGTAGGTTTTTTTTTAATTCAGTTTGCAAAAAAATGTGTTAGTTTTTGTTGTACCTGTATTCATTTACATCTAAATACAACTCAGTCATGGAACACATGCTTTTAACCAAAATACAATGAATTGTTTCTGTCTGTGTCACAGGGATGGATGATGATGAGGACCTTGGAGAAAGCAATGCTGAGTATATCGCCCACCAAGGAACTGGTACAGTGTTGTAAGTACAGACTTTCTACCGACTAAACATTCAAAATTGAGTTTGGCTCAAACAGTGTTACTAAATGCGAGTCTGCTATACCATTGAATCTTATTGTGTGTTGCCAGATGCTGCTTCATCATCATCATCATCATCATCATTTGCTGTACCGGGACAAGCCACAGGAATTGAAATAGGTTTCATAAAAGTTCACACATGTTGGATCGAGCCACAATGAATTGCTCTCCAAAACACAACCATGAATTAAAACATTCTTTTTTGTGTGTTTTCTGGCCATGTTCATTTTCTGGCTATGTTCATGTTCTGGCCATGTTCCACTAATGTTATGTTTGCATGCTGATGTTCCTAGCAACCAATATGGTTCATGAATTGATTTCCTCAATGGTGAGGGTAAGTAACACATTTTTTTCCTCATGCATGTTATTTTAGGTAGGAAAAATCATATTGCTTCCCCTGTTTAAACTACTAAAGGCTAAACAGATTATTATAATTGAGCATCAATTCATACAAAAATGTGTGTATGCATAAAGTGTATTACCATTATATTACCATTCAGATATTATATCAGAATGAAGTACCCCTTAAGACTTAGCAGGTGAAGTAAGATTTTAGTGGTTTGTGTCTTTACCAAGACTGATTGTTTCATGTTTTTAACTGCCATAATAATGTCTATTTTAGTACCAGCTGCTTCACTGTCCAGACCACCTGCTGACACCCAAAGGAAACCGCAGAAGCCACTAGTAGATGGTAATTGCAGTGTAATTTGTTTCTCCATCTTTCATATTAATCCAATAGATTAATTGTCTTTTGCACTGTGATAATATCAGTTATACTTCAATAATTTACTGATGAATGCTTTTTGTTATCCGCTTGTCTTTCCTTCCTTGTGGCCCTTGCCATGCCTACAGTGAAGAGACCCATGCCGCTTCCTCCTGAACTGCAGTTTCTGGTGAATGTCTCAGCACCAGGTGTGTATCACGGGGTGGTTTTTTCAAAATATATATTCAGTTTTATTTGGCCCATAAATGAGTTTATTCAAGGCTGTACAGCAGTGGTAACAAATAGGGTTAATAAATTAATGATGCAATATAAAGCAACCAAGTTTATTGGTTTTAACTGAACCATACATTGATCTTTTTAGAAACCCTCCCACCTTCTGAGACCTCCTCTCCCCCTCATACACCTGATCCACCACACAGTAAGATGTTTTCATAACTCTTTTCTAAAGTGTTATTGTGCCCAAATGTGTCCTTTTATTATACAGTCTATAATGAGAAGAATAAAAAGTGTACATGTTATGACATCCAGAGATGGGCATACATACATGAAAATGTATTTAAAATAAAAATACAAAATACCTCAGTTGAAATGGATAAAAATAAAATATCAAATACTGTGTGGAGAAAATGTATTTAAATACAAAATATATTTTATTTATTTTTTCAAAGACATTCAAATACAAAATATAAAAATACGGATCTGAAATACTGCCCATCCCTGATGACATTGCACTAACCTACTTTTTTCTGGTTTTATCCTTGTTCTCTCAGGTGGTCCTTCTGTTGGTGCTCCCCCATCACCAGCCACTCGTACACCTGAGACACCACACAGTAAGATGTTTTTATAACTACTCTGAAGATGTTACTATGGCCAAAATATGTTTTCATTTATTATTCAATCTGTGTATAATAATACAATGTGTGAAAATGACAACATGTTCAATTCAATTTAATTCAAATTTATTACACTTTTCACAATACATGTCGTTTCAAAGCAGCTTTACAGAAAATGCATGTGTCTAGTACTTTACAATTCAGTGATGTTATCAGTTATGCGTTTCAGAAATGTACATATAAAAATTACAGTTAGCTAATAATGTATTAATGTAATGCAGAAACAAAGAGCTAATTTAAGTAATGAATACATGTTTGTTAATATATGTTTGGAATAAATGGAAAACAAGTCACTAATTATGTTTTTGTTTTTCCTTGTTCTTTGTTCCCACAGCAGGGCCTTCTGCTTTTGTTGCCCCACCGGCACAGAGACCAGATCAGGATATAAGCCGTTGGACCTGTTCTTATCATCAGAAAGTGTGGATGAAGACAGAGCTCCAATCTCTGGGACTGTGGCCTGGGTCCCACCATTTGCTCAAGCCAGGAAACGCCCTTTCATTATTGCGTCTCCCGCCACAGCCAGAGCTCATTGACACTGTGTCAGTGCTCCCATCCCGCAATTTCTTTCAGCTCCATCCATTTTTTATTTGGAAACCAGAAAGTGACATCATGGTGAGACTGAGAAATAATTATATTCTCCCATGTCTTCATGGTTGTCCAAAGCCAGATATAGTCTCAGCCGGTGTGGGTAGGCCTCGAGTGATTGTTGGCACCAGTGGACAATACTACATCTTTGCTTCACGTCTCCGCTGCAGGATGTGCAAGAGGATCTGGTTTGCTGACAGTCCTCAGTGGACGGAGAAACTGCCAAAACGGTTCACAAACATTCTGCCAGCATTCCTTACTTACAAGAAGGCCATTTGTAAGTCTGTGCTTCATGAGCTGAGGCGCACCGGCAAGTCACCTTCAGACATGGCAAACCAGGTGAATGAGCTGATGCACCTTAAATATGAACAAGCTCACCTGGCATATCTTCACAGCATACAGAACGTCTGGGATGCTGAGGCTGGGGTTTATGGGCAGACGACTCTTGGTCACCTTGTGAGGAAGGATAACATGCCACAGTCTTTTGGAGCCTATGATGATGCAGATGGGTGGTGTGGAGTCTCTGTCTCTGCTCACTACCTGACTGACTGCCTCATTGATGAGTACCGGCGCCAACAGCCGGCTATCACTAAGCTCCTGCAGGGCACTTTTGGACAGGTCTTGCGGTCTGACCACACCAGGAAGGTGGCACGAAAAGTGACCTTGTCATCTGGTACCATGTCAAGCTATGCAGTTATGAATGAGAATTGGATGATTGCCTCCTGGGTGATGGTGCAGTCTGAGAGAGAGAAGTCTCTTGAACCCATGTACCAGGGGTTAGCAAGGAGGTACAATGATGCAGGGGTGGAGAAGGCCAATTACCACTGGGTAGACAGGTGAGAAATATCTGCATCTCCTTCCACTATCACTAACATATATAATATTTGTGACTCTCAAAAACAAGAGTAATTTTTGTAATTCTAATCAGTTCCTACTTGTGTTCAGGGATTGCTGCGCACCATTCAGAATCCCTGACCTTCACCACGGAGAACACCTCAACTGGGATGCCTGGAGTACCACACAATCTATCATCACTGAGGCCACTGCTGGGCCTTTGGAGAACACCTGTGCATCCCGTACACAATACAACCCCAACATTGTGGTCAAGTTGGATTTGTTTCACTGTATGAGGCGTTTCACACGGGAGTGCACTTCAGAGCATCATCCCCTCTACAGCACCTTTTGTCAGCTCCTCTCTGCTGCCTTTTCTGTCGTGGATCAGGAAGACCTGCAGAAGCTCAGGGATGCTTATCAGTTCTGTGGAATTCAGCCACCAAATCCTACAAAACAGCACATCAGAGAGCACTGTAGGACCAGAATTCCACAGCCAACAGAACTGATCGACAGAGTGGAGAAAGTTCTTCTGCATTTCCACCTGACCACAGACCCAAACAACTTACCTCTCTTCAAACCATCCATGCTGAAGACATGGCGTATCCAGAGGGTGCACATTCTCCGTGGGTGCCTCAGTGACCCTGAGGTCACAGAGGGAATCTTGTACAGGTATGGGGGAACTCTGCAGCTTAATCATGTCCCTGGTGAAGGTGCAAAAGTCCCCATATGGATTCCAGTCAGAGGGACCTCACAACAGGAGGGGTATCATTTCCACCAGGCCCAGTGGATTACTGGAACTCATGTGTCTTGCGAATTGTTCCAGGCCCAGGGAATGACAGGGGTGGCACGGTGGAACTACCAGAGGCTTCTGGACCTTAAGCAGCCAGATGTAATCCTCCCACCTGTGTTTGATCCAGTACTGATAACTGAGCTAAACTCTGCTTCAAAGAGAGTGACTGGGAAAGAGAAGTACCCTGTACTTCACCTCTCTGATAGGGATACGGGAGAGAAGTTTGGCCTTGAATACAGAGAGCCAGAGTGCCGCCCAGTTCAACTTGATTGGAACAAACATAGGGTGCAAAAGAAAGATGATACTTCTGTTCTTGTGCCTCTCCCCCCTGACCCAACACCATCCACAAACCTGGCACCACCCACTACTGTGCCTTTGTCCCAGTCCCCCCAAATTAAACCTGCTGCAATCCATAAGGTACAGATGTTGTCCCAAGGAAGCATGGAACCTCCAGTTAAAATGGGTAAGTTAATACTAATTTCCAGGACCAACATTTTAAATAGAATTGAAAATGACTTTTTGTACTCATCAACATCATCTCAGAAAATGAGGAAATTAACTTTTTCTTTGTTCCAGAAACCTCAAATACCCCACCCCTGCCTTTGCAGTCCTCACCAAGGAGTGCCCGCACTGGACCAATCAAGACTGGTGGACGAGTGTTCGTCTTGGACCACAAACGCTGGACATCATCAATGAAGGAGGCTATCGACGGCCTTCTAGACAATTACCATGGACAGAAAGACATGTTGAAGCTTGTGGATCAAGACTATGCAGCTATGGTCCATCGGTCTGCCACAGATCCAAACAGTCTGCTTCATCCCACAACCAAATACCATATAACGCAGTACATAAAACACTTGGCTAAACAGGTGAACACAAGTTCATCACTCAACACCAGTCCAGAAAAACTTTTGGAGACACAAAAACTGTGGCAAAGTTTAACTGAGGGAAGTGAGACAGTCCATGTCCCAGTTGTAGAACTGCCACCAGCCATTGTGAATCCAGCAGATCCGATCTCACAGCCAGCATCTGATAAGCCACTAACACAGGAGAATGTACAGAAAATAGTACAGGACATATTGCTACATCAGCAGGAGCAGCAACAGCAACAAAAACCCAGACAGACGAAAAAATGTCTCGCGTGTGGGCAGCCAAAATCCCGCTACCAAAGTGACGGATCATCAATTCATCACTTTTATCAACAAGGGCCTGTTAGATATCACTACTGCTCCACAAAGGTGTTTAAAGCCTATTCTATAGAGGGACTGACAAATCCTAGAATGGCCTTTGAAGAGTTTGCACAGACTGACTTCTTTCAGCGTGAACTGCAATTAACAAAGAGCAGAGTGGAAGAAAACGCTGAAAAGAAGAGGAAACTCCCGGACCCTCAACCTCAGGGAAGGTTGTGTCGTTTCTGTCGCACAGAGCTAAAGCAGGGCCCAAACAGCAAGCATATTCACACAGGGTTTCCAGGAGTGGCAGGAAAATATATTTACTGCCCAGCTAAAGTCCTTGCCTTATATAAAGACAGAGGCATGGCACAGGAAATGACATGGAGGGAATTTCAAGCCTCATCATTCTATGGCATGGAAAATGAGAGATGGGCAGCAGAGAGAAAGAAATAGAAATTCAGAAATTTTAGGCATCAACTTGATGCATTTCATATTTTAATCATCCGTTGTTTTCATGTTGCACCATTCTGTTGCTCAATGTATTCCTTTCAATTACATACACGTTCTTCATTCTTCAATTACATACATCAATGTTCTTCACATCTTGTCCTTAACATGGCATCCGTCCTAGCTTAGGAGATCTAAATGGATCATATTCCGGTAAATTGCAGCTATTTGTAAATTGTGTACTGATTAATGTGATTGATTTTATTTCCTTGTGTAAATATATCTAATTGATCTTGTTGTTTTTTTTAATTTCCGCAGAATGTTTTAAATATGGTTAATAAAACATTGATTTTAAGTAAATAACTTGTTTCCCTTGATTTCATCTTCAAACACTAGTCAGATTATTTTATGGGTTAAATAGGTTATTTATATAGAAATCTTGTAATCGTCTTTTTATAATTAACTTTCTTTTGTAAATTTGGGAAAAAAAATCCGTGATTGTAGAATAACAACTTTCAAATTTGAATAACATTAATATCTGTTTCATTATATCTGCTAATCTTAATTCCACTGTCCAAGGTCCTGATTTTATGCTGTAGCTACTTTCTTTGCAAATAAACAAAGAAAAACTATTTTGACTAATGATTGAAAGATTTTGTATGATAGATATAAACTTTATATGCTATGGGGTGGGTTTTTTGTGTTTATATTGGTTCAGAGTTGCGTAAAAACATATCTGAGGATTGCAATGAGTGGGATTCGAACCTAGGTCTAGACGAGCTAACCAATAATAATGAGAAAAAATCTGATTGGCTGTAGTGGTAATTCAGCACCAAGGACAGTGCCAACAAAGCTTCAATTTCATTAGCTGTCAGTGTGTTACAACTATCCGCGGCTGGCCCCCGCGTGGCAGGCGAGAATTCTACCACTGAACCACCAATGCTCGACAGTCTCAAATAGACACGTCCTTGTGTGATCGATACGAACAGGGAATGAGATAACGCTTCATGGTCGCGTAAGAGATGGAAGATGAGGAATACTCATTGATCTTGAGTAAAAACATCTATAACAATCATAATGTAGATTATTGCCCTTGATCTGAAAAACTTGTCATTAATGTGGATTATCTGAAATTACACAACAAAGAACCAGCTCTCTGGCTCACCAGAACTAACTTTCTGCATTGGCCGGGAATCGGACCCGGGTCACCCGCGTGGCAGGCGAGAATTCTACCACTGAACCACCAATGCTCGACAATGTCAAATAGACACGTCCTTGTGTGATCGGTACGAACAGGGAGTGAGATAACGCTTCATGGTGACGTAAGAGATGTAAGATCAGGAATACTCATTGATCTTGAGTAAAAACATCTATAACAATCATAATGTAGATGATTGCCCTTGATCTGAAAAACCTGTCATTAATGTGGATTATCTGAAATTACACAACAAAGTTTCAAAGAACCAGCTCTCTGGCTTACCAGAACTAACTTTCTGCATTGGCCGGGAATGGGACCCGGGTCTCCCGTTGGGAAGCGAGAATTCTACCACTGAACCACCAATGCTCGACAATATCAAAAAGACACGTCCTTGTGTGATCGATACGAACAGGGAATGAGATAACGCTTCATGGTCGCGTAAGAGATGTAAGATGAGGAATACTCATTGATCTTGAGTAAAAACATCTATAACAATCATAAAGTAGATTATTGCCCTTGATCTGAAAAACCTGTCATTAATGTGGATTATCTGAAATTACACAACAAAGCTTCAAAGAACCAGACCTCTGGAACACCATAATTAACTTTATGCATTGGCCAGGAATCGGACCCGGGTCTCCCGTTGGGAAGCGAGAATTCTACCACTGAACCACCAATGCTCGACAATCTCAAACAGACACGTCCTTGTGTGATCGGTACGAACAGGGAGTGAGATAACGCTTCATGGTCACGTAAGAGATTTAAGATCAGGAATACTCATTGATCTTGAGTAAAAACATCTATAACAATCATAATGTAGATTATTGCCCTTGATCTGAAAAAGCTGTCATTAATGTGGATTATCTGAAATTACACAACAAAGCTTCAAAGAACCAGCTCTCTGGCTTAACAGAACTAACTTTCTGCATTGGCCGGGAATCGGACCCGGGTCTCCCGCGTGGCAGGCGAGAATTCTACCACTGAACCACCAATGCTCAACAATCTGAAATAGACACGTCCTTGTGTGATCGGTACGAACAGGGAGTGAGATAACGCTTCATGGTCGCGTAAGAGATGTAAGATCAGGAATACTCATTGATCTTGAGTAAAAACATCTATAACAATCAAAATGTAGATTATTGCCCTTGATCTGAAAAACCTGTCATTAATGTGGATTATCTGAAATTACACAACAAAGCTTCAAAGAACCAGCTCTCTGGCTTAACAGAACTAACTTTCTGCATTGGCCGGGAATCGGACCCGGGTCTCCCGCGTGGCAGGCGAGAATTCTACCACTGAACCACCAATGCTCAACAGTCTCAAATAGACACGTCCTTGTGTGATCGATACGAACAGGGAATGAGATAACGCTTCATGGTCGCGTAAGAGATGGAAGATGAGGAATACTCATTGATCTTGAGTAAAAACATCTATAACAATCATAAGGTAGATTATTGCCCTTGATCTGAAAAACCTGTCATTAATGTGGATTATCTGAAATTACACAACAAAGCTTCAAAGAACCAGACCTCTGGAACACCATAATTAACTTTATGCATTGGCCAGGAATCGGACCCGGGTCTCCCGTTGGGAAGCGAGAATTCTACCACTGAACCACCAATGCTCGACAATATCAAAAAGACACGTCCTTGTGTGATCGATACGAACAGGGAATGAGATAACGCTTCATGGTCGCGTAAGAGATGTAAGATGAGGAATACTCATTGATCTTGAGTAAAAACATCTATAACAATCATAAAGTAGATTATTGCCCTTGATCTGAAAAACCTGTCATTAATGTGGATTATCTGAAATTACACAACAAAGCTTCAAAGAACCAGACCTCTGGAACACCATAATTAACTTTATGCATTGGCCAGGAATCGGACCCGGGTCTCCCGTTGGGAAGCGAGAATTCTACCACTGAACCACCAATGCTCGACAATATCAAAAAGACACGTCCTTGTGTGATCGATACGAACAGGGAATGAGATAACGCTTCATGGTCGCGCAAGAGATGGAAGATGAGACAAGAAGATTCATAGGGTAGATTATTGCCCTTGATCTGAAAAACCTGTCATTAATGTGGATTATCTGAAATTACACAACAAAGCTTCAAAGAACCAGACCTCTGGAACACCATAATTAACTTTATGCATTGGCCGGGAATCGGACCCGGGTCTCACGCGTGGCAGGCGAGAATTCTACCACTGAACCACCAATGCTCGACAATCTCAAATAGACACGTCCTTGTGTGATCGGTACGAACAGGGAGTGAGATAACGCTTCATGGTCGCGTAAGAGATGTAAGATGAGGAATACTCATTGATCTTGAGTAAAAACATCTAAAACAATCATAAGGTAGATTATTGCCCTTGATCTGAAAAACCTGTCATTAATGTGGATTATCTGAAATTATACAACAAAGCTTCAAAGAAGCAGCTCTCTGGCTTACCAGAACTAACTTTCTGCATTGGCCGGGAATTGGACCCGGGTCTCCCGCGTGGCAGGCAAAAATTCTACCACTGAACCACCAATGCTCGACAATATCAAAAAGACACGTCCTTGTGTGATCGATACGAACAGGGAATGAGATAACGCTTCATGGTCGCGTAAGAGATGTAAGATGAGGAATACTCATTGATCTTGAGTAAAAACATCTATAACAATCATAAAGTAGATTATTGCCCTTGATCTGAAAAACCTGTCATTAATGTGGATTATCTGAAATTACACAACAAAGCTTCAAAGAACCAGACCTCTGGAACACCATAATTAACTTTATGCATTGGCCAGGAATCGGACCCGGGTCTCCCGTTGGGAAGCGAGAATTCTACCACTGAACCACCAATGCTCGACAATATCAAAAAGACACGTCCTTGTGTGATCGATACGAACAGGGAATGAGATAACGCTTCATGGTCGCGTAAGAGATGTAAGATGAGGAATACTCATTGATCTTGAGTAAAAACATCTATAACAATCATAAAGTAGATTATTGCCCTTGATCTGAAAAACCTGTCATTAATGTGGATTATCTGAAATTACACAACAAAGCTTCAAAGAACCAGACCTCTGGAACACCAGAATTAACTTTATGCATTGGCCGGGAATCGGACCCGGGTCTCCCGCGTGGCAGGCGAGAATTCTACCACTGAACCACCAATGCTCGACAATCTCAAATAGACACGTCCTTGTGTGATCGGTACGAACAGGGAGTGAGATAACGCTTCATGGTCACGTAAGAGATGTAATATCAGGAATACTCATTGATCTTGAGTAAAAACATCTATAACAATCATAAAGTAGATTATTGCCCTTGATCTGAAAAACCTGTCATTAATGTGGATTATCTGAAATTACATAAAGCTTCAAAGAACCAGAGCTCTGGAACACCATAAGTAACTTTATGCATTGGCCGGGAATCGGACCCGGGTCTCCCGTTGGGAAGCGAGAATTCTACCACTGAACCACCAATGCTCGACAATCTCAAATAGACACGTCCTTGTGTGATCGGTACGAACAGGGAGTGAGATAACGCTTCATGGTCGCGTAAGAGATGTAAGATCAGGAATACTCATTGATGTTGAGTAAAAACATCTATAACAATCAAAATGTAGATTATTGCCCTTGATCTGAAACACCTGTCATTAATGTGGATTATCTGAAATTACACAACAAAGCTTCAAAGAACCAGACCTCTGGAACACCATAATTAACTTTATGCATTGGCCAGAAATCGGACCCGGGTCTCCCGTTGGGAAGCGAGAATTCTACCACTGAACCACCAATGCTCGACAATATCAAAAAGACACGTCCTTGTGTGATCGATACGAACAGGGAATGAGATAACGCTTCATGGTCGCGTAAGAGATGTAAGATGAGGAATACTCATTGATCTTGAGTAAAAACATCTATAACAATCATAAGGTAGATTATTGCCCTTGATCTGAAAAACCTGTCATTAATGTGGATTATCTGAAATTACACAACAAAGCTTCAAAGAACCAGACCTCTGGAACACCATAATTAACTTTATGCATTGGCCAGGAATCGGACCCGGGTCTCCCGTTGGGAAGCGAGAATTCTACCACTGAACCACCAATGCTCGACAATATCAAAAAGACACGTCCTTGTGTGATCGATACGAACAGGGAATGAGATAACGCTTCATGGTCGCGTAAGAGATGTAAGATGAGGAATACTCATTGATCTTGAGTAAAAACATCTATAACAATCATAAAGTAGATTATTGCCCTTGATCTGAAAAACCTGTCATTAATGTGGATTATCTGAAATTACACAACAAAGCTTCAAAGAACCAGACCTCTGGAACACCATAATTAACTTTATACATTGGCCGGGAATCGGACCCGGGTCTCCCGCGTGGCAGGCGAGAATTCTACCACTGAACCACCAATGCTCGACAATCTCAAATAGACACGTCCTTGTGTGATCGGTACGAACAGGGAGTGAGATAACGCTTCATGGTCGCGTAAGAGATGTAAGATGAGGAATACTCATTGATCTTGAGTAAAAACATCTAAAACAATCATAAGGTAGATTATTGCCCTTGATCTGAAAAACCTGTCATTAATGTGGATTATCTGAAATTACACAACAAAGCTTCAAAGAAGCAGCTCTCTGGCTTACCAGAACTAACTTTCTGCATTGGCCGGGAATTGGACCCGGGTCTCCCGCGTGGCAGGCAAAAATTCTACCACTGAACCACCAATGCTCGACAATATCAAAAAGACACGTCCTTGTGTGATCGATACGAACAGGGAATGAGATAACGCTTCATGGTCGTGTAAGAGATGTAAGATGAGGAATACTCATTGATCTTGAGTAAAAACATCTATAACAATCATAAAGTAGATTATTGCCCTTGATCTGAAAAACCTGTCATTAATGTGGATTATCTGAAATTACACAACAAAGCTTCAAAGAACCAGACCTCTGGAACACCAGAATTAACTTTCTGCATTGGCCGGGAATCAGACCCTGGTCTCCCGCGTGGCAGGCCAGAATTCTACCACTGAACCACCAATGCTCGACAATCTCAAATAGACACGTCCTTGTGTGATCGGTCAAACAAGGAGTGAGATAACGCTTTCATGGTCGCGCAAGAGATGGAAGATGAGACAAGAAGATTCATAGGGTAGATTATTGCCCTTGATCTGAAAAACCTGTCATTAATGTGGATTATCTGGAATTACATAAAGCTTCAAAGAACCAGACCTCTGGAACACCATAATTAACTTTATGCATTGGCCGGGAATCGGACCCGGGTCTCCCGCTTGGGAAGCGAGAATTCTACCACTGAACCACCAATGCTCGACAATCTCAAATAGACACGTCCTTGTGTGATCGGTACGAACAGGGAGTGAGATAACGCTTCATGGTCACGTAAGAGATGTAATATCAGGAATACTCATTGATCTTGAGTAAAAACATCTATAACAATCATAAGGTAGATTATTGCCCTTGATCTGAAAAACCTGTCATTAATGTGGATTATCTGAAATTACATAAAGCTTCAAAGAACCAGAGCTCTGGAACACCATAAGTAACTTTATGCATTGGCCGGGAATCGGACCCGGGTCTCCCGTTGGGAAGCGAGAATTCTACCACTGAACCACCAATGCTCGACAATCTCAAATAGACACGTCCTTGTGTGAACCGTACGAACAGGGAGTGAGATAACGCTTCATGGTCGCGTAAGAGATGTAAGATGAGGAATACTCATTGATCTTGAGTAAAAACATCTATAACAATCATAAGGTAG
This sequence comes from Semotilus atromaculatus, assembly GCA_031834385.1. Classification (NCBI taxonomy): domain Eukaryota; kingdom Metazoa; phylum Chordata; class Actinopteri; order Cypriniformes; family Leuciscidae; genus Semotilus; species Semotilus atromaculatus. The sequence goes on from JAULUF010000064.1 coordinate 1,263,547, forward strand.
ATTATTGCCCTTGATCTGAAAAACCTGTCATTAATGTGGATTATCTGAAATTACACAACAAAGCTTCAAAGAACCAGACCTCTGGAACACCATAATTAACTTTATGCATTGGCCAGGAATCGGACCCGGGTCTCCCGTTGGGAAGCGAGAATTCTACCACTGAACCACCAATGCTCGACAATATCAAAAAGACACGTCCTTGTGTGATCGATACGAACAGGGAATGAGATAACGCTTCATGGTCGCGTAAGAGATGTAAGATGAGGAATACTCATTGATCTTGAGTAAAAACATCTATAACAATCATAAAGTAGATTATTGCCCTTGATCTGAAAAACCTGTCATTAATGTGGATTATCTGAAATTACACAACAAAGCTTCAAAGAACCAGACCTCTGGAACACCAGAATTAACTTTCTGCATTGGCCGGGAATCAGACCCTGGTCTCCCGCGTGGCAGGCGAGAATTCTACCACTGAACCACCAATGCTCGACAATCTGAAATAGACACGTCCTTGTGTGATCGGTACGAACAGGGAGTGAGATAACGCTTCATGGTCGCGTAAGAGATGTAAGATCAGGAATACTCATTGATGTTGAGTAAAAACATCTATAACAATCAAAATGTAGATTATTGCCCTTGATCTGAAACACCTGTCATTAATGTGGATTATCTGAAATTACACAACAAAGCTTCAAAGAACCAGACCTCTGGAACACCATAATTAACTTTATGCATTGGCCAGGAATCGGACCCGGGTCTCCCGTTGGGAAGCGAGAATTCTACCACTGAACCACCAATGCTCGACAATATCAAAAAGACACGTCCTTGTGTGATCGATACGAACAGGGAATGAGATAACGCTTCATGGTCGCGTAAGAGATGTAAGATGAGGAATACTCATTGATCTTGAGTAAAAACATCTATAACAATCATAAAGTAGATTATTGCCCTTGATCTGAAAAACCTGTCATTAATGTGGATTATCTGAAATTACATAAAGCTTCAAAGAACCAGAGCTCTGGAACACCATAAGTAACTTTATGCATTGGCCGGGAATCGGACCCGGGTCTCCCGTTGGGAAGCGAGAATTCTACCACTGAACCACCAATGCTCGACAATCTCAAATAGACACGTCCTTGTGTGAACCGTACGAACAGGGAGTGAGATAACGCTTCATGGTCGCGTAAGAGATGTAAGATGAGGAATACTCATTGATCTTGAGTAAAAACATCTATAACAATCATAAGGTAGATTATTGCCCTTGATCTGAAAAACCTGTCATTAATGTGGATTATCTGAAATTACACAACAAAGCTTCAAAGAACCAGACCTCTGGAACACCATAATTAACTTTATGCATTGGCCAGGAATCGGACCCGGGTCTCCCGTTGGGAAGCGAGAATTCTACCACTGAACCACCAATGCTCGACAATATCAAAAAGACACGTCCTTGTGTGATCGATACGAACAGGGAATGAGATAACGCTTCATGGTCGCGTAAGAGATGTAAGATGAGGAATACTCATTGATCTTGAGTAAAAACATCTATAACAATCATAAAGTAGATTATTGCCCTTGATCTGAAAAACCTGTCATTAATGTGGATTATCTGAAATTACACAACAAAGCTTCAAAGAACCAGACCTCTGGAACACCATAATTAACTTTATGCATTGGCCAGGAATCGGACCCGGGTCTCCCGTTGGGAAGCGAGAATTCTACCACTGAACCACCAATGCTCGACAATATCAAAAAGACACGTCCTTGTGTGATCGATACGAACAGGAAATGAGATAACGCTTCATGGTCGCGTAAGAGATGTAAGATGAGGAATACTCATTGATCTTGAGTAAAAACATCTATAACAATCATAAAGTAGATTATTGCCCTTGATCTGAAAAACCTGTCATTAATGTGGATTATCTGAAATTACACAACAAAGCTTCAAAGAACCAGACCTCTGGAACACCATAATTAACTTTATGCATTGGCCGGGAATCGGACCCGGGTCTCCCGCGTGGCAGGCGAGAATTCTACCACTGAACCACCAATGCTCGACAATCTCAAATAGACACGTCCTTGTGTGATCGGTACGAACAGGGAGTGAGATAACGCTTCATGGTCGCGTAAGAGATGTAAGATGAGGAATACTCATTGATCTTGAGTAAAAACATCTATAACAATCATAAAGTAGATTATTGCCCTTGATCTGAAAAACCTGTCATTAATGTGGATTATCTGAAATTACACAACAAAGCTTCAAAGAACCAGACCTCTGGAACACCAGAATTAACTTTCTGCATTGGCCGGGAATCAGACCCTGGTCTCCCGCGTGGCAGGCGAGAATTCTACCACTGAACCACCAATGCTCGACAATCTGAAATAGACACGTCCTTGTGTGATCGGTACGAACAGGGAGTGAGATAACGCTTCATGGTCACGTAAGAGATGTAATATCAGGAATACTCATTGATCTTGAGTAAAAACATCTATAACAATCATAAAGTAGATTATTGCCCTTGATCTGAAAAACCTGTCATTAATGTGGATTATCTGAAATTACATAAAGCTTCAAAGAACCAGAGCTCTGGAACACCATAAGTAACTTTATGCATTGGCCGGGAATCGGACCCGGGTCTCCCGTTGGGAAGCGAGAATTCTACCACTGAACCACCAATGCTCGACAATCTCAAATAGACACGTCCTTGTGTGATCGGTACGAACAGGGAGTGAGATAACGCTTCATGGTCGCGTAAGAGATGTAAGATCAGGAATACTCATTGATGTTGAGTAAAAACATCTATAACAATCAAAATGTAGATTATTGCCCTTGATCTGAAACACCTGTCATTAATGTGGATTATCTGAAATTACACAACAAAGCTTCAAAGAACCAGACCTCTGGAACACCATAATTAACTTTATGCATTGGCCAGAAATCGGACCCGGGTCTCCCGTTGGGAAGCGAGAATTCTACCACTGAACCACCAATGCTCGACAATATCAAAAAGACACGTCCTTGTGTGATCGATACGAACAGGGAATGAGATAACGCTTCATGGTCGCGTAAGAGATGTAAGATGAGGAATACTCATTGATCTTGAGTAAAAACATCTATAACAATCATAAGGTAGATTATTGCCCTTGATCTGAAAAACCTGTCATTAATGTGGATTATCTGAAATTACACAACAAAGCTTCAAAGAACCAGACCTCTGGAACACCATAATTAACTTTATGCATTGGCCAGGAATCGGACCCGGGTCTCCCGTTGGGAAGCGAGAATTCTACCACTGAACCACCAATGCTCGACAATATCAAAAAGACACGTCCTTGTGTGATCGATACGAACAGGGAATGAGATAACGCTTCATGGTCGCGTAAGAGATGTAAGATGAGGAATACTCATTGATCTTGAGTAAAAACATCTATAACAATCATAAGGTAGATTATTGCCCTTGATCTGAAAAACCTGTCATTAATGTGGATTATCTGAAATTACACAACAAAGCTTCAAAGAACCAGACCTCTGGAACACCATAATTAACTTTATGCATTGGCCAGGAATCGGACCCGGGTCTCCCGTTGGGAAGCGAGAATTCTACCACTGAACCACCAATGCTCGACAATATCAAAAAGACACGTCCTTGTGTGATCGATACGAACAGGGAATGAGATAACGCTTCATGGTCGCGTAAGAGATGTAAGATGAGGAATACTCATTGATCTTGAGTAAAAACATCTATAACAATCATAAAGTAGATTATTGCCCTTGATCTGAAAAACCTGTCATTAATGTGGATTATCTGAAATTACACAACAAAGCTTCAAAGAACCAGACCTCTGGAACACCATAATTAACTTTATGCATTGGCCGGGAATCGGACCCGGGTCTCCCGCGCGGCGGCCGTGGATTGTTCAGCTAAACGGCCCTAAACAGTTTCCCATTCATTTTCAATGGTAGTGCTAAACCACTACGGATGCAATATTTTTTCGGCCACTAACGCTCTCCTGGCGCTCTTCCGTGTTTTGGCAGCCCCGGGAACTTTTAAAGTAGCCATTTTCATCTCGACTCGAAGACACCGCGTTCATCATATTTCAACTCATCTGACTAAGGTACGATACTTTATTTTATCTCACCTTTTACTAGTAATGTTAAAACTTTATGCAAAAACTTCAGCTTACCCTGCCTGGTTTTCTTTTCTCCAATTAATCATATGATGATGAATGCACATGAATGCGCATACCTTTCATTTTCGTTTTTCTGTTTAGTTTTTTTGTGTAATGGTTTTGTTTAGTCTTGGATACGTCAATTAAATGTTATCTTTGTATCAGATTAGTTTTCCCCGTGATAACACAAATAATAATGCTCCCCAAGCTTGCCAACTTGTTTGTCATCTTTAACTCCTCACCTGTTGATTAAAAGCTAAATTATGAATGGGCTTGACCATTATTTTCAACTTTTGTAATGTTTATGAGATTGCATATATTAAATAGTTCAAAAACGAGATGTTAAAATGTTCGCTCGCAGGCCCTGTGAGAACGTGTGAGAATTATCCATGGTTTTACCACTAAAAGTACTATTTTTACCATTAAAAATAGTACTACATTATTAGTAGTACATTTTTTTTTTTTGAATCTCAATAACCATATATTTCCCATTGTTGCATGTCCACAGTACATAGGACATGCATGGTATTAAATTTATACAGATAAAACACAAGAATATGAACATTTACAAACTTTTATATATCTGATTGAATGTGGTAGTATCTGATATATTTGTAAAAGAGCTGTACAAATGTCAGTAGTGCAAAAAGCAAATGTCAGTAGTGCAAAAAGACAGAAATGTGAATGTTGATAGGTGAGAGAAAATGGAGGGGTGTGTGTGTGTAGAGTTCAGAGCACCTTGAAAGGTGTGTAAGTACTCTTTCACTGTTTAGATTCCTTTCTTGATATGACCCCCCTCTGGAGACCTTTAAATAAGTCAGATTTGACCCAGAGCAGCTTCTGTATACTAAAGTCTAAAGCAGCAATACAAAAAATATTTTTAAAAAAATTAAAGACCTACATGTTTAATATATACATCTAATACAGTTTTTTCCCCCCTCATATGTCACAGGCCAACATGCAAAAAAAATTCAGTTTCTTTCCTGGGAGGATCAAAGTTGTTTTCCGCAAGGGACCTCGAGGATACCTCCGTCAGGATCCAACAGATGCAGCTAAGCTGCTCAAGGACAACACTTCTCTGCAGGACAAGTCTGCACCTCTGAGGGAGGATATAGTCAAACAAAATGCCCTTACTGTGGTCCATCAGAGAGGAGGGGACGCCTCAGACAGGACAGAGGTGCTGGGGGAATACATCTTACAGTTTGGTAAATATAAAGGGAAATCCTTCAGGTGGCTTTTGGAAAACGATTTAGGCTACACAATCTACCTCATAAAGCACACAGAGAAAGAAGAGGCTGCTGGAGTGTTTATGACGGAGGGGCACAGCAAGGCCAGCTTGTTGACCTTTGTGGGTTATGCCCGCAGCTTTGACGAAATCCAATCTCTTCTATGTTATGAGTCGGAAAAGCCCACAACTCGAGCAGCCTCAGAGGATGGCCAGCTGGTTGGCTTTGGCTCTCGTGCCAAGAGCACCTGGCAGGAGGTGTGGGACAGTAGGGCTGATGGCTATGCAGCCTTCATCATGAGGACTAAGTGTTTTTCAGGGACTCAGATGTACAGACTGCAACAGTACCTGAGAAACAAGGAGTCAGCCTCTGTCTCCTCTCCACCAGTTCTTGTCTCAAGTGCAACTGATGAACCCATGAGTAGGTTTTTTTTTAATTCAGTTTGCAAAAAAATGTGTTAGTTTTTGTTGTACCTGTATTCATTTACATCTAAATACAACTCAGTCATGGAACACATGCTTTTAACCAAAATACAATGAATTGTTTCTGTCTGTGTCACAGGGATGGATGATGATGAGGACCTGGAGAAAGCAATGCTGAGTATATCGCCCACCAAGGAACTGGTACAGTGTTGTAAGTACAGACTTTCTACCGACTAAACATTCAAAATTGAGTTTGGCTCAAACAGTGTTACTAAATGCGAGTCTGCTATACCATTGAATCTTATTGTGTGTTGCCAGATGCTGCTTCATCATCATCATCATCATCATCATTTGCTGTACCGGGACAAGCCACAGGAATTGAAATAGGTTTCATAAAAGTTCACACATGTTGGATCGAGCCACAATGAATTGCTCTCCAAAACACAACCATGAATTAAAACATTCTTTTTTGTGTGTTTTCTGGCCATGTTCATTTTCTGGCTATGTTCATGTTCTGGCCATGTTCCACTAATGTTATGTTTGCATGCTGATGTTCCTAGCAACCAATATGGTTCATGAATTGATTTCCTCAATGGTGAGGGTAAGTAACACATTTTTTTCCTCATGCATGTTATTTTAGGTAGGAAAAATCATATTGCTTCCCCTGTTTAAACTACTAAAGGCTAAACAGATTATTATAATTGAGCATCAATTCATACAAAAATGTGTGTATGCATAAAGTGTATTACCATTATATTACCATTCAGATATTATATCAGAATGAAGTACCCCTTAAGACTTAGCAGGTGAAGTAAGATTTTAGTGGTTTGTGTCTTTACCAAGACTGATTGTTTCATGTTTTTAACTGCCATAATAATGTCTATTTTAGTACCAGCTGCTTCACTGTCCAGACCACCTGCTGACACCCAAAGGAAACCGCAGAAGCCACTAGTAGATGGTAATTGCAGTGTAATTTGTTTCTCCATCTTTCATATTAATCCAATAGATTAATTGTCTTTTGCACTGTGATAATATCAGTTATACTTCAATAATTTACTGATGAATGCTTTTTGTTATCCGCTTGTCTTTCCTTCCTTGTGGCCCTTGCCATGCCTACAGTGAAGAGACCCATGCCGCTTCCTCCTGAACTGCAGTTTCTGGTGAATGTCTCAGCACCAGGTGTGTATCACGGGGTGGTTTTTTCAAAATATATATTCAGTTTTATTTGGCCCATAAATGAGTTTATTCAAGGCTGTACAGCAGTGGTAACAAATAGGGTTAATAAATTAATGATGCAATATAAAGCAACCAAGTTTATTGGTTTTAACTGAACCATACATTGATCTTTTTAGAAACCCTCCCACCTTCTGAGACCTCCTCTCCCCCTCATACACCTGATCCACCACACAGTAAGATGTTTTCATAACTCTTTTCTAAAGTGTTATTGTGCCCAAATGTGTCCTTTTATTATACAGTCTATAATGAGAAGAATAAAAAGTGTACATGTTATGACATCCAGAGATGGGCATACATACATGAAAATGTATTTAAAATAAAAATACAAAATACCTCAGTTGAAATGGATAAAAATAAAATATCAAATACTGTGTGGAGAAAATGTATTTAAATACAAAATATATTTTATTTATTTTTTCAAAGACATTCAAATACAAAATATAAAAATACGGATCTGAAATACTGCCCATCCCTGATGACATTGCACTAACCTACTTTTTTCTGGTTTTATCCTTGTTCTCTCAGGTGGTCCTTCTGTTGGTGCTCCCCCATCACCAGCCACTCGTACACCTGAGACACCACACAGTAAGATGTTTTTATAACTACTCTGAAGATGTTACTATGGCCAAAATATGTTTTCATTTATTATTCAATCTGTGTATAATAATACAATGTGTGAAAATGACAACATGTTCAATTCAATTTAATTCAAATTTATTACACTTTTCACAATACATGTCGTTTCAAAGCAGCTTTACAGAAAATGCATGTGTCTAGTACTTTACAATTCAGTGATGTTATCAGTTATGCGTTTCAGAAATGTACATATACAAATTACAGTTAGCTAATAATGTATTAATGTAATGCAGAAACAAAGAGCTAATTTAAGTAATGAATACATGTTTGTTAATATATGTTTGGAATAAATGGAAAACAAGTCACTAATTATGTTTTTGTTTTTCCTTGTTCTTTGTTCCCACAGCAGGGCCTTCTGCTTTTGTTGCCCCACCGGCACAGAGACCAGATCAGGATATAAGCCGTTGGACCTGTTCTTATCATCAGAAAGTGTGGATGAAGACAGAGCTCCAATCTCTGGGACTGTGGCCTGGGTCCCACCATTTGCTCAAGCCAGGAAACGCCCTTTCATTATTGCGTCTCCCGCCACAGCCAGAGCTCATTGACACTGTGTCAGTGCTCCCATCCCGCAATTTCTTTCAGCTCCATCCATTTTTTATTTGGAAACCAGAAAGTGACATCATGGTGAGACTGAGAAATAATTATATTCTCCCATGTCTTCATGGTTGTCCAAAGCCAGATATAGTCTCAGCCGGTGTGGGTAGGCCTCGAGTGATTGTTGGCACCAGTGGACAATACTACATCTTTGCTTCACGTCTCCGCTGCAGGATGTGCAAGAGGATCTGGTTTGCTGACAGTCCTCAGTGGACGGAGAAACTGCCAAAACGGTTCACAAACATTCTGCCAGCATTCCTTACTTACAAGAAGGCCATTTGTAAGTCTGTGCTTCATGAGCTGAGGCGCACCGGCAAGTCACCTTCAGACATGGCAAACCAGGTGAATGAGCTGATGCACCTTAAATATGAACAAGCTCACCTGGCATATCTTCACAGCATACAGAACGTCTGGGATGCTGAGGCTGGGGTTTATGGGCAGACGACTCTTGGTCACCTTGTGAGGAAGGATAACATGCCACAGTCTTTTGGAGCCTATGATGATGCAGATGGGTGGTGTGGAGTCTCTGTCTCTGCTCACTACCTGACTGACTGCCTCATTGATGAGTACCGGCGCCAACAGCCGGCTATCACTAAGCTCCTGCAGGGCACTTTTGGACAGGTCTTGCGGTCTGACCACACCAGGAAGGTGGCACGAAAAGTGACCTTGTCATCTGGTACCATGTCAAGCTATGCAGTTATGAATGAGAATTGGATGATTGCCTCCTGGGTGATGGTGCAGTCTGAGAGAGAGAAGTCTCTTGAACCCATGTACCAGGGGTTAGCAAGGAGGTACAATGATGCAGGGGTGGAGAAGGCCAATTACCACTGGGTAGACAGGTGAGAAATATCTGCATCTCCTTCCACTATCACTAACATATATAATATTTGTGACTCTCAAAAACAAGAGTAATTTTTGTAATTCTAATCAGTTCCTACTTGTGTTCAGGGATTGCTGCGCACCATTCAGAATCCCTGACCTTCACCACGGAGAACACCTCAACTGGGATGCCTGGAGTACCACACAATCTATCATCACTGAGGCCACTGCTGGGCCTTTGGAGAACACCTGTGCATCCCGTACACAATACAACCCCAACATTGTGGTCAAGTTGGATTTGTTTCACTGTATGAGGCGTTTCACACGGGAGTGCACTTCAGAGCATCATCCCCTCTACAGCACCTTTTGTCAGCTCCTCTCTGCTGCCTTTTCTGTCGTGGATCAGGAAGACCTGCAGAAGCTCAGGGATGCTTATCAGTTCTGTGGAATTCAGCCACCAAATCCTACAAAACAGCACATCAGAGAGCACTGTAGGACCAGAATTCCACAGCCAACAGAACTGATCGACAGAGTGGAGAAAGTTCTTCTGCATTTCCACCTGACCACAGACCCAAACAACTTACCTCTCTTCAAACCATCCATGCTGAAGACATGGCGTATCCAGAGGGTGCACATTCTCCGTGGGTGCCTCAGTGACCCTGAGGTCACAGAGGGAATCTTGTACAGGTATGGGGGAACTCTGCAGCTTAATCATGTCCCTGGTGAAGGTGCAAAAGTCCCCATATGGATTCCAGTCAGAGGGACCTCACAACAGGAGGGGTATCATTTCCACCAGGCCCAGTGGATTACTGGAACTCATGTGTCTTGCGAATTGTTCCAGGCCCAGGGAATGACAGGGGTGGCACGGTGGAACTACCAGAGGCTTCTGGACCTTAAGCAGCCAGATGTAATCCTCCCACCTGTGTTTGATCCAGTACTGATAACTGAGCTAAACTCTGCTTCAAAGAGAGTGACTGGGAAAGAGAAGTACCCTGTACTTCACCTCTCTGATAGGGATACGGGAGAGAAGTTTGGCCTTGAATACAGAGAGCCAGAGTGCCGCCCAGTTCAACTTGATTGGAACAAACATAGGGTGCAAAAGAAAGATGATACTTCTGTTCTTGTGCCTCTCCCCCCTGACCCAACACCATCCACAAACCTGGCACCACCCACTACTGTGCCTTTGTCCCAGTCCCCCCAAATTAAACCTGCTGCAATCCATAAGGTACAGATGTTGTCCCAAGGAAGCATGGAACCTCCAGTTAAAATGGGTAAGTTAATACTAATTTCCAGGACCAACATTTTAAATAGAATTGAAAATGACTTTTTGTACTCATCAACATCATCTCAGAAAATGAGGAAATTAACTTTTTCTTTGTTCCAGAAACCTCAAATACCCCACCCCTGCCTTTGCAGTCCTCACCAAGGAGTGCCCGCACTGGACCAATCAAGACTGGTGGACGAGTGTTCGTCTTGGACCACAAACGCTGGACATCATCAATGAAGGAGGCTATCGACGGCCTTCTAGACAATTACCATGGACAGAAAGACATGTTGAAGCTTGTGGATCAAGACTATGCAGCTATGGTCCATCGGTCTGCCACAGATCCAAACAGTCTGCTTCATCCCACAACCAAATACCATATAACGCAGTACATAAAACACTTGGCTAAACAGGTGAACACAAGTTCATCACTCAACACCAGTCCAGAAAAACTTTTGGAGACACAAAAACTGTGGCAAAGTTTAACTGAGGGAAGTGAGACAGTCCATGTCCCAGTTGTAGAACTGCCACCAGCCATTGTGAATCCAGCAGATCCGATCTCACAGCCAGCATCTGATAAGCCACTAACACAGGAGAATGTACAGAAAATAGTACAGGACATATTGCTACATCAGCAGGAGCAGCAACAGCAACAAAAACCCAGACAGACGAAAAAATGTCTCGCGTGTGGGCAGCCAAAATCCCGCTACCAAAGTGACGGATCATCAATTCATCACTTTTATCAACAAGGGCCTGTTAGATATCACTACTGCTCCACAAAGGTGTTTAAAGCCTATTCTATAGAGGGACTGACAAATCCTAGAATGGCCTTTGAAGAGTTTGCACAGACTGACTTCTTTCAGCGTGAACTGCAATTAACAAAGAGCAGAGTGGAAGAAAACGCTGAAAAGAAGAGGAAACTCCCGGACCCTCAACCTCAGGGAAGGTTGTGTCGTTTCTGTCGCACAGAGCTAAAGCAGGGCCCAAACAGCAAGCATATTCACACAGGGTTTCCAGGAGTGGCAGGAAAATATATTTACTGCCCAGCTAAAGTCCTTGCCTTATATAAAGACAGAGGCATGGCACAGGAAATGACATGGAGGGAATTTCAAGCCTCATCATTCTATGGCATGGAAAATGAGAGATGGGCAGCAGAGAGAAAGAAATAGAAATTCAGAAATTTTAGGCATCAACTTGATGCATTTCATATTTTAATCATCCGTTGTTTTCATGTTGCACCATTCTGTTGCTCAATGTATTCCTTTCAATTACATACACGTTCTTCATTCTTCAATTACATACATCAATGTTCTTCACATCTTGTCCTTAACATGGCATCCGTCCTAGCTTAGGAGATCTAAATGGATCATATTCCGGTAAATTGCAGCTATTTGTAAATTGTGTACTGATTAATGTGATTGATTTTATTTCCTTGTGTAAATATATCTAATTGATCTTGTTGTTTTTTTTAATTTCCGCAGAATGTTTTAAATATGGTTAATAAAACATTGATTTTAAGTAAATAACTTGTTTCCCTTGATTTCATCTTCAAACACTAGTCAGATTATTTTATGGGTTAAATAGGTTATTTATATAGAAATCTTGTAATCGTCTTTTTATAATTAACTTTCTTTTGTAAATTTGGGAAAAAAAATCCGTGATTGTAGAATAACAACTTTCAAATTTGAATAACATTAATATCTGTTTCATTATATCTGCTAATCTTAATTCCACTGTCCAAGGTCCTGATTTTATGCTGTAGCTACTTTCTTTGCAAATAAACAAAGAAAAACTATTTTGACTAATGATTGAAAGATTTTGTATGATAGATATAAACTTTATATGCTATGGGGTGGGTTTTTTGTGTTTATATTGGTTCAGAGTTGCGTAAAAACATATCTGAGGATTGCAATGAGTGGGATTCGAACCTAGGTCTAGACGAGCTAACCAATAATAATGAGAAAAAATCTGATTGGCTGTAGTGGTAATTCAGCACCAAGGACAGTGCCAACAAAGCTTCAATTTCATTAGCTGTCAGTGTGTTACAACTATCCGCGGCTGGCCCCCGCGTGGCAGGCGAGAATTCTACCACTGAACCACCAATGCTCGACAGTCTCAAATAGACACGTCCTTGTGTGATCGATACGAACAGGGAATGAGATAACGCTTCATGGTCGCGTAAGAGATGGAAGATGAGGAATACTCATTGATCTTGAGTAAAAACATCTATAACAATCATAATGTAGATTATTGCCCTTGATCTGAAAAACTTGTCATTAATGTGGATTATCTGAAATTACACAACAAAGAACCAGCTCTCTGGCTCACCAGAACTAACTTTCTGCATTGGCCGGGAATCGGACCCGGGTCTCCCGCGTGGCAGGCGAGAATTCTACCACTGAACCACCAATGCTCGACAATGTCAAATAGACACGTCCTTGTGTGATCGGTACGAACAGGGAGTGAGATAACGCTTCATGGTGACGTAAGAGATGTAAGATCAGGAATACTCATTGATCTTGAGTAAAAACATCTATAACAATCATAATGTAGATGATTGCCCTTGATCTGAAAAACCTGTCATTAATGTGGATTATCTGAAATTACACAACAAAGTTTCAAAGAACCAGCTCTCTGGCTTACCAGAACTAACTTTCTGCATTGGCCGGGAATGGGACCCGGGTCTCCCGTTGGGAAGCGAGAATTCTACCACTGAACCACCAATGCTCGACAATATCAAAAAGACACGTCCTTGTGTGATCGATACGAACAGGGAATGAGATAACGCTTCATGGTCGCGTAAGAGATGTAAGATGAGGAATACTCATTGATCTTGAGTAAAAACATCTATAACAATCATAAAGTAGATTATTGCCCTTGATCTGAAAAACCTGTCATTAATGTGGATTATCTGAAATTACACAACAAAGCTTCAAAGAACCAGACCTCTGGAACACCATAATTAACTTTATGCATTGGCCAGGAATCGGACCCGGGTCTCCCGTTGGGAAGCGAGAATTCTACCACTGAACCACCAATGCTCGACAATCTCAAACAGACACGTCCTTGTGTGATCGGTACGAACAGGGAGTGAGATAACGCTTCATGGTCACGTAAGAGATTTAAGATCAGGAATACTCATTGATCTTGAGTAAAAACATCTATAACAATCATAATGTAGATTATTGCCCTTGATCTGAAAAAGCTGTCATTAATGTGGATTATCTGAAATTACACAACAAAGCTTCAAAGAACCAGCTCTCTGGCTTAACAGAACTAACTTTCTGCATTGGCCGGGAATCGGACCCGGGTCTCCCGCGTGGCAGGCGAGAATTCTACCACTGAACCACCAATGCTCAACAATCTGAAATAGACACGTCCTTGTGTGATCGGTACGAACAGGGAGTGAGATAACGCTTCATGGTCGCGTAAGAGATGTAAGATCAGGAATACTCATTGATCTTGAGTAAAAACATCTATAACAATCAAAATGTAGATTATTGCCCTTGATCTGAAAAACCTGTCATTAATGTGGATTATCTGAAATTACACAACAAAGCTTCAAAGAACCAGCTCTCTGGCTTAACAGAACTAACTTTCTGCATTGGCCGGGAATCGGACCCGGGTCTCCCGCGTGGCAGGCGAGAATTCTACCACTGAACCACCAATGCTCAACAGTCTCAAATAGACACGTCCTTGTGTGATCGATACGAACAGGGAATGAGATAACGCTTCATGGTCGCGTAAGAGATGGAAGATGAGGAATACTCATTGATCTTGAGTAAAAACATCTATAACAATCATAAGGTAGATTATTGCCCTTGATCTGAAAAACCTGTCATTAATGTGGATTATCTGAAATTACACAACAAAGCTTCAAAGAACCAGACCTCTGGAACACCATAATTAACTTTATGCATTGGCCAGGAATCGGACCCGGGTCTCCCGTTGGGAAGCGAGAATTCTACCACTGAACCACCAATGCTCGACAATATCAAAAAGACACGTCCTTGTGTGATCGATACGAACAGGGAATGAGATAACGCTTCATGGTCGCGTAAGAGATGTAAGATGAGGAATACTCATTGATCTTGAGTAAAAACATCTATAACAATCATAAAGTAGATTATTGCCCTTGATCTGAAAAACCTGTCATTAATGTGGATTATCTGAAATTACACAACAAAGCTTCAAAGAACCAGACCTCTGGAACACCATAATTAACTTTATGCATTGGCCAGGAATCGGACCCGGGTCTCCCGTTGGGAAGCGAGAATTCTACCACTGAACCACCAATGCTCGACAATATCAAAAAGACACGTCCTTGTGTGATCGATACGAACAGGGAATGAGATAACGCTTCATGGTCGCGCAAGAGATGGAAGATGAGACAAGAAGATTCATAGGGTAGATTATTGCCCTTGATCTGAAAAACCTGTCATTAATGTGGATTATCTGAAATTACACAACAAAGCTTCAAAGAACCAGACCTCTGGAACACCATAATTAACTTTATGCATTGGCCGGGAATCGGACCCGGGTCTCACGCGTGGCAGGCGAGAATTCTACCACTGAACCACCAATGCTCGACAATCTCAAATAGACACGTCCTTGTGTGATCGGTACGAACAGGGAGTGAGATAACGCTTCATGGTCGCGTAAGAGATGTAAGATGAGGAATACTCATTGATCTTGAGTAAAAACATCTAAAACAATCATAAGGTAGATTATTGCCCTTGATCTGAAAAACCTGTCATTAATGTGGATTATCTGAAATTATACAACAAAGCTTCAAAGAAGCAGCTCTCTGGCTTACCAGAACTAACTTTCTGCATTGGCCGGGAATTGGACCCGGGTCTCCCGCGTGGCAGGCAAAAATTCTACCACTGAACCACCAATGCTCGACAATATCAAAAAGACACGTCCTTGTGTGATCGATACGAACAGGGAATGAGATAACGCTTCATGGTCGCGTAAGAGATGTAAGATGAGGAATACTCATTGATCTTGAGTAAAAACATCTATAACAATCATAAAGTAGATTATTGCCCTTGATCTGAAAAACCTGTCATTAATGTGGATTATCTGAAATTACACAACAAAGCTTCAAAGAACCAGACCTCTGGAACACCATAATTAACTTTATGCATTGGCCAGGAATCGGACCCGGGTCTCCCGTTGGGAAGCGAGAATTCTACCACTGAACCACCAATGCTCGACAATATCAAAAAGACACGTCCTTGTGTGATCGATACGAACAGGGAATGAGATAACGCTTCATGGTCGCGTAAGAGATGTAAGATGAGGAATACTCATTGATCTTGAGTAAAAACATCTATAACAATCATAAAGTAGATTATTGCCCTTGATCTGAAAAACCTGTCATTAATGTGGATTATCTGAAATTACACAACAAAGCTTCAAAGAACCAGACCTCTGGAACACCAGAATTAACTTTATGCATTGGCCGGGAATCGGACCCGGGTCTCCCGCGTGGCAGGCGAGAATTCTACCACTGAACCACCAATGCTCGACAATCTCAAATAGACACGTCCTTGTGTGATCGGTACGAACAGGGAGTGAGATAACGCTTCATGGTCACGTAAGAGATGTAATATCAGGAATACTCATTGATCTTGAGTAAAAACATCTATAACAATCATAAAGTAGATTATTGCCCTTGATCTGAAAAACCTGTCATTAATGTGGATTATCTGAAATTACATAAAGCTTCAAAGAACCAGAGCTCTGGAACACCATAAGTAACTTTATGCATTGGCCGGGAATCGGACCCGGGTCTCCCGTTGGGAAGCGAGAATTCTACCACTGAACCACCAATGCTCGACAATCTCAAATAGACACGTCCTTGTGTGATCGGTACGAACAGGGAGTGAGATAACGCTTCATGGTCGCGTAAGAGATGTAAGATCAGGAATACTCATTGATGTTGAGTAAAAACATCTATAACAATCAAAATGTAGATTATTGCCCTTGATCTGAAACACCTGTCATTAATGTGGATTATCTGAAATTACACAACAAAGCTTCAAAGAACCAGACCTCTGGAACACCATAATTAACTTTATGCATTGGCCAGAAATCGGACCCGGGTCTCCCGTTGGGAAGCGAGAATTCTACCACTGAACCACCAATGCTCGACAATATCAAAAAGACACGTCCTTGTGTGATCGATACGAACAGGGAATGAGATAACGCTTCATGGTCGCGTAAGAGATGTAAGATGAGGAATACTCATTGATCTTGAGTAAAAACATCTATAACAATCATAAGGTAGATTATTGCCCTTGATCTGAAAAACCTGTCATTAATGTGGATTATCTGAAATTACACAACAAAGCTTCAAAGAACCAGACCTCTGGAACACCATAATTAACTTTATGCATTGGCCAGGAATCGGACCCGGGTCTCCCGTTGGGAAGCGAGAATTCTACCACTGAACCACCAATGCTCGACAATATCAAAAAGACACGTCCTTGTGTGATCGATACGAACAGGGAATGAGATAACGCTTCATGGTCGCGTAAGAGATGTAAGATGAGGAATACTCATTGATCTTGAGTAAAAACATCTATAACAATCATAAAGTAGATTATTGCCCTTGATCTGAAAAACCTGTCATTAATGTGGATTATCTGAAATTACACAACAAAGCTTCAAAGAACCAGACCTCTGGAACACCATAATTAACTTTATACATTGGCCGGGAATCGGACCCGGGTCTCCCGCGTGGCAGGCGAGAATTCTACCACTGAACCACCAATGCTCGACAATCTCAAATAGACACGTCCTTGTGTGATCGGTACGAACAGGGAGTGAGATAACGCTTCATGGTCGCGTAAGAGATGTAAGATGAGGAATACTCATTGATCTTGAGTAAAAACATCTAAAACAATCATAAGGTAGATTATTGCCCTTGATCTGAAAAACCTGTCATTAATGTGGATTATCTGAAATTACACAACAAAGCTTCAAAGAAGCAGCTCTCTGGCTTACCAGAACTAACTTTCTGCATTGGCCGGGAATTGGACCCGGGTCTCCCGCGTGGCAGGCAAAAATTCTACCACTGAACCACCAATGCTCGACAATATCAAAAAGACACGTCCTTGTGTGATCGATACGAACAGGGAATGAGATAACGCTTCATGGTCGTGTAAGAGATGTAAGATGAGGAATACTCATTGATCTTGAGTAAAAACATCTATAACAATCATAAAGTAGATTATTGCCCTTGATCTGAAAAACCTGTCATTAATGTGGATTATCTGAAATTACACAACAAAGCTTCAAAGAACCAGACCTCTGGAACACCAGAATTAACTTTCTGCATTGGCCGGGAATCAGACCCTGGTCTCCCGCGTGGCAGGCCAGAATTCTACCACTGAACCACCAATGCTCGACAATCTCAAATAGACACGTCCTTGTGTGATCGGTCAAACAAGGAGTGAGATAACGCTTTCATGGTCGCGCAAGAGATGGAAGATGAGACAAGAAGATTCATAGGGTAGATTATTGCCCTTGATCTGAAAAACCTGTCATTAATGTGGATTATCTGGAATTACATAAAGCTTCAAAGAACCAGACCTCTGGAACACCATAATTAACTTTATGCATTGGCCGGGAATCGGACCCGGGTCTCCCGCTTGGGAAGCGAGAATTCTACCACTGAACCACCAATGCTCGACAATCTCAAATAGACACGTCCTTGTGTGATCGGTACGAACAGGGAGTGAGATAACGCTTCATGGTCACGTAAGAGATGTAATATCAGGAATACTCATTGATCTTGAGTAAAAACATCTATAACAATCATAAGGTAGATTATTGCCCTTGATCTGAAAAACCTGTCATTAATGTGGATTATCTGAAATTACATAAAGCTTCAAAGAACCAGAGCTCTGGAACACCATAAGTAACTTTATGCATTGGCCGGGAATCGGACCCGGGTCTCCCGTTGGGAAGCGAGAATTCTACCACTGAACCACCAATGCTCGACAATCTCAAATAGACACGTCCTTGTGTGAACCGTACGAACAGGGAGTGAGATAACGCTTCATGGTCGCGTAAGAGATGTAAGATGAGGAATACTCATTGATCTTGAGTAAAAACATCTATAACAATCATAAGGTAGATTATTGCCCTTGATCTGAAAAACCTGTCATTAATGTGGATTATCTGAAATTACACAACAAAGCTTCAAAGAACCAGACCTCTGGAACACCATAATTAACTTTATGCATTGGCCAGGAATCGGACCCGGGTCTCCCGTTGGGAAGCGAGAATTCTACCACTGAACCACCAATGCTCGACAATATCAAAAAGACACGTCCTTGTGTGATCGATACGAACAGGGAATGAGATAACGCTTCATGGTCGCGTAAGAGATGTAAGATGAGGAATACTCATTGATCTTGAGTAAAAACATCTATAACAATCATAAAGTAGATTATTGCCCTTGATCTGAAAAACCTGTCATTAATGTGGATTATCTGAAATTACACAACAAAGCTTCAAAGAACCAGACCTCTGGAACACCAGAATTAACTTTCTGCATTGGCCGGGAATCAGACCCTGGTCTCCCGCGTGGCAGGCGAGAATTCTACCACTGAACCACCAATGCTCGACAATCTGAAATAGACACGTCCTTGTGTGATCGGTACGAACAGGGAGTGAGATAACGCTTCATGGTCGCGTAAGAGATGTAAGATCAGGAATACTCATTGATGTTGAGTAAAAACATCTATAACAATCAAAATGTAGATTATTGCCCTTGATCTGAAACACCTGTCATTAATGTGGATTATCTGAAATTACACAACAAAGCTTCAAAGAACCAGACCTCTGGAACACCATAATTAACTTTATGCATTGGCCAGGAATCGGACCCGGGTCTCCCGTTGGGAAGCGAGAATTCTACCACTGAACCACCAATGCTCGACAATATCAAAAAGACACGTCCTTGTGTGATCGATACGAACAGGGAATGAGATAACGCTTCATGGTCGCGTAAGAGATGTAAGATGAGGAATACTCATTGATCTTGAGTAAAAACATCTATAACAATCATAAAGTAGATTATTGCCCTTGATCTGAAAAACCTGTCATTAATGTGGATTATCTGAAATTACATAAAGCTTCAAAGAACCAGAGCTCTGGAACACCATAAGTAACTTTATGCATTGGCCGGGAATCGGACCCGGGTCTCCCGTTGGGAAGCGAGAATTCTACCACTGAACCACCAATGCTCGACAATCTCAAATAGACACGTCCTTGTGTGAACCGTACGAACAGGGAGTGAGATAACGCTTCATGGTCGCGTAAGAGATGTAAGATGAGGAATACTCATTGATCTTGAGTAAAAACATCTATAACAATCATAAGGTAGATTATTGCCCTTGATCTGAAAAACCTGTCATTAATGTGGATTATCTGAAATTACACAACAAAGCTTCAAAGAACCAGACCTCTGGAACACCATAATTAACTTTATGCATTGGCCGGGAATCGGACCCGGGTCTCCCGCTTGGGAAGCGAGAATTCTACCACTGAACCACCAATTCTCGACAATCTCAAATAGACACGTCCTTGTGTGAACCGTACGAACAGGGAGTGAGATAACGCTTCATGGTCGCGTAAGAGATGGAAGATGAGGAATACTCATTGATCTTGAGTAAAAACATCTATAACAATCAAAATGTAGATTATTGCCCTTGATCTGAAAAACCTGTCATTAATGTGGATTATCTGAAATTACACAACAAAGCTTCAAAGAACCAGAACTCTGCAACACCAGAATTCACTTTCTGCATTGGCCGGGAATCGGACCCGGGTCTCCCGTTGGGAAGCGAGAATTCTACCACTGAACCACCAATGCTAAACAATCTCATATAGACACGTCCTTGTGTGATCGGTACGAACAGGGAGTGAGATAACGCTTCATGGTCACGTAAGAGATGTAAGATCAGGAATACTCATTGATCTTGAGTAAAAACATCTATAACAATCATAATGTAGATTATTGCCCTTGATCTGAAAAACCTGTCATTAATGTGGATTATCTGAAATTACACAACAAAGCTTCAAAGAACCAGCTCTCCGGCTTACCAGAACTAACTTTCTGCATTGGCCGGGAATCGGACCCGGGTCTCCCGCGTGGCAGGCGAGAATTCTACCACTGAACCACCAATGCTCGACAATATCAAAAAGACACGTCCTTGTGTGATCGATACGAACAGGGAATGAGATAACGCTTCATGGTCGCGTAAGAGATGTAAGATGAGGAATACTCATTGATCTTGAGTAAAAACATCTATAACAATCATAAAGTAGATTATTGCCCTTGATCTGAAAAACCTGTCATTAATGTGGATTATCTGAAATTACACAACAAAGCTTCAAAGAACCAGACCTCTGGAACACCATAATTAACTTTATGCATTGGCCGGGAATCGGACCCTGGTCTGCCGCGTGGCAGGCGAGAATTCTACCACTGAACCACCAATGCTCGTCAATCTCAAATAGACACGTCCTTGTGTGATCGGTCAAACAAGGAGTGAGATAACGCTTTCATGGTCGCGCAAGAGATGGAAGATGAGACAAAAAGATTCATAGGGTAGATTATTGCCCTTGATCTGAAAAACCTGTCATTAATGTGGATTATCTGAAATTACATAAAGCTTCAAAGAACCAGACCTCTGGAACACCATAATTAACTTTATGCATTGGCCGGGAATCGGACCCGGGTCTCCCGTTGGGAAGCGAGAATTCTACCACTGAACCACCAATGCTCGACAATCTCAAATAGACACGTCCTTGTGTGAACCGTACGAACAGGGAGTGAGATAACGCTTCATGGTCGCGTAAGAGATGTAAGATGAGGAATACTCATTGATCTTGAGTAAAAACATCTATAACAATCATAAGGTAGATTATTGCCCTTGATCTGAAAAACCTGTCATTAATGTGGATTATCTGAAATTACACAACAAAGCTTCAAAGAACCAGACCTCTGGAACACCATAATTAACTTTAAAATTAACCGAACAGGGAGTGAGATAACGCTTCATGGTCGCGTAAGAGATGTAAGATGAGGAATACTCATTGATCTTGAGTAAAAACATCTATAACAATCATAAAGTAGATTATTGCCCTTGATCTGAAAAACCTGTCATTAATGTGGATTATCTGAAATTACACAACAAAGCTTCAAAGAACCAGACCTCTGGAACACAAGAATTAACTTTCTGCATTGGCCGGGAATCAGACCCTGGTCTCCCGCGTGGCAGGCGAGAATTCTACCACTGAACCACCAATGCTCGACAATCTCAAATAGACACGTCCTTGTGTGATCGGTCAAACAAGGAGTGAGATAACGCTTTCATGGTCGCGCAAGAGATGGAAGATGAGACAAGAAGATTCATAGGGTAGATTATTGCCCTTGATCTGAAAAACCTGTCATTAATGTGGATTATCTGAAATTACACAACAAAGAACCAGACCTCTGGAACACCATAATTAACTTTATGCATTGGCCGGGAATCGGACCCGGGTCTCCCGTTGGGAAGCGAGAATTCTACCACTGAACAACCAATGCTAAACAATCTCATATAGACACGTCCTTGTGTGATCGGTACGAACAGGGAGTGAGATAACGCTTCATGGTCACGTAAGAGATGTAAGATCAGGAATACTCATTGATCTTGAGTAAAAACATCTATAACAATCATAATGTAGATTATTGCCCTTGATCTGAAAAACCTGTCATTAATGTGGATTATCTGAAATTACACAACAAAGCTTCAAAGAACCAGCTCTCCAGCTTACCAGAACTAACTTTCTGCATTGGCCGGGAATCGGACCCGGGTCTCCCGCGTGGCAGGCAAGAATTCTACCACTGAACCACCAATGCTCGACAATATCAAAAAGAGATGGAAGATGAGACAAGAAGATTCATAGGGTAGATTATTGCCCTTGATCTGAAAAACCTGTCATTAATGTGGATTATCTGAAATTACATAAAGCTTCAAAGAACCAGACCTCTGGAACACCAGAATTAACTTTATGCATTGGCCGGGAATCGGACCCGGGTCTCCCGCTTGGGAAGCGAGAATTCTACCACTGAACCACCAATGCTCAACAATCTCAAATAGACACGTCCTTGTGTGAACCGTACGAACAGGGAGTGAGATAACGCTTCATGGTCGCGTAAGAGATGTAAGATGAGGAATACTCATTGATCTTGAGTAAAAACATCTATAACAATCATAAGGTAGATTATTGCCCTTGATCTCAAAAACCTGTCATTAATGTGGATTATCTGAAATTACACAACAAAGCTTCAAAGAACCAGACCTCTGGAACACCATAATTAACTTTATGCATTGGCCAGGAATCGGAGCCGGGTCTCCCGTTGGGAAGCAAGAATTCTACCACTGAACCACCAATGCTCGACAATATCAAAAAGACACGTCCTTGTGTGATCGATACGAACAGGGAATGAGATAACGCTTCATGGTCGCGTAAGAGATGTAAGATGAGGAATACTCATTGATCTTGAGTAAAAACATCTATAACAATCATAAAGTAGATTATTGCCCTTGATCTGAAAAACCTGTCATTAATGTGGATTATCTGAAATTACACAACAAAGCTTCAAAGAACCAGAACTCTGCAACACCAGAATTAACTTTCTGCATTGGCCGGGAATCGGACCCGGGTCTCCCGCATGGCAGGCGAGAATTCTACCACTGAACCACCAATGCTCGACAATCTCAAATAGACACGTCGTTGTGTGATCGATACGAACAGGGAATGAGATAACGCTTCATGGTCGCGTAAGAGATGGAAGATGAGGAATACTCATTGATCTTGAGTAAAAACATCTATAACAATCATAAGGTAGATTATTGCCCTTGATCTGAAAAACTTGTCATTAATGTGGATTATCTGAAATTACACAACAAAGAACCAGCTCTCTGGCTCACCAGAACTAACTTTCTGCATTGGCCGGGAATCGGACCCGGGTCTCGCTCGTGGCAGGCGAGAATTCTACCACTGAACCACCAATGCTCGACAATGTCAAATAGACATGTCCTTGTGTGATCGGTACGAACAGGGAGTGAGATAACGCTTCATGGTCGCGTAAGAGATGTAAGATGAGGAATACTCATTGATCTTGAGTAAAAACATCTATAACAATCATAAAGTAGATTATTGCCCTTGATCTGAAAAACCTGTCATTAATGTGGATTATCTGAAATTACACAACAAAGCTTCAAAGAACCAGACCTCTGGAACACCAGAATTAACTTTCTGCATTGGCCGGGAATCAGACCCTGGTCTCCCGCGTGGCAGGCGAGAATTCTACCACTGAACCACCAATGCTCGACAATCTCAAATAGACACGTCCTTGTGTGATCGGTCAAACAAGGAGTGAGATAACGCTTTCATGGTCGCGCAAGAGATGGAAGATGAGACAAGAAGATTCATAGGGTAGATTATTGCCCTTGATCTGAAAAACCTGTCATTAATGTGGATTATCTGAAATTACACAACAAAGCTTCAAAGAACCAGACCTCTGGAACACCATAATTAACTTTATGCATTGGCCGGGAATCGGACCCGGGTCTCCCGCTTGGGAAGCGAGAATTCTACCACTGAACCACCAATGCTCGACAATCTCAAATAGACACGTCCTTGTGTGATCGGTCAAACAAGGAGTGAGATAACGCTTTCATGGTCGCGCAAGAGATGGAAGATGAGACAAGAAGATTCATAGGGTAGATTATTGCCCTTGATCTGAAAAACCTGTCATTAATGTGGATTATCTGAAATTACACAACAAAGCTTCAAAGAACCAGACCTCTGGAACACCAGAATTAACTTTCTGCATTGGCCGGGAATCAGACCCTGGTCTCCCGCGTGGCAGGCGAGAATTCTACCACTGAACCACCAATGCTCGACAATCTCAAATAGACACGTCCTTGTGTGATCGGTCAAACAAGGAGTGAGATAACGCTTTCATGGTCGCGCAAGAGATGGAAGATGAGACAAGAAGATTCATAGGGTAGATTATTGCCCTTGATCTGAAAAACCTGTCATTAATGTGGATTATCTGAAATTACACAACAAAACTTCAAAGAACCAGACCTCTGGAACACCATAATTAACTTTATGCATTGGCCGGGAATCGGACCCGGGTCTCCCGCTTGGGAAGCGAGAATTCTACCACTGAACCACCAATGCTCGACAATCTCAAATAGACACGTCCTTGTGTGAACCGTACGAACAGGGAGTGAGATAACGCTTCATGGTCGCGTAAGAGATGGAAGATGAGGAATACTCATTGATCTTGAGTAAAAACATCTATAACAATCAAAATGTAGATTATTGCCCTTGATCTGAAAAACCTGTCATTAATGTGGATTATCTGAAATTACACAACAAAGCTTCAAAGAACCAGAACTCTGCAACACCAGAATTAACTTTCTGCATTGGCCGGGAATCGGACCCGGGTCTCCCGAGTGGCAGGCGAGAATTCTACCACTGAACCACCAATGCTCGACAATCTCAAATAGACACGTCCTTGTGTGATCGATACGAACAGGGAATGAGATAACGCTTCATGGTCGCGTAAGAGATGGAAGATGAGGAATACTCATTGATCTTGAGTAAAAACATCTATAACAATCATAAGGTAGATTATTGCCCTTGATCTGAAAAACCTGTCATTAATGTGGATTTTCTGAAATTACACAACAAAGCTTCAAAGAACCAGACCTCTGGAACACCATAATTAACTTTATGCATTGGCCGGGAATCGGACCCGGGTCTCCCGTTGGGAAGCGAGAATTCTACCACTGAACAACCAATGCTAAACAATCTCATATAGACACGTCCTTGTGTGATCGGTACGAACAGGGAGTGAGATAACGCTTCATGGTCACGTAAGAGATGTAAGATCAGGAATACTCATTGATCTTGAGTAAAAACATCTATAACAATCATAATGTAGATTATTGCCCTTGATCTGAAAAACCTGTCATTAATGTGGATTATCTGAAATTACACAACAAAGCTTCAAAGAACCAGCTCTCCAGCTTACCAGAACTAACTTTCTGCATTGGCCGGGAATCGGACCCGGGTCTCCCGCGTGGCAGGCGAGAATTCTACCACTGAACCACCAATGCTCGACAATATCAAAAAGACACGTCCTTGTGTGATCGATACGAACAGGGAATGAGATAACGCTTCATGGTCGCGTAAGAGATGTAAGATGAGGAATACTCATTGATCTTGAGTAAAAACATCTATAACAATCATAAAGTAGATTATTGCCCATTGATCTGAAAAACCTGTCATTAATGTGGATTATCTGAAATTACACAACAAAGCTTCAAAGAACCAGACCTCTGGAACACCAGAATTAACTTTCTGCATTGGCCGGGAATCAGACCCTGGTCTCCCGCGTGGCAGGCGAGAATTCTACCACTGAACCACCAATGCTCGACAATCTCAAATAGACACGTCCTTGTGTGATCGGTCAAACAAGGAGTGAGATAACGCTTTCATGGTCGCGCAAGAGATGGAAGATGAGACAAGAAGATTCATAGGGTAGATTATTGCCCTTGATCTGAAAAACCTGTCATTAATGTGGATTATCTGAAATTACATAAAGCTTTAAAAAACCAGACCTCTGGAACACCAGAATTAACTTTATGCATTGGCCGGGAATCGGACCCGGGTCTCCCGCTTGGGAAGCGAGAATTCTACCACTGAACCACCAATGCTCAACAATCTCAAATAGACACGTCCTTGTGTGAACCGTACGAACAGGGAGTGAGATAACGCTTCATGGTCGCGTAAGAGATGTAAGATGAGGAATACTCATTGATCTTGAGTAAAAACATCTATAACAATCATAAGGTAGATTATTGCCCTTGATCTCAAAAACCTGTCATTAATGTGGATTATCTGAAATTACACAACAAAGCTTCAAAGAACCAGACCTCTGGAACACCATAATTAACTTTATGCATTGGCCAGGAATCGGAGCCGGGTCTCCCGTTGGGAAGCAAGAATTCTACCACTGAACCACCAATGCTCGACAATATCAAAAAGACACGTCCTTGTGTGATCGATACGAACAGGGAATGAGATAACGCTTCATGGTCGCGTAAGAGATGTAAGATGAGGAATACTCATTGATCTTGAGTAAAAACATCTATAACAATCATAAAGTAGATTATTGCCCTTGATCTGAAAAACCTGTCATTAATGTGGATTATCTGAAATTACACAACAAAGCTTCAAAGAACCAGAACTCTGCAACACCAGAATTAACTTTCTGCATTGGCCGGGAATCGGACCCGGGTCTCCCGCATGGCAGGCGAGAATTCTACCACTGAACCACCAATGCTCGACAATCTCAAATAGACACGTCGTTGTGTGATCGATACGAACAGGGAATGAGATAACGCTTCATGGTCGCGCAAGAGATGGAAGATGAGGAATACTCATTGATCTTGAGTAAAAACATCTATAACAATCATAAGGTAGATTATTGCCCTTGATCTGAAAAACCTGTCATTAATGTGGATTATCTGAAATTACACAACAAAGCTTCAAAGAACCAGACCTCTGGAACACCATAATTAACTTTATGCATTGGCCGGGAATCGGACCCGGGTCTCCCGCTTGGGAAGCGAGAATTCTACCACTGAACCACCAATGCTCGACAATCTCAAATAGACACGTCCTTGTGTGAACCGTACGAACAGGGAGTGAGATAACGCTTCATGGTCGCGTAAGAGATGTAAGATGAGGAATACTCATTGATCTTGAGTAAAAACATCTATAACAATCATAAGGTAGATTATTGCCCTTGATCTGAAAAACCTGTCATTAATGTGGATTATCTGAAATTACACAACAAAGCTTCAAAGAACCAGACCTCTGGAACACCATAATTAACTTTATGCATTGGCCAGGAATCGGACCCGGGTCTCCCGTTGGGAAGCGAGAATTCTACCACTGAACCACCAATGCTCGACAATATCAAAAAGACATGTCCTTGTGTGATCGATACGAACAGGGAATGAGATAACGCTTCATGGTCGCGTAAGAGATGTAAGATGAGGAAGACTCATTGATCTTGAGTAAAAACATCTATAACAATCATAAAGTAGATTATTGCCCTTGATCTGAAAAACCTGTCATTAATGTGGATTATCTGAAATTACATAAAGCTTCAAAGAACCAGACCTCTGGAACACCATAATTAACTTTATGCATTGGCCGGGAATCGGACCCGGGTCTCCCGCTTGGGAAGCGAGAATTCTACCACTGAACCACCAATGCTCGACAATCTCAAATAGACACGTCCTTGTGTGAACCGTACGAACAGGGAGTGAGATAACGCTTCATGGTCGCGTAAGAGATGTAAGATGAGGAATACTCATTGATCTTGAGTAAAAACATCTATAACAATCATAAGGTAGATTATTGCCCTTGATCTGAAAAACCTGTCATTAATGTGGATTATCTGAAATTACACAACAAAGCTTCAAAGAACCAGACCTCTGGAACACCATAATTAACTTTATGCATTGGCCAGGAATCGGACCCGGGTCTCCCGTTGGGAAGCGAGAATTCTACCACTGAACCACCAATGCTCGACAATATCAAAAAGACACGTCCTTGTGTGATCGATACGAACAGGGAATGAGATAACGCTTCATGGTCGCGTAAGAGATGTAAGATGAGGAAGACTCATTGATCTTGAGTAAAAACATCTATAACAATCATAAAGTAGATTATTGCCCTTGATCTGAAAAACCTGTCATTAATGTGGATTATCTGAAATTACACAACAAAGCTTCAAAGAACCAGACCTCTGGAACACCATAATTAACTTTATGCATTGGCCGGGAATCGGACCCGGGTCTCCCGTTGGGAAGCGAGAATTCTACCACTGAACCACCAATGCTCAACAATATCAAAAAGACACGTCCTTGTGTGATCGATACGAACAGGGAATGAGATAACGCTTCATGGTCGCGTAAGAGATGTAAGATGAGGAATACTCATTGATCTTGAGTAAAAACATCTATAACAATCATAAAGTAGATTATTGCCCTTGATCTGAAAAACCTGTCATTAATGTGGATTATCTGAAATTACATAAAGCTTCAAAGAACCAGAGCTCTGGAACACCATAAGTAACTTTATGCATTGGCCGGGAATCGGACCCGGGTCTCCCGCTTGGGAAGCGAGAATTCTACCACTGAACCACCAATGCTCGACAATCTCAAATAGACACGTCCTTGTGTGAACCGTACGAACAGGGAGTGAGATAACGCTTCATGGTCCCGTAAGAGATGTAAGATGAGGAATACTCATTGATCTTGAGTAAAAACATCTATAACAATCATAAGGTAGATTATTGCCCTTGATCTGAAAAACCTGTCATTAATGTGGATTATCTGAAATTACACAACAAAGCTTCAAAGAACCAGACCTCTGGAACACCAGAATTAACTTTCTGCATTGGCCGGGAATCGGACCCGGGTCTCCCGCGTGGCAGGCGAGAATTCTACCACTGAACCACCAATGCTCGACAATCTCAAATAGACACGTCCTTGTGTGATCGGTCAAACAAGGAGTGAGATAACGCTTTCATGGTCGCGCAAGAGATGGAAGATGAGACAAGAAGATTCATAGGGTAGATTATTGCCCTTGATCTGAAAAACCTGTCATTAATGTGGATTATCTGAAATTACACAACAAAGCTTCAAAGAACCAGACCTCTGGAACACCATAATTAACTTTATGCATTGGCCGGGAATCGGACCCGGGTCTCCCGCTTGGGACGCGAGAATTCTACCACTGAACCACCAATGCTCGACAATCTCAAATAGACACGTCCTTGTGTGATCGGTCAAACAAGGAGTGAGATAACGCTTTCATGGTCGCGCAAGAGATGGAAGATGAGACAAGAAGATTCATAGGGTAGATTATTGCCCTTGATCTGAAAAACCTGTCATTAATGTGGATTATCTGAAATTACACAACAAAGCTTCAAAGAACCAGACCTCTGGAACACCATAATTAACTTTATGCATTGGCCGGGAATCGGACCCGGGTCTCCCGCTTGGGAAGCGAGAATTCTACCACTGAACCACCAATTCTCGACAATCTCAAATAGACACGTCCTTGTGTGAACCGTACGAACAGGGAGTGAGATAACGCTTCATGGTCGCGTAAGAGATGGAAGATGAGGAATACTCATTGATCTTGAGTAAAAACATCTATAACAATCAAAATGTAGATTATTGCCCTTGATCTGAAAAACCTGTCATTAATGTGGATTATCTGAAATTACACAACAAAGCTTCAAAGAACCAGAACTCTGCAACACCAGAATTCACTTTCTGCATTGGCCGGGAATCGGACCCGGGTCTCCCGTTGGGAAGCGAGAATTCTACCACTGAACCACCAATGCTAAACAATCTCATATAGACACGTCCTTGTGTGATCGGTACGAACAGGGAGTGAGATAACGCTTCATGGTCACGTAAGAGATGTAAGATCAGGAATACTCATTGATCTTGAGTAAAAACATCTATAACAATCATAATGTAGATTATTGCCCTTGATCTGAAAAACCTGTCATTAATGTGGATTATCTGAAATTACACAACAAAGCTTCAAAGAACCAGCTCTCCGGCTTACCAGAACTAACTTTCTGCATTGGCCGGGAATCGGACCCGGGTCTCCCGCGTGGCAGGCGAGAATTCTACCACTGAACCACCAATGCTCGACAATATCAAAAAGACACGTCCTTGTGTGATCGATACGAACAGGGAATGAGATAACGCTTCATGGTCGCGTAAGAGATGTAAGATGAGGAATACTCATTGATCTTGAGTAAAAACATCTATAACAATCATAAAGTAGATTATTGCCCTTGATCTGAAAAACCTGTCATTAATGTGGATTATCTGAAATTACACAACAAAGCTTCAAAGAACCAGACCTCTGGAACACCATAATTAACTTTATGCATTGGCCGGGAATCGGACCCTGGTCTGCCGCGTGGCAGGGGAGAATTCTACCACTGAACCACCAATGCTCGTCAATCTCAAATAGACACGTCCTTGTGTGATCGGTCAAACAAGGAGTGAGATAACGCTTTCATGGTCGCGCAAGAGATGGAAGATGAGACAAAAAGATTCATAGGGTAGATTATTGCCCTTGATCTGAAAAACCTGTCATTAATGTGGATTATCTGAAATTACATAAAGCTTCAAAGAACCAGACCTCTGGAACACCATAATTAACTTTATGCATTGGCCGGGAATCGGACCCGGGTCTCCCGTTGGGAAGCGAGAATTCTACCACTGAACCACCAATGCTCGACAATCTCAAATAGACACGTCCTTGTGTGAACCGTACGAACAGGGAGTGAGATAACGCTTCATGGTCGCGTAAGAGATGTAAGATGAGGAATACTCATTGATCTTGAGTAAAAACATCTATAACAATCATAAGGTAGATTATTGCCCTTGATCTGAAAAACCTGTCATTAATGTGGATTATCTGAAATTACACAACAAAGCTTCAAAGAACCAGACCTCTGGAACACCATAATTAACTTTAAAATTAACCGAACAGGGAGTGAGATAACGCTTCATGGTCGCGTAAGAGATGTAAGATGAGGAATACTCATTGATCTTGAGTAAAAACATCTATAACAATCATAAAGTAGATTATTGCCCTTGATCTGAAAAACCTGTCATTAATGTGGATTATCTGAAATTACACAACAAAGCTTCAAAGAACCAGACCTCTGGAACACCAGAATTAACTTTCTGCATTGGCCGGGAATCAGACCCTGGTCTCCCGCGTGGCAGGCGAGAATTCTACCACTGAACCACCAATGCTCGACAATCTCAAATAGACACGTCCTTGTGTGATCGGTCAAACAAGGAGTGAGATAACGCTTTCATGGTCGCGCAAGAGATGGAAGATGAGACAAGAAGATTCATAGGGTAGATTATTGCCCTTGATCTGAAAAACCTGTCATTAATGTGGATTATCTGAAATTACACAACAAAGAACCAGACCTCTGGAACACCATAATTAACTTTATGCATTGGCCGGGAATCGGACCCGGGTCTCCCGTTGGGAAGCGAGAATTCTACCACTGAACAACCAATGCTAAACAATCTCATATAGACACGTCCTTGTGTGATCGGTACGAACAGGGAGTGAGATAACGCTTCATGGTCACGTAAGAGATGTAAGATCAGGAATACTCATTGATCTTGAGTAAAAACATCTATAACAATCATAATGTAGATTATTGCCCTTGATCTGAAAAACCTGTCATTAATGTGGATTATCTGAAATTACACAACAAAGCTTCAAAGAACCAGCTCTCCAGCTTACCAGAACTAACTTTCTGCATTGGCCGGGAATCGGACCCGGGTCTCCCGCGTGGCAGGCAAGAATTCTACCACTGAACCACCAATGCTCGACAATATCAAAAAGAGATGGAAGATGAGACAAGAAGATTCATAGGGTAGATTATTGCCCTTGATCTGAAAAACCTGTCATTAATGTGGATTATCTGAAATTACATAAAGCTTCAAAGAACCAGACCTCTGGAACACCAGAATTAACTTTATGCATTGGCCGGGAATCGGACCCGGGTCTCCCGCTTGGGAAGCGAGAATTCTACCACTGAACCACCAATGCTCAACAATCTCAAATAGACACGTCCTTGTGTGAACCGTACGAACAGGGAGTGAGATAACGCTTCATGGTCGCGTAAGAGATGTAAGATGAGGAATACTCATTGATCTTGAGTAAAAACATCTATAACAATCATAAGGTAGATTATTGCCCTTGATCTCAAAAACCTGTCATTAATGTGGATTATCTGAAATTACACAACAAAGCTTCAAAGAACCAGACCTCTGGAACACCATAATTAACTTTATGCATTGGCCAGGAATCGGAGCCGGGTCTCCCGTTGGGAAGCAAGAATTCTACCACTGAACCACCAATGCTCGACAATATCAAAAAGACACGTCCTTGTGTGATCGATACGAACAGGGAATGAGATAACGCTTCATGGTCGCGTAAGAGATGTAAGATGAGGAATACTCATTGATCTTGAGTAAAAACATCTATAACAATCATAAAGTAGATTATTGCCCTTGATCTGAAAAACCTGTCATTAATGTGGATTATCTGAAATTACACAACAAAGCTTCAAAGAACCAGAACTCTGCAACACCAGAATTAACTTTCTGCATTGGCCGGGAATCGGACCCGGGTCTCCCGCATGGCAGGCGAGAATTCTACCACTGAACCACCAATGCTCGACAATCTCAAATAGACACGTCGTTGTGTGATCGATACGAACAGGGAATGAGATAACGCTTCATGGTCGCGTAAGAGATGGAAGATGAGGAATACTCATTGATCTTGAGTAAAAACATCTATAACAATCATAAGGTAGATTATTGCCCTTGATCTGAAAAACTTGTCATTAATGTGGATTATCTGAAATTACACAACAAAGAACCAGCTCTCTGGCTCACCAGAACTAACTTTCTGCATTGGCCGGGAATCGGACCTGGGTCTCGCTCGTGGCAGGCGAGAATTCTACCACTGAACCACCAATGCTCGACAATGTCAAATAGACATGTCCTTGTGTGATCGGTACGAACAGGGAGTGAGATAACGCTTCATGGTCGCGTAAGAGATGTAAGATGAGGAATACTCATTGATCTTGAGTAAAAACATCTATAACAATCATAAAGTAGATGATTGCCCTTGATCTGAAAAACCTGTCATTAATGTGGATTATCTGAAATTACACAACAAAGCTTCAAAGAACCAGACCTCTGGAACACAAGAATTAACTTTCTGCATTGGCCGGGAATCAGACCCTGGTCTCCCGCGTGGCAGGCGAGAATTCTACCACTGAACCACCAATGCTCGACAATCTCAAATAGACACGTCCTTGTGTGATCGGTCAAACAAGGAGTGAGATAACGCTTTCATGGTCGCGCAAGAGATGGAAGATGAGACAAGAAGATTCATAGGGTAGATTATTGCCCTTGATCTGAAAAACCTGTCATTAATGTGGATTATCTGAAATTACACAACAAAGAACCAGACCTCTGGAACACCATAATTAACTTTATGCATTGGCCGGGAATCGGACCCGGGTCTCCCGTTGGGAAGCGAGAATTCTACCACTGAACAACCAATGCTAAACAATCTCATATAGACACGTCCTTGTGTGATCGGTACGAACAGGGAGTGAGATAACGCTTCATGGTCACGTAAGAGATGTAAGATCAGGAATACTCATTGATCTTGAGTAAAAACATCTATAACAATCATAATGTAGATTATTGCCCTTGATCTGAAAAACCTGTCATTAATGTGGATTATCTGAAATTACACAACAAAGCTTCAAAGAACCAGCTCTCCAGCTTACCAGAACTAACTTTCTGCATTGGCCGGGAATCGGACCCGGGTCTCCCGCGTGGCAGGCAAGAATTCTACCACTGAACCACCAATGCTCGACAATATCAAAAAGAGATGGAAGATGAGACAAGAAGATTCATAGGGTAGATTATTGCCCTTGATCTGAAAAACCTGTCATTAATGTGGATTATCTGAAATTACATAAAGCTTCAAAGAACCAGACCTCTGGAACACCAGAATTAACTTTATGCATTGGCCGGGAATCGGACCCGGGTCTCCCGCTTGGGAAGCGAGAATTCTACCACTGAACCACCAATGCTCAACAATCTCAAATAGACACGTCCTTGTGTGAACCGTACGAACAGGGAGTGAGATAACGCTTCATGGTCGCGTAAGAGATGTAAGATGAGGAATACTCATTGATCTTGAGTAAAAACATCTATAACAATCATAAGGTAGATTATTGCCCTTGATCTCAAAAACCTGTCATTAATGTGGATTATCTGAAATTACACAACAAAGCTTCAAAGAACCAGACCTCTGGAACACCATAATTAACTTTATGCATTGGCCAGGAATCGGAGCCGGGTCTCCCGTTGGGAAGCAAGAATTCTACCACTGAACCACCAATGCTCGACAATATCAAAAAGACACGTCCTTGTGTGATCGATACGAACAGGGAATGAGATAACGCTTCATGGTCGCGTAAGAGATGTAAGATGAGGAATACTCATTGATCTTGAGTAAAAACATCTATAACAATCATAAAGTAGATTATTGCCCTTGATCTGAAAAACCTGTCATTAATGTGGATTATCTGAAATTACACAACAAAGCTTCAAAGAACCAGAACTCTGCAACACCAGAATTAACTTTCTGCATTGGCCGGGAATCGGACCCGGGTCTCCCGCATGGCAGGCGAGAATTCTACCACTGAACCACCAATGCTCGACAATCTCAAATAGACACGTCGTTGTGTGATCGATACGAACAGGGAATGAGATAACGCTTCATGGTCGCGTAAGAGATGGAAGATGAGGAATACTCATTGATCTTGAGTAAAAACATCTATAACAATCATAAGGTAGATTATTGCCCTTGATCTGAAAAACTTGTCATTAATGTGGATTATCTGAAATTACACAACAAAGAACCAGCTCTCTGGCTCACCAGAACTAACTTTCTGCATTGGCCGGGAATCGGACCCGGGTCTCGCTCGTGGCAGGCGAGAATTCTACCACTGAACCACCAATGCTCGACAATGTCAAATAGACATGTCCTTGTGTGATCGGTACGAACAGGGAGTGAGATAACGCTTCATGGTCGCGTAAGAGATGTAAGATGAGGAATACTCATTGATCTTGAGTAAAAACATCTATAACAATCATAAAGTAGATTATTGCCCTTGATCTGAAAAACCTGTCATTAATGTGGATTATCTGAAATTACACAACAAAGCTTCAAAGAACCAGACCTCTGGAACACCAGAATTAACTTTCTGCATTGGCCGGGAATCAGACCCTGGTCTCCCGCGTGGCAGGCGAGAATTCTACCACTGAACCACCAATGCTCGACAATCTCAAATAGACACGTCCTTGTGTGATCGGTCAAACAAGGAGTGAGATAACGCTTTCATGGTCGCGCAAGAGATGGAAGATGAGACAAGAAGATTCATAGGGTAGATTATTGCCCTTGATCTGAAAAACCTGTCATTAATGTGGATTATCTGAAATTACACAACAAAGCTTCAAAGAACCAGACCTCTGGAACACCATAATTAACTTTATGCATTGGCCGGGAATCGGACCCGGGTCTCCCGCTTGGGAAGCGAGAATTCTACCACTGAACCACCAATGCTCGACAATCTCAAATAGACACGTCCTTGTGTGATCGGTCAAACAAGGAGTGAGATAACGCTTTCATGGTCGCGCAAGAGATGGAAGATGAGACAAGAAGATTCATAGGGTAGATTATTGCCCTTGATCTGAAAAACCTGTCATTAATGTGGATTATCTGAAATTACACAACAAAGCTTCAAAGAACCAGACCTCTGGAACACCAGAATTAACTTTCTGCATTGGCCGGGAATCAGACCCTGGTCTCCCGCGTGGCAGGCGAGAATTCTACCACTGAACCACCAATGCTCGACAATCTCAAATAGACACGTCCTTGTGTGATCGGTCAAACAAGGAGTGAGATAACGCTTTCATGGTCGCGCAAGAGATGGAAGATGAGACAAGAAGATTCATAGGGTAGATTATTGCCCTTGATCTGAAAAACCTGTCATTAATGTGGATTATCTGAAATTACACAACAAAACTTCAAAGAACCAGACCTCTGGAACACCATAATTAACTTTATGCATTGGCCGGGAATCGGACCCGGGTCTCCCGCTTGGGAAGCGAGAATTCTACCACTGAACCACCAATGCTCGACAATCTCAAATAGACACGTCCTTGTGTGAACCGTACGAACAGGGAGTGAGATAACGCTTCATGGTCGCGTAAGAGATGGAAGATGAGGAATACTCATTGATCTTGAGTAAAAACATCTATAACAATCAAAATGTAGATTATTGCCCTTGATCTGAAAAACCTGTCATTAATGTGGATTATCTGAAATTACACAACAAAGCTTCAAAGAACCAGAACTCTGCAACACCAGAATTAACTTTCTGCATTGGCCGGGAATCGGACCCGGGTCTCCCGAGTGGCAGGCGAGAATTCTACCACTGAACCACCAATGCTCGACAATCTCAAATAGACACGTCCTTGTGTGATCGATACGAACAGGGAATGAGATAACGCTTCATGGTCGCGTAAGAGATGGAAGATGAGGAATACTCATTGATCTTGAGTAAAAACATCTATAACAATCATAAGGTAGATTATTGCCCTTGATCTGAAAAACCTGTCATTAATGTGGATTTTCTGAAATTACACAACAAAGCTTCAAAGAACCAGACCTCTGGAACACCATAATTAACTTTATGCATTGGCCGGGAATCGGACCCGGGTCTCCCGTTGGGAAGCGAGAATTCTACCACTGAACAACCAATGCTAAACAATCTCATATAGACACGTCCTTGTGTGATCGGTACGAACAGGGAGTGAGATAACGCTTCATGGTCACGTAAGAGATGTAAGATCAGGAATACTCATTGATCTTGAGTAAAAACATCTATAACAATCATAATGTAGATTATTGCCCTTGATCTGAAAAACCTGTCATTAATGTGGATTATCTGAAATTACACAACAAAGCTTCAAAGAACCAGCTCTCCAGCTTACCAGAACTAACTTTCTGCATTGGCCGGGAATCGGACCCGGGTCTCCCGCGTGGCAGGCGAGAATTCTACCACTGAACCACCAATGCTCGACAATATCAAAAAGACACGTCCTTGTGTGATCGATACGAACAGGGAATGAGATAACGCTTCATGGTCGCGTAAGAGATGTAAGATGAGGAATACTCATTGATCTTGAGTAAAAACATCTATAACAATCATAAAGTAGATTATTGCCCATTGATCTGAAAAACCTGTCATTAATGTGGATTATCTGAAATTACACAACAAAGCTTCAAAGAACCAGACCTCTGGAACACCAGAATTAACTTTCTGCATTGGCCGGGAATCAGACCCTGGTCTCCCGCGTGGCAGGCGAGAATTCTACCACTGAACCACCAATGCTCGACAATCTCAAATAGACACGTCCTTGTGTGATCGGTCAAACAAGGAGTGAGATAACGCTTTCATGGTCGCGCAAGAGATGGAAGATGAGACAAGAAGATTCATAGGGTAGATTATTGCCCTTGATCTGAAAAACCTGTCATTAATGTGGATTATCTGAAATTACATAAAGCTTTAAAAAACCAGACCTCTGGAACACCAGAATTAACTTTATGCATTGGCCGGGAATCGGACCCGGGTCTCCCGCTTGGGAAGCGAGAATTCTACCACTGAACCACCAATGCTCAACAATCTCAAATAGACACGTCCTTGTGTGAACCGTACGAACAGGGAGTGAGATAACGCTTCATGGTCGCGTAAGAGATGTAAGATGAGGAATACTCATTGATCTTGAGTAAAAACATCTATAACAATCATAAGGTAGATTATTGCCCTTGATCTCAAAAACCTGTCATTAATGTGGATTATCTGAAATTACACAACAAAGCTTCAAAGAACCAGACCTCTGGAACACCATAATTAACTTTATGCATTGGCCAGGAATCGGAGCCGGGTCTCCCGTTGGGAAGCAAGAATTCTACCACTGAACCACCAATGCTCGACAATATCAAAAAGACACGTCCTTGTGTGATCGATACGAACAGGGAATGAGATAACGCTTCATGGTCGCGTAAGAGATGTAAGATGAGGAATACTCATTGATCTTGAGTAAAAACATCTATAACAATCATAAAGTAGATTATTGCCCTTGATCTGAAAAACCTGTCATTAATGTGGATTATCTGAAATTACACAACAAAGCTTCAAAGAACCAGAACTCTGCAACACCAGAATTAACTTTCTGCATTGGCCGGGAATCGGACCCGGGTCTCCCGCATGGCAGGCGAGAATTCTACCACTGAACCACCAATGCTCGACAATCTCAAATAGACACGTCGTTGTGTGATCGATACGAACAGGGAATGAGATAACGCTTCATGGTCGCGTAAGAGATGGAAGATGAGGAATACTCATTGATCTTGAGTAAAAACATCTATAACAATCATAAGGTAGATTATTGCCCTTGATCTGAAAAACTTGTCATTAATGTGGATTATCTGAAATTACACAACAAAGAACCAGCTCTCTGGCTCACCAGAACTAACTTTCTGCATTGGCCGGGAATCGGACCCGGGTCTCGCTCGTGGCAGGCGAGAATTCTACCACTGAACCACCAATGCTCGACAATGTCAAATAGACATGTCCTTGTGTGATCGGTACGAACAGGGAGTGAGATAACGCTTCATGGTCGCGTAAGAGATGTAAGATGAGGAATACTCATTGATCTTGAGTAAAAACATCTATAACAATCATAAAGTAGATTATTGCCCTTGATCTGAAAAACCTGTCATTAATGTGGATTATCTGAAATTACACAACAAAGCTTCAAAGAACCAGACCTCTGGAACACCAGAATTAACTTTCTGCATTGGCCGGCAATCAGACCCTGGTCTCCCGCGTGGCAGGCGAGAATTCTACCACTGAACCACCAATGCTCGACAATCTCAAATAGACACGTCCTTGTGTGATCGGTCAAACAAGGAGTGAGATAACGCTTTCATGGTCGCGCAAGAGATGGAAGATGAGACAAGAAGATTCATAGGGTAGATTATTGCCCTTGATCTGAAAAACCTGTCATTAATGTGGATTATCTGAAATTACACAACAAAGCTTCAAAGAACCAGACCTCTGGAACACCATAATTAACTTTATGCATTGGCCGGGAATCGGACCCGGGTCTCCCGCTTGGGAAGCGAGAATTCTACCACTGAACCACCAATGCTCGACAATCTCAAATAGACACGTCCTTGTGTGATCGGTCAAACAAGGAGTGAGATAACGCTTTCATGGTCGCGCAAGAGATGGAAGATGAGACAAGAAGATTCATAGGGTAGATTATTGCCCTTGATCTGAAAAACCTGTCATTAATGTGGATTATCTGAAATTACACAACAAAGCTTCAAAGAACCAGACCTCTGGAACACCAGAATTAACTTTCTGCATTGGCCGGGAATCAGACCCTGGTCTCCCGCGTGGCAGGCGAGAATTCTACCACTGAACCACCAATGCTCGACAATCTCAAATAGACACGTCCTTGTGTGATCGGTCAAACAAGGAGTGAGATAACGCTTTCATGGTCGCGCAAGAGATGGAAGATGAGACAAGAAGATTCATAGGGTAGATTATTGCCCTTGATCTGAAAAACCTGTCATTAATGTGGATTATCTGAAATTACACAACAAAACTTCAAAGAACCAGACCTCTGGAACACCATAATTAACTTTATGCATTGGCCGGGAATCGGACCCGGGTCTCCCGCTTGGGAAGCGAGAATTCTACCACTGAACCACCAATGCTCGACAATCTCAAATAGACACGTCCTTGTGTGAACCGTACGAACAGGGAGTGAGATAACGCTTCATGGTCGCGTAAGAGATGGAAGATGAGGATTACTCATTGATCTTGAGTAAAAACATCTATAACAATCAAAATGTAGATTATTGCCCTTGATCTGAAAAACCTGTCATTAATGTGGATTATCTGAAATTACACAACAAAGCTTCAAAGAACCAGAACTCTGCAACACCAGAATTAACTTTCTGCATTGGCCGGGAATCGGACCCGGGTCTCCCGAGTGGCAGGCGAGAATTCTACCACTGAACCACCAATGCTCGACAATCTCAAATAGACACGTCCTTGTGTGATCGATACGAACAGGGAATGAGATAACGCTTCATGGTCGCGTAAGAGATGGAAGATGAGGAATACTCATTGATCTTGAGTAAAAACATCTATAACAATCATAAGGTAGATTATTGCCCTTGATCTGAAAAACCTGTCATTAATGTGGATTTTCTGAAATTACACAACAAAGCTTCAAAGAACCAGACCTCTGGAACACCATAATTAACTTTATGCATTGGCCGGGAATCGGACCCGGGTCTCCCGTTGGGAAGCGAGAATTCTACCACTGAACAACCAATGCTAAACAATCTCATATAGACACGTCCTTGTGTGATCGGTACGAACAGGGAGTGAGATAACGCTTCATGGTCACGTAAGAGATGTAAGATCAGGAATACTCATTGATCTTGAGTAAAAACATCTATAACAATCATAATGTAGATTATTGCCCTTGATCTGAAAAACCTGTCATTAATGTGGATTATCTGAAATTACACAACAAAGCTTCAAAGAACCAGCTCTCCAGCTTACCAGAACTAACTTTCTGCATTGGACCCGGGTCTCCCGCGTGGCAGGCGAGAATTCTACCACTGAACCACCAATGCTCGACAATATCAAAAAGAGATGGAAGATGAGACAAGAAGATTCATAGGGTAGATTATTGCCCTTGATCTGAAAAACCTGTCATTAATGTGGATTATCTGAAATTACATAAAGCTTCAAAGAACCAGACCTCTGGAACACCAGAATTAACTTTATGCATTGGCCGGGAGTCGGACCCGGGTCTCCCGCTTGGGAAGCGAGAATTCTACCACTGAACCACCAATGCTCAACAATCTCAAATAGACACGTCCTTGTGTGAACCGTACGAACAGGGAGTGAGATAACGCTTCATGGTCGCGTAAGAGATGTAAGATGAGGAATACTCATTGATCTTGAGTAAAAACATCTATAACAATCATAAGGTAGATTATTGCCCTTGATCTCAAAAACCTGTCATTAATGTGGATTATCTGAAATTACACAACAAAGCTTCAAAGAACCAGACCTCTGGAACACCATAATTAACTTTATGCATTGGCCAGGAATCGGAGCCGGGTCTCCCGTTGGGAAGCAAGAATTCTACCACTGAACCACCAATGCTCGACAATATCAAAAAGACACGTCCTTGTGTGATCGATACGAACAGGGAATGAGATAACGCTTCATGGTCGCGTAAGAGATGTAAGATGAGGAATACTCATTGATCTTGAGTAAAAACATCTATAACAATCATAAAGTAGATTATTGCCCTTGATCTGAAAAACCTGTCATTAATGTGGATTATCTGAAATTACACAACAAAGCTTCAAAGAACCAGAACTCTGCAACACCAGAATTAACTTTCTGCATTGGCCGGGAATCGGACCCGGGTCTCCCGCATGGCAGGCGAGAATTCTACCACTGAACCACCAATGCTCGACAATCTCAAATAGACACGTCGTTGTGTGATCGATACGAACAGGGAATGAGATAACGCTTCATGGTCGCGTAAGAGATGGAAGATGAGGAATACTCATTGATCTTGAGTAAAAACATCTATAACAATCATAAGGTAGATTATTGCCCTTGATCTGAAAAACTTGTCATTAATGTGGATTATCTGAAATTACACAACAAAGAACCAGCTCTCTGGCTCACCAGAACTAACTTTCTGCATTGGCCGGGAATCGGACCCGGGTCTCGCTCGTGGCAGGCGAGAATTCTACCACTGAACCACCAATGCTCGACAATGTCAAATAGACATGTCCTTGTGTGATCGGTACGAACAGGGAGTGAGATAACGCTTCATGGTCGCGTAAGAGATGTAAGATGAGGAATACTCATTGATCTTGAGTAAAAACATCTATAACAATCATAAAGTAGATTATTGCCCTTGATCTGAAAAACCTGTCATTAATGTGGATTATCTGAAATTACACAACAAAGCTTCAAAGAACCAGACCTCTGGAACACCAGAATTAACTTTCTGCATTGGCCGGGAATCAGACCCTGGTCTCCCGCGTGGCAGGCGAGAATTCTACCACTGAACCACCAATGCTCGACAATCTCAAATAGACACGTCCTTGTGTGATCGGTCAAACAAGGAGTGAGATAACGCTTTCATGGTCGCGCAAGAGATGGAAGATGAGACAAGAAGATTCATAGGGTAGATTATTGCCCTTGATCTGAAAAACCTGTCATTAATGTGGATTATCTGAAATTACACAACAAAACTTCAAAGAACCAGACCTCTGGAACACCATAATTAACTTTATGCATTGGCCGGGAATCGGACCCGGGTCTCCCGCTTGGGAAGCGAGAATTCTACCACTGAACCACCAATGCTCGACAATCTCAAATAGACACGTCCTTGTGTGAACCGTACGAACAGGGAGTGAGATAACGCTTCATGGTCGCGTAAGAGATGGAAGATGAGGAATACTCATTGATCTTGAGTAAAAACATCTATAACAATCAAAATGTAGATTATTGCCCTTGATCTGAAAAACCTGTCATTAATGTGGATTATCTGAAATTACACAACAAAGCTTCAAAGAACCAGAACTCTGCAACACCAGAATTAACTTTCTGCATTGGCCGGGAATCGGACCCGGGTCTCCCGAGTGGCAGGCGAGAATTCTACCACTGAACCACCAATGCTCGACAATCTCAATTAGACACGTCCTTGTGTGATCGATACGAACAGGGAATGAGATAACGCTTCATGGTCGCGTAAGAGATGGAAGATGAGGAATACTCATTGATCTTGAGTAAAAACATCTATAACAATCATAAGGTAGATTATTGCCCTTGATCTGAAAAACCTGTCATTAATGTGGATTTTCTGAAATTACACAACAAAGCTTCAAAGAACCAGACCTCTGGAACACCATAATTAACTTTATGCATTGGCCGGGAATCGGACCCGGGACTCCCGTTGGGAAGCGAGAATTCTACCACTGAACCACCAATGCTAAACAATCTCATATAGACACGTCCTTGTGTGATCGGTACGAACAGGGAGTGAGATAACGCTTCATGGTCACGTAAGAGATGTAAGATCAGGAATACTCATTGATCTTGAGTAAAAACATCTATAACAATCATAATGTAGATTATTGCCCTTGATCTGAAAAACCTGTCATTAATGTGGATTATCTGAAATTACACAACAAAGCTTCAAAGAACCAGCTCTCCAGCTTACCAGAACTAACTTTCTGCATTGGCCGGGAATCGGACCCGGGTCTCCCGCGTGGCAGGCGAGAATTCTACCACTGAACCACCAATGCTCGACAATATCAAAAAGACACGTCCTTGTGTGATCGATACGAACAGGGAATGAGATAACGCTTCATGGTCACGTAAGAGATGTAAGATGAGGAATACTCATTGATCTTGAGTAAAAACATCTATAACAATCATAAAGTAGATTATTGCCCTTGATCTGAAAAACCTGTCATTAATGTGGATTATCTGAAATTACACAACAAAGCTTCAAAGAACCAGATCTCTGCAACACCAGAATTAACTTTCTGCATTGGCCGGGAATCGGACCCGGGTCTCCCGCATGGCAGGCGAGAATTCTACCACTGAACCACCAATGCTCGACAATCTCAAATAGACACGTCGTTGTGTGATCGATACGAACAGGGAATGAGATAACGCTTCATGGTCGCGTAAGAGATGGAAGATGAGGAATACTCATTGATCTTGAGTAAAAACATCTATAACAATCATAAGGTAGATTATTGCCCTTGATCTGAAAAACATGTCATTAATGTGGATTTTCTGAAATTACACAACAAAGCTTCAAAGAACCAGACCTCTGGAACACCATAATTAACTTTATGCATTGGCCGGGAATCGGACCCGGGTCTCCCGTTGGGAAGCGAGAATTCTACCACTGAACCACCAATGCTAAACAATCTCATATAGACACGTCCTTGTGTGATCGGTACGAACAGGGAGTGAGATAACGCTTCATGGTCACGTAAGAGATGTAAGATGAGGAATACTCATTGATCTTGAGTAAAAACATCTATAACAATCATAATGTAGATTATTGCCCTTGATCTGAAAAACTTGTCATTAATGTGGATTATCTGAAATTACACAACAAAGAACCAGCTCTCTTGCTCACCAGAACTAACTTTCTGCATTGGCCGGGAATCGGACCCGGGTCTCGCTCATGGCAGGCGAGAATTCTACCACTGAACCACCAATGCTCGACAATGTCAAATAGACATGTCCTTGTGTGATCGGTATGAACAGGGAGTGAGATAACGCTTCATGGTCGCGTAAGAGATGTAAGATGAGGAATACTCATTGATCTTGAGTAAAAACATCTATAACAATCATAAAGTAGATTATTGCCCTTGATCTGAAAAACCTGTCATTAATGTGGATTATCTGAAATTACACAACAAAGCTTCAAAGAACCAGACCTCTGGAACACCAGAATTAACTTTCTGCATTGGCCGGGAATCAGACCCTGGTCTCCCGCGTGGCAGGCGAGAATTCTACCACTGAACCACCAATGCTCGACAATCTCAAATAGACACGTCCTTGTGTGATCGGTCAAACAAGGAGTGAGATAACGCTTTCATGGTCGCGCAAGAGATGGAAGATGAGACAAGAAGAT
Source organism: Semotilus atromaculatus (assembly GCA_031834385.1). NCBI lineage: Eukaryota > Metazoa > Chordata > Actinopteri > Cypriniformes > Leuciscidae > Semotilus > Semotilus atromaculatus. The sequence continues at coordinate 1,308,521 of JAULUF010000064.1, forward strand.
TCATAGGGTAGATTATTGCCCTTGATCTGAAAAACCTGTCATTAATGTGGATTATCTGAAATTACACAACAAAGCTTCAAAGAACCAGACCTCTGGAACACCAGAATTAACTTTATGCATTGGCCGGGAATCGGACCCGGGTCTCCCGCTTGGGAAGCGAGAATTCTACCACTGAACCACCAATGCTCGACAATCTCAAATAGACACGTCCTTGTGTGATCGGTCAAACAAGGAGTGAGATAACGCTTTCATGGTCGCGCAAGAGATGGAAGATGAGACAAGAAGATTCATAGAGTAGATTATTGCCCTTGATCTGAAAAACCTGTCATTAATGTGGATTATCTGAAATTACACAACAAAGCTTCAAAGAACCAGACCTCTGGAACACCAGAATTAACTTTCTGCATTGGCCGGGAATCAGACCCTGGTCTCCCGCGTGGCAGGCGAGAATTCTACCACTGAACCACCAATGCTCGACAATCTCAAATAGACACGTCCTTGTGTGATCGGTCAAACAAGGAGTGAGATAACGCTTTCATGGTCGCGCAAGAGATGGAAGATGAGACAAGAAGATTCATAGGGTAGATTATTGCCCTTGATCTGAAAAACCTGTCATTAATGTGGATTATCTGAAATTACACAACAAAGCTTCAAAGAACCAGACCTCTGGAACACCATAATTAACTTTATGCATTGGCCGGGAATCGGACCCGGGTCTCCCGCTTGGGAAGCGAGAATTCTACCACTGAACCACCAATGCTCGACAATCTCAAATAGACACGTCCTTGTGTGAACCGTACGAACAGGGAGTGAGATAACGCTTCATGGTCGCGTAAGAGATGGAAGATGAGGAATACTCATTGATCTTGAGTAAAAACATCTATAACAATCAAAATGTAGATTATTGCCCTTGATCTGAAAAACCTGTCATTAATGTGGATTATCTGAAATTACACAACAAAGCTTCAAAGAACCAGAACTCTGCAACACAAGAAATAACTTTCTGCATTGGCCGGGAATCGGACCCGGGTCTCCCGCGTGGCAGGCGAGAATTCTACCACTGAACCACCAATGCTTGACAATCTCAAATAGACACGTCCTTGTGTGATCGATACGAACAGGGAATGAGATAACGCTTCATGGTCGCGTAAGAGATGGAAGATGAGGAATACTCATTGATCTTGAGTAAAAACATCTATAACAATCAAAAGGTAGATTATTGCCATTGATCTGAAAAACCTGTCATTAATGTGGATTTTCTGAAATTACACAACAAAGCTTCAAAGAACCAGACCTCTGGAACACCATAATTAACTTTATGCATTGGCCGGGAATCGGACCCGGGTCTCCCGTTGGGAAGCGAGAATTCTACCACTGAACCACCAATGCTAAACAATCTCATATAGACACGTCCTTGTGTGATCGGTACGAACAGGGAGTGAGATAACGCTTCATGGTCACGTAAGAGATGTAAGATCAGGAATACTCATTGATCTTGAGTAAAAACAGCTATAACAATCATAATGTAGATTATTGCCCTTGATCTGAAAAACCTGTCATTAATGTGGATTATCTGAAATTACACAACAAAGCTTCAAAGAACCAGCTCTCCGGCTTACCAGAACTAACTTTCTGCATTGGCCGGGAATCGGACCCGGGTCTCACGCGTGGCAGGCGAGAATTCTACCACTGAACCACCAATGCTCGACAATATCAAAAAGACACGTCCTTGTGTGATCGATACGAACAGGGAATGAGATAACGCTTCATGGTCGCGTAAGAGATGTAAGATGAGGAATACTCATTGATCTTGAGTAAAAACATCTATAACAATCATAAGGTAGATTATTGCCCTTGATCTCAAAAACCTGTCATTAATGTGGATTATCTGAAATTACACAACAAAGCTTCAAAGAACCAGACCTCTGGAACACCATAATTAACTTTATGCATTGGCCAGGAATCGGAGCCGGGTCTCCCGTTGGGAAGCAAGAATTCTACCACTGAACCACCAATGCTCGACAATATCAAAAAGACACGTCCTTGTGTGATCGATACGAACAGGGAATGAGATAACGCTTCATGGTCGCGTAAGAGATGTAAGATGAGGAATACTCATTGATCTTGAGTAAAAACATCTATAACAATCATAAAGTAGATTATTGCCCTTGATCTGAAAAACCTGTCATTAATGTGGATTATCTGAAATTACACAACAAAGCTTCAAAGAACCAGAACTCTGCAACACCAGAATTAACTTTCTGCATTGGCCGGGAATCGGACCCGGGTCTCCCGCATGGCAGGCGTGAATTCTACCACTGAACCACCAATGCTCGACAATCTCAAATAGACACGTCGTTGTGTGATCGATACGAACAGGGAATGAGATAACGCTTCATGGTCGCGTAAGAGATGGAAGATGAGGAATACTCATTGATCTTGAGTAAAAACATCTATAACAATCATAAGGTAGATTATTGCCCTTGATCTGAAAAACTTGTCATTAATGTGGATTATCTGAAATTACACAACAAAGAACCAGCTCTCTGGCTCACCAGAACTAACTTTCTGCATTGGCCGGGAATCGGACCCGGGTCTCGCTCGTGGCAGGCGAGAATTCTACCACTGAACCACCAATGCTCGACAATGTCAAATAGACATGTCCTTGTGTGATCGGTACGAACAGGGAGTGAGATAACGCTTCATGGTCGCGTAAGAGATGTAAGATGAGGAATACTCATTGATCTTGAGTAAAAACATCTATAACAATCATAAAGTAGATTATTGCCCTTGATCTGAAAAACCTGTCATTAATGTGGATTATCTGAAATTACACAACAAAGCTTCAAAGAACCAGACCTCTGGAACACCAGAATTAACTTTATGCATTGGCCGGGAATCAGACCCTGGTCTCCCGCGTGGCAGGCGAGAATTCTACCACTGAACCACCAATGCTCGACAATCTCAAATAGACACGTCCTTGTGTGATCGGTCAAACAAGGAGTGAGATAACGCTTTCATGGTCGCGCAAGAGATGGAAGATGAGACAAGAAGATTCATAGGGTAGATTATTGCCCTTGATCTGAAAAACCTGTCATTAATGTGGATTATCTGAAATTACACAACAAAGCTTCAAAGAACCAGACCTCTGGAACACCATAATTAACTTTATGCATTGGCCGGGAATCGGACCCGGGTCTCCCGCTTGGGAAGCGAGAATTCTACCACTGAACCACCAATGCTCGACAATCTCAAATAGACACGTCCTTGTGTGATCGGTCAAACAAGGAGTGAGATAACGCTTTCATGGTCGCGCAAGAGATGGAAGATGAGACAAGAAGATTCATAGGGTAGATTATTGCCCTTGATCTGAAAAACCTGTCATTAATGTGGATTATCTGAAATTACACAACAAAGCTTCAAAGAACCAGACCTCTGGAACACCAGAATTAACTTTCTGCATTGGCCGGGAATCAGACCCTGGTCTCCCGCGTGGCAGGCGAGAATTCTACCACTGAACCACCAATGCTCGACAATCTCAAATAGACACGTCCTTGTGTGATCGGTCAAACAAGGAGTGAGATAACGCTTTCATGGTCGCGCAAGAGATGGAAGATGAGACAAGAAGATTCATAGGGTAGATTATTGCCCTTGATCTGAAAAACCTGTCATTAATGTGGATTATCTGAAATTACACAACAAAACTTCAAAGAACCAGACCTCTGGAACACCATAATTAACTTTATGCATTGGCCGGGAATCGGACCCGGGTCTCCCGCTTGGGAAGCGAGAATTCTACCACTGAACCACCAATGCTCGACAATCTCAAATAGACACGTCCTTGTGTGAACCGTACGAACAGGGAGTGAGATAACGCTTCATGGTCGCGTAAGAGATGGAAGATGAGGAATACTCATTGATCTTGAGTAAAAACATCTATAACAATCAAAATGTAGATTATTGCCCTTGATCTGAAAAACCTGTCATTAATGTGGATTTTCTGAAATTACACAACAAAGCTTCAAAGAACCAGACCTCTGGAACACCATAATTAACTTTATGCATTGGCCGGGAATCGGACCCGGGTCTCCCGTTGGGAAGCGAGAATTCTACCACTGAACCACCAATGCTAAACAATCTCATATAGACACGTCCTTGTGTGATCGGTACGAACAGGGAGTGAGATAACGCTTCATGGTCACGTAAGAGATGTAAGATCAGGAATACTCATTGATCTTGAGTAAAAACATCTATAACAATCATAATGTAGATTATTGCCCTTGATCTGAAAAACCTGTCATTAATGTGGATTATCTGAAATTACACATCAAAGCTTCAAAGAACCAGCTCTCCAGCTTACCAGAACTAACTTTCTGCATTGGCCGGGAATCGGACCCGGGTCTCCCGCGTGGCAGGCGAGAATTCTACCACTGAACCACCAATGCTCGACAATATCAAAAAGACACGTCCTTGTGTGATCGATACGAACAGGGAATGAGATAACGCTTCATGGTCACGTAAGAGATGTAAGATGAGGAATACTCATTGATCTTGAGTAAAAACATCTATAACAATCATAAAGTAGATTATTGCCCTTGATCTGAAAAACCTGTCATTAATGTGGATTATCTGAAATTACACAACAAAGCTTCAAAGAACCAGATCTCTGCAACACCAGAATTAACTTTCTGCATTGGCCGGGAATCGGACCCGGGTCTCCCGCATGGCAGGCGAGAATTCTACCACTGAACCACCAATGCTCGACAATCTCAAATAGACACGTCGTTGTGTGATCGATACGAACAGGGAATGAGATAACGCTTCATGGTCGCGTAAGAGATGGAAGATGAGGAATACTCATTGATCTTGAGTAAAAACATCTATAACAATCATAAGGTAGATTATTGCCCTTGATCTGAAAAACATGTCATTAATGTGGATTTTCTGAAATTACACAACAAAGCTTCAAAGAACCAGACCTCTGGAACACCATAATTAACTTTATGCATTGGCCGGGAATCGGACCCGGGTCTCCCGTTGGGAAGCGAGAATTCTACCACTGAACCACCAATGCTAAACAATCTCATATAGACACGTCCTTGTGTGATCGGTACGAACAGGGAGTGAGATAACGCTTCATGGTCACGTAAGAGATGTAAGATGAGGAATACTCATTGATCTTGAGTAAAAACATCTATAACAATCATAATGTAGATTATTGCCCTTGATCTGAAAAACTTGTCATTAATGTGGATTATCTGAAATTACACAACAAAGAACCAGCTCTCTTGCTCACCAGAACTAACTTTCTGCATTGGCCGGGAATCGGACCCGGGTCTCGCTCATGGCAGGCGAGAATTCTACCACTGAACCACCAATGCTCGACAATGTCAAATAGACATGTCCTTGTGTGATCGGTATGAACAGGGAGTGAGATAACGCTTCATGGTCGCGTAAGAGATGTAAGATGAGGAATACTCATTGATCTTGAGTAAAAACATCTATAACAATCATAAAGTAGATTATTGCCCTTGATCTGAAAAACCTGTCATTAATGTGGATTATCTGAAATTACACAACAAAGCTTCAAAGAACCAGACCTCTGGAACACCAGAATTAACTTTCTGCATTGGCCGGGAATCAGACCCTGGTCTCCCGCGTGGCAGGCGAGAATTCTACCACTGAACCACCAATGCTCGACAATCTCAAATAGACACGTCCTTGTGTGATCGGTCAAACAAGGAGTGAGATAACGCTTTCATGGTCGCGCAAGAGATGGAAGATGAGACAAGAAGATTCATAGGGTAGATTATTGCCCTTGATCTGAAAAACCTGTCATTAATGTGGATTATCTGAAATTACACAACAAAGCTTCAAAGAACCAGACCTCTGGAACACCAGAATTAACTTTATGCATTGGCCGGGAATCGGACCCGGGTCTCCCGCTTGGGAAGCGAGAATTCTACCACTGAACCACCAATGCTCGACAATCTCAAATAGACACGTCCTTGTGTGATCGGTCAAACAAGGAGTGAGATAACGCTTTCATGGTCGCGCAAGAGATGGAAGATGAGACAAGAAGATTCATAGAGTAGATTATTGCCCTTGATCTGAAAAACCTGTCATTAATGTGGATTATCTGAAATTACACAACAAAGCTTCAAAGAACCAGACCTCTGGAACACCAGAATTAACTTTCTGCATTGGCCGGGAATCAGACCCTGGTCTCCCGCGTGGCAGGCGAGAATTCTACCACTGAACCACCAATGCTCGACAATCTCAAATAGACACGTCCTTGTGTGATCGGTCAAACAAGGAGTGAGATAACGCTTTCATGGTCGCGCAAGAGATGGAAGATGAGACAAGAAGATTCATAGGGTAGATTATTGCCCTTGATCTGAAAAACCTGTCATTAATGTGGATTATCTGAAATTACACAACAAAGCTTCAAAGAACCAGACCTCTGGAACACCATAATTAACTTTATGCATTGGCCGGGAATCGGACCCGGGTCTCCCGCTTGGGAAGCGAGAATTCTACCACTGAACCACCAATGCTCGACAATCTCAAATAGACACGTCCTTGTGTGAACCGTACGAACAGGGAGTGAGATAACGCTTCATGGTCGCGTAAGAGATGGAAGATGAGGAATACTCATTGATCTTGAGTAAAAACATCTATAACAATCAAAATGTAGATTATTGCCCTTGATCTGAAAAACCTGTCATTAATGTGGATTATCTGAAATTACACAACAAAGCTTCAAAGAACCAGAACTCTGCAACACAAGAAATAACTTTCTGCATTGGCCGGGAATCGGACCCGGGTCTCCCGCGTGGCAGGCGAGAATTCTACCACTGAACCACCAATGCTTGACAATCTCAAATAGACACGTCCTTGTGTGATCGATACGAACAGGGAATGAGATAACGCTTCATGGTCGCGTAAGAGATGGAAGATGAGGAATACTCATTGATCTTGAGTAAAAACATCTATAACAATCAAAAGGTAGATTATTGCCATTGATCTGAAAAACCTGTCATTAATGTGGATTTTCTGAAATTACACAACAAAGCTTCAAAGAACCAGACCTCTGGAACACCATAATTAACTTTATGCATTGGCCGGGAATCGGACCCGGGTCTCCCGTTGGGAAGCGAGAATTCTACCACTGAACCACCAATGCTAAACAATCTCATATAGACACGTCCTTGTGTGATCGGTACGAACAGGGAGTGAGATAACGCTTCATGGTCACGTAAGAGATGTAAGATCAGGAATACTCATTGATCTTGAGTAAAAACAGCTATAACAATCATAATGTAGATTATTGCCCTTGATCTGAAAAACCTGTCATTAATGTGGATTATCTGAAATTACACAACAAAGCTTCAAAGAACCAGCTCTCCGGCTTACCAGAACTAACTTTCTGCATTGGCCGGGAATCGGACCCGGGTCTCACGCGTGGCAGGCGAGAATTCTACCACTGAACCACCAATGCTCGACAATATCAAAAAGACACGTCCTTGTGTGATCGATACGAACAGGGAATGAGATAACGCTTCATGGTCGCGTAAGAGATGTAAGATGAGGAATACTCATTGATCTTGAGTAAAAACATCTATAACAATCATAAGGTAGATTATTGCCCTTGATCTCAAAAACCTGTCATTAATGTGGATTATCTGAAATTACACAACAAAGCTTCAAAGAACCAGACCTCTGGAACACCATAATTAACTTTATGCATTGGCCAGGAATCGGAGCCGGGTCTCCCGTTGGGAAGCAAGAATTCTACCACTGAACCACCAATGCTCGACAATATCAAAAAGACACGTCCTTGTGTGATCGATACGAACAGGGAATGAGATAACGCTTCATGGTCGCGTAAGAGATGTAAGATGAGGAATACTCATTGATCTTGAGTAAAAACATCTATAACAATCATAAAGTAGATTATTGCCCTTGATCTGAAAAACCTGTCATTAATGTGGATTATCTGAAATTACACAACAAAGCTTCAAAGAACCAGAACTCTGCAACACCAGAATTAACTTTCTGCATTGGCCGGGAATCGGACCCGGGTCTCCCGCATGGCAGGCGTGAATTCTACCACTGAACCACCAATGCTCGACAATCTCAAATAGACACGTCGTTGTGTGATCGATACGAACAGGGAATGAGATAACGCTTCATGGTCGCGTAAGAGATGGAAGATGAGGAATACTCATTGATCTTGAGTAAAAACATCTATAACAATCATAAGGTAGATTATTGCCCTTGATCTGAAAAACTTGTCATTAATGTGGATTATCTGAAATTACACAACAAAGAACCAGCTCTCTGGCTCACCAGAACTAACTTTCTGCATTGGCCGGGAATCGGACCCGGGTCTCGCTCGTGGCAGGCGAGAATTCTACCACTGAACCACCAATGCTCGACAATGTCAAATAGACATGTCCTTGTGTGATCGGTACGAACAGGGAGTGAGATAACGCTTCATGGTCGCGTAAGAGATGTAAGATGAGGAATACTCATTGATCTTGAGTAAAAACATCTATAACAATCATAAAGTAGATTATTGCCCTTGATCTGAAAAACCTGTCATTAATGTGGATTATCTGAAATTACACAACAAAGCTTCAAAGAACCAGACCTCTGGAACACCAGAATTAACTTTATGCATTGGCCGGGAATCAGACCCTGGTCTCCCGCGTGGCAGGCGAGAATTCTACCACTGAACCACCAATGCTCGACAATCTCAAATAGACACGTCCTTGTGTGATCGGTCAAACAAGGAGTGAGATAACGCTTTCATGGTCGCGCAAGAGATGGAAGATGAGACAAGAAGATTCATAGGGTAGATTATTGCCCTTGATCTGAAAAACCTGTCATTAATGTGGATTATCTGAAATTACACAACAAAGCTTCAAAGAACCAGACCTCTGGAACACCATAATTAACTTTATGCATTGGCCGGGAATCGGACCCGGGTCTCCCGCTTGGGAAGCGAGAATTCTACCACTGAACCACCAATGCTCGACAATCTCAAATAGACACGTCCTTGTGTGATCGGTCAAACAAGGAGTGAGATAACGCTTTCATGGTCGCGCAAGAGATGGAAGATGAGACAAGAAGATTCATAGGGTAGATTATTGCCCTTGATCTGAAAAACCTGTCATTAATGTGGATTATCTGAAATTACACAACAAAGCTTCAAAGAACCAGACCTCTGGAACACCAGAATTAACTTTCTGCATTGGCCGGGAATCAGACCCTGGTCTCCCGCGTGGCAGGCGAGAATTCTACCACTGAACCACCAATGCTCGACAATCTCAAATAGACACGTCCTTGTGTGATCGGTCAAACAAGGAGTGAGATAACGCTTTCATGGTCGCGCAAGAGATGGAAGATGAGACAAGAAGATTCATAGGGTAGATTATTGCCCTTGATCTGAAAAACCTGTCATTAATGTGGATTATCTGAAATTACACAACAAAACTTCAAAGAACCAGACCTCTGGAACACCATAATTAACTTTATGCATTGGCCGGGAATCGGACCCGGGTCTCCCGCTTGGGAAGCGAGAATTCTACCACTGAACCACCAATGCTCGACAATCTCAAATAGACACGTCCTTGTGTGAACCGTACGAACAGGGAGTGAGATAACGCTTCATGGTCGCGTAAGAGATGGAAGATGAGGAATACTCATTGATCTTGAGTAAAAACATCTATAACAATCAAAATGTAGATTATTGCCCTTGATCTGAAAAACCTGTCATTAATGTGGATTTTCTGAAATTACACAACAAAGCTTCAAAGAACCAGACCTCTGGAACACCATAATTAACTTTATGCATTGGCCGGGAATCGGACCCGGGTCTCCCGTTGGGAAGCGAGAATTCTACCACTGAACCACCAATGCTAAACAATCTCATATAGACACGTCCTTGTGTGATCGGTACGAACAGGGAGTGAGATAACGCTTCATGGTCACGTAAGAGATGTAAGATCAGGAATACTCATTGATCTTGAGTAAAAACATCTATAACAATCATAATGTAGATTATTGCCCTTGATCTGAAAAACCTGTCATTAATGTGGATTATCTGAAATTACACATCAAAGCTTCAAAGAACCAGCTCTCCAGCTTACCAGAACTAACTTTCTGCATTGGCCGGGAATCGGACCCGGGTCTCCCGCGTGGCAGGCGAGAATTCTACCACTGAACCACCAATGCTCGACAATATCAAAAAGACACGTCCTTGTGTGATCGATACGAACAGGGAATGAGATAACGCTTCATGGTCACGTAAGAGATGTAAGATGAGGAATACTCATTGATCTTGAGTAAAAACATCTATAACAATCATAAAGTAGATTATTGCCCTTGATCTGAAAAACCTGTCATTAATGTGGATTATCTGAAATTACACAACAAAGCTTCAAAGAACCAGATCTCTGCAACACCAGAATTAACTTTCTGCATTGGCCGGGAATCGGACCCGGGTCTCCCGCATGGCAGGCGAGAATTCTACCACTGAACCACCAATGCTCGACAATCTCAAATAGACACGTCGTTGTGTGATCGATACGAACAGGGAATGAGATAACGCTTCATGGTCGCGTAAGAGATGGAAGATGAGGAATACTCATTGATCTTGAGTAAAAACATCTATAACAATCATAAGGTAGATTATTGCCCTTGATCTGAAAAACATGTCATTAATGTGGATTTTCTGAAATTACACAACAAAGCTTCAAAGAACCAGACCTCTGGAACACCATAATTAACTTTATGCATTGGCCGGGAATCGGACCCGGGTCTCCCGTTGGGAAGCGAGAATTCTACCACTGAACCACCAATGCTAAACAATCTCATATAGACACGTCCTTGTGTGATCGGTACGAACAGGGAGTGAGATAACGCTTCATGGTCACGTAAGAGATGTAAGATGAGGAATACTCATTGATCTTGAGTAAAAACATCTATAACAATCATAATGTAGATTATTGCCCTTGATCTGAAAAACTTGTCATTAATGTGGATTATCTGAAATTACACAACAAAGAACCAGCTCTCTTGCTCACCAGAACTAACTTTCTGCATTGGCCGGGAATCGGACCCGGGTCTCGCTCATGGCAGGCGAGAATTCTACCACTGAACCACCAATGCTCGACAATGTCAAATAGACATGTCCTTGTGTGATCGGTATGAACAGGGAGTGAGATAACGCTTCATGGTCGCGTAAGAGATGTAAGATGAGGAATACTCATTGATCTTGAGTAAAAACATCTATAACAATCATAAAGTAGATTATTGCCCTTGATCTGAAAAACCTGTCATTAATGTGGATTATCTGAAATTACACAACAAAGCTTCAAAGAACCAGACCTCTGGAACACCAGAATTAACTTTCTGCATTGGCCGGGAATCAGACCCTGGTCTCCCGCGTGGCAGGCGAGAATTCTACCACTGAACCACCAATGCTCGACAATCTCAAATAGACACGTCCTTGTGTGATCGGTCAAACAAGGAGTGAGATAACGCTTTCATGGTCGCGCAAGAGATGGAAGATGAGACAAGAAGATTCATAGGGTAGATTATTGCCCTTGATCTGAAAAACCTGTCATTAATGTGGATTATCTGAAATTACACAACAAAGCTTCAAAGAACCAGACCTCTGGAACACCATAATTAACTTTATGCATTGGCCGGGAATCGGACCCGGGTCTCCCGCTTGGGAAGCGAGAATTCTACCACTGAACCACCAATGCTCGACAATCTCAAATAGACACGTCCTTGTGTGATCGGTCAAACAAGGAGTGAGATAACGCTTTCATGGTCGCGCAAGAGATGGAAGATGAGACAAGAAGATTCATAGAGTAGATTATTGCCCTTGATCTGAAAAACCTGTCATTAATGTGGATTATCTGAAATTACACAACAAAGCTTCAAAGAACCAGACCTCTGGAACACCAGAATTAACTTTCTGCATTGGCCGGGAATCAGACCCTGGTCTCCCGCGTGGCAGGCGAGAATTCTACCACTGAACCACCAATGCTCGACAATCTCAAATAGACACGTCCTTGTGTGATCGGTCAAACAAGGAGTGAGATAACGCTTTCATGGTCGCGCAAGAGATGGAAGATGAGACAAGAAGATTCATAGGGTAGATTATTGCCCTTGATCTGAAAAACCTGTCATTAATGTGGATTATCTGAAATTACACAACAAAGCTTCAAAGAACCAGACCTCTGGAACACCATAATTAACTTTATGCATTGGCCGGGAATCGGACCCGGGTCTCCCGCTTGGGAAGCGAGAATTCTACCACTGAACCACCAATGCTCGACAATCTCAAATAGACACGTCCTTGTGTGAACCGTACGAACAGGGAGTGAGATAACGCTTCATGGTCGCGTAAGAGATGGAAGATGAGGAATACTCATTGATCTTGAGTAAAAACATCTATAACAATCAAAATGTAGATTATTGCCCTTGATCTGAAAAACCTGTCATTAATGTGGATTATCTGAAATTACACAACAAAGCTTCAAAGAACCAGAACTCTGCAACACAAGAAATAACTTTCTGCATTGGCCGGGAATCGGACCCGGGTCTCCCGCGTGGCAGGCGAGAATTCTACCACTGAACCACCAATGCTTGACAATCTCAAATAGACACGTCCTTGTGTGATCGATACGAACAGGGAATGAGATAACGCTTCATGGTCGCGTAAGAGATGGAAGATGAGGAATACTCATTGATCTTGAGTAAAAACATCTATAACAATCAAAAGGTAGATTATTGCCATTGATCTGAAAAACCTGTCATTAATGTGGATTTTCTGAAATTACACAACAAAGCTTCAAAGAACCAGACCTCTGGAACACCATAATTAACTTTATGCATTGGCCGGGAATCGGACCCGGGTCTCCCGTTGGGAAGCGAGAATTCTACCACTGAACCACCAATGCTAAACAATCTCATATAGACACGTCCTTGTGTGATCGGTACGAACAGGGAGTGAGATAACGCTTCATGGTCACGTAAGAGATGTAAGATCAGGAATACTCATTGATCTTGAGTAAAAACAGCTATAACAATCATAATGTAGATTATTGCCCTTGATCTGAAAAACCTGTCATTAATGTGGATTATCTGAAATTACACAACAAAGCTTCAAAGAACCAGCTCTCCGGCTTACCAGAACTAACTTTCTGCATTGGCCGGGAATCGGACCCGGGTCTCACGCGTGGCAGGCGAGAATTCTACCACTGAACCACCAATGCTCGACAATATCAAAAAGACACGTCCTTGTGTGATCGATACGAACAGGGAATGAGATAACGCTTCATGGTCGCGTAAGAGATGTAAGATGAGGAATACTCATTGATCTTGAGTAAAAACATCTATAACAATCATAAGGTAGATTATTGCCCTTGATCTCAAAAACCTGTCATTAATGTGGATTATCTGAAATTACACAACAAAGCTTCAAAGAACCAGACCTCTGGAACACCATAATTAACTTTATGCATTGGCCAGGAATCGGAGCCGGGTCTCCCGTTGGGAAGCAAGAATTCTACCACTGAACCACCAATGCTCGACAATATCAAAAAGACACGTCCTTGTGTGATCGATACGAACAGGGAATGAGATAACGCTTCATGGTCGCGTAAGAGATGTAAGATGAGGAATACTCATTGATCTTGAGTAAAAACATCTATAACAATCATAAAGTAGATTATTGCCCTTGATCTGAAAAACCTGTCATTAATGTGGATTATCTGAAATTACACAACAAAGCTTCAAAGAACCAGAACTCTGCAACACCAGAATTAACTTTCTGCATTGGCCGGGAATCGGACCCGGGTCTCCCGCATGGCAGGCGTGAATTCTACCACTGAACCACCAATGCTCGACAATCTCAAATAGACACGTCGTTGTGTGATCGATACGAACAGGGAATGAGATAACGCTTCATGGTCGCGTAAGAGATGGAAGATGAGGAATACTCATTGATCTTGAGTAAAAACATCTATAACAATCATAAGGTAGATTATTGCCCTTGATCTGAAAAACTTGTCATTAATGTGGATTATCTGAAATTACACAACAAAGAACCAGCTCTCTGGCTCACCAGAACTAACTTTCTGCATTGGCCGGGAATCGGACCCGGGTCTCGCTCGTGGCAGGCGAGAATTCTACCACTGAACCACCAATGCTCGACAATGTCAAATAGACATGTCCTTGTGTGATCGGTACGAACAGGGAGTGAGATAACGCTTCATGGTCGCGTAAGAGATGTAAGATGAGGAATACTCATTGATCTTGAGTAAAAACATCTATAACAATCATAAAGTAGATTATTGCCCTTGATCTGAAAAACCTGTCATTAATGTGGATTATCTGAAATTACACAACAAAGCTTCAAAGAACCAGACCTCTGGAACACCAGAATTAACTTTATGCATTGGCCGGGAATCAGACCCTGGTCTCCCGCGTGGCAGGCGAGAATTCTACCACTGAACCACCAATGCTCGACAATCTCAAATAGACACGTCCTTGTGTGATCGGTCAAACAAGGAGTGAGATAACGCTTTCATGGTCGCGCAAGAGATGGAAGATGAGACAAGAAGATTCATAGGGTAGATTATTGCCCTTGATCTGAAAAACCTGTCATTAATGTGGATTATCTGAAATTACACAACAAAGCTTCAAAGAACCAGACCTCTGGAACACCATAATTAACTTTATGCATTGGCCGGGAATCGGACCCGGGTCTCCCGCTTGGGAAGCGAGAATTCTACCACTGAACCACCAATGCTCGACAATCTCAAATAGACACGTCCTTGTGTGATCGGTCAAACAAGGAGTGAGATAACGCTTTCATGGTCGCGCAAGAGATGGAAGATGAGACAAGAAGATTCATAGGGTAGATTATTGCCCTTGATCTGAAAAACCTGTCATTAATGTGGATTATCTGAAATTACACAACAAAGCTTCAAAGAACCAGACCTCTGGAACACCAGAATTAACTTTCTGCATTGGCCGGGAATCAGACCCTGGTCTCCCGCGTGGCAGGCGAGAATTCTACCACTGAACCACCAATGCTCGACAATCTCAAATAGACACGTCCTTGTGTGATCGGTCAAACAAGGAGTGAGATAACGCTTTCATGGTCGCGCAAGAGATGGAAGATGAGACAAGAAGATTCATAGGGTAGATTATTGCCCTTGATCTGAAAAACCTGTCATTAATGTGGATTATCTGAAATTACACAACAAAACTTCAAAGAACCAGACCTCTGGAACACCATAATTAACTTTATGCATTGGCCGGGAATCGGACCCGGGTCTCCCGCTTGGGAAGCGAGAATTCTACCACTGAACCACCAATGCTCGACAATCTCAAATAGACACGTCCTTGTGTGAACCGTACGAACAGGGAGTGAGATAACGCTTCATGGTCGCGTAAGAGATGGAAGATGAGGAATACTCATTGATCTTGAGTAAAAACATCTATAACAATCAAAATGTAGATTATTGCCCTTGATCTGAAAAACCTGTCATTAATGTGGATTTTCTGAAATTACACAACAAAGCTTCAAAGAACCAGACCTCTGGAACACCATAATTAACTTTATGCATTGGCCGGGAATCGGACCCGGGTCTCCCGTTGGGAAGCGAGAATTCTACCACTGAACCACCAATGCTAAACAATCTCATATAGACACGTCCTTGTGTGATCGGTACGAACAGGGAGTGAGATAACGCTTCATGGTCACGTAAGAGATGTAAGATCAGGAATACTCATTGATCTTGAGTAAAAACATCTATAACAATCATAATGTAGATTATTGCCCTTGATCTGAAAAACCTGTCATTAATGTGGATTATCTGAAATTACACATCAAAGCTTCAAAGAACCAGCTCTCCAGCTTACCAGAACTAACTTTCTGCATTGGCCGGGAATCGGACCCGGGTCTCCCGCGTGGCAGGCGAGAATTCTACCACTGAACCACCAATGCTCGACAATATCAAAAAGACACGTCCTTGTGTGATCGATACGAACAGGGAATGAGATAACGCTTCATGGTCACGTAAGAGATGTAAGATGAGGAATACTCATTGATCTTGAGTAAAAACATCTATAACAATCATAAAGTAGATTATTGCCCTTGATCTGAAAAACCTGTCATTAATGTGGATTATCTGAAATTACACAACAAAGCTTCAAAGAACCAGATCTCTGCAACACCAGAATTAACTTTCTGCATTGGCCGGGAATCGGACCCGGGTCTCCCGCATGGCAGGCGAGAATTCTACCACTGAACCACCAATGCTCGACAATCTCAAATAGACACGTCGTTGTGTGATCGATACGAACAGGGAATGAGATAACGCTTCATGGTCGCGTAAGAGATGGAAGATGAGGAATACTCATTGATCTTGAGTAAAAACATCTATAACAATCATAAGGTAGATTATTGCCCTTGATCTGAAAAACATGTCATTAATGTGGATTTTCTGAAATTACACAACAAAGCTTCAAAGAACCAGACCTCTGGAACACCATAATTAACTTTATGCATTGGCCGGGAATCGGACCCGGGTCTCCCGTTGGGAAGCGAGAATTCTACCACTGAACCACCAATGCTAAACAATCTCATATAGACACGTCCTTGTGTGATCGGTACGAACAGGGAGTGAGATAACGCTTCATGGTCACGTAAGAGATGTAAGATGAGGAATACTCATTGATCTTGAGTAAAAACATCTATAACAATCATAATGTAGATTATTGCCCTTGATCTGAAAAACTTGTCATTAATGTGGATTATCTGAAATTACACAACAAAGAACCAGCTCTCTTGCTCACCAGAACTAACTTTCTGCATTGGCCGGGAATCGGACCCGGGTCTCGCTCATGGCAGGCGAGAATTCTACCACTGAACCACCAATGCTCGACAATGTCAAATAGACATGTCCTTGTGTGATCGGTATGAACAGGGAGTGAGATAACGCTTCATGGTCGCGTAAGAGATGTAAGATGAGGAATACTCATTGATCTTGAGTAAAAACATCTATAACAATCATAAAGTAGATTATTGCCCTTGATCTGAAAAACCTGTCATTAATGTGGATTATCTGAAATTACACAACAAAGCTTCAAAGAACCAGACCTCTGGAACACCAGAATTAACTTTCTGCATTGGCCGGGAATCAGACCCTGGTCTCCCGCGTGGCAGGCGAGAATTCTACCACTGAACCACCAATGCTCGACAATCTCAAATAGACACGTCCTTGTGTGATCGGTCAAACAAGGAGTGAGATAACGCTTTCATGGTCGCGCAAGAGATGGAAGATGAGACAAGAAGATTCATAGGGTAGATTATTGCCCTTGATCTGAAAAACCTGTCATTAATGTGGATTATCTGAAATTACACAACAAAGCTTCAAAGAACCAGACCTCTGGAACACCAGAATTAACTTTATGCATTGGCCGGGAATCGGACCCGGGTCTCCCGCTTGGGAAGCGAGAATTCTACCACTGAACCACCAATGCTCGACAATCTCAAATAGACACGTCCTTGTGTGATCGGTCAAACAAGGAGTGAGATAACGCTTTCATGGTCGCGCAAGAGATGGAAGATGAGACAAGAAGATTCATAGAGTAGATTATTGCCCTTGATCTGAAAAACCTGTCATTAATGTGGATTATCTGAAATTACACAACAAAGCTTCAAAGAACCAGACCTCTGGAACACCAGAATTAACTTTCTGCATTGGCCGGGAATCAGACCCTGGTCTCCCGCGTGGCAGGCGAGAATTCTACCACTGAACCACCAATGCTCGACAATCTCAAATAGACACGTCCTTGTGTGATCGGTCAAACAAGGAGTGAGATAACGCTTTCATGGTCGCGCAAGAGATGGAAGATGAGACAAGAAGATTCATAGGGTAGATTATTGCCCTTGATCTGAAAAACCTGTCATTAATGTGGATTATCTGAAATTACACAACAAAGCTTCAAAGAACCAGACCTCTGGAACACCATAATTAACTTTATGCATTGGCCGGGAATCGGACCCGGGTCTCCCGCTTGGGAAGCGAGAATTCTACCACTGAACCACCAATGCTCGACAATCTCAAATAGACACGTCCTTGTGTGAACCGTACGAACAGGGAGTGAGATAACGCTTCATGGTCGCGTAAGAGATGGAAGATGAGGAATACTCATTGATCTTGAGTAAAAACATCTATAACAATCAAAATGTAGATTATTGCCCTTGATCTGAAAAACCTGTCATTAATGTGGATTATCTGAAATTACACAACAAAGCTTCAAAGAACCAGAACTCTGCAACACAAGAAATAACTTTCTGCATTGGCCGGGAATCGGACCCGGGTCTCCCGCGTGGCAGGCGAGAATTCTACCACTGAACCACCAATGCTTGACAATCTCAAATAGACACGTCCTTGTGTGATCGATACGAACAGGGAATGAGATAACGCTTCATGGTCGCGTAAGAGATGGAAGATGAGGAATACTCATTGATCTTGAGTAAAAACATCTATAACAATCAAAAGGTAGATTATTGCCATTGATCTGAAAAACCTGTCATTAATGTGGATTTTCTGAAATTACACAACAAAGCTTCAAAGAACCAGACCTCTGGAACACCATAATTAACTTTATGCATTGGCCGGGAATCGGACCCGGGTCTCCCGTTGGGAAGCGAGAATTCTACCACTGAACCACCAATGCTAAACAATCTCATATAGACACGTCCTTGTGTGATCGGTACGAACAGGGAGTGAGATAACGCTTCATGGTCACGTAAGAGATGTAAGATCAGGAATACTCATTGATCTTGAGTAAAAACAGCTATAACAATCATAATGTAGATTATTGCCCTTGATCTGAAAAACCTGTCATTAATGTGGATTATCTGAAATTACACAACAAAGCTTCAAAGAACCAGCTCTCCGGCTTACCAGAACTAACTTTCTGCATTGGCCGGGAATCGGACCCGGGTCTCACGCGTGGCAGGCGAGAATTCTACCACTGAACCACCAATGCTCGACAATATCAAAAAGACACGTCCTTGTGTGATCGATACGAACAGGGAATGAGATAACGCTTCATGGTCGCGTAAGAGATGTAAGATGAGGAATACTCATTGATCTTGAGTAAAAACATCTATAACAATCATAAGGTAGATTATTGCCCTTGATCTCAAAAACCTGTCATTAATGTGGATTATCTGAAATTACACAACAAAGCTTCAAAGAACCAGACCTCTGGAACACCATAATTAACTTTATGCATTGGCCAGGAATCGGAGCCGGGTCTCCCGTTGGGAAGCAAGAATTCTACCACTGAACCACCAATGCTCGACAATATCAAAAAGACACGTCCTTGTGTGATCGATACGAACAGGGAATGAGATAACGCTTCATGGTCGCGTAAGAGATGTAAGATGAGGAATACTCATTGATCTTGAGTAAAAACATCTATAACAATCATAAAGTAGATTATTGCCCTTGATCTGAAAAACCTGTCATTAATGTGGATTATCTGAAATTACACAACAAAGCTTCAAAGAACCAGAACTCTGCAACACCAGAATTAACTTTCTGCATTGGCCGGGAATCGGACCCGGGTCTCCCGCATGGCAGGCGTGAATTCTACCACTGAACCACCAATGCTCGACAATCTCAAATAGACACGTCGTTGTGTGATCGATACGAACAGGGAATGAGATAACGCTTCATGGTCGCGTAAGAGATGGAAGATGAGGAATACTCATTGATCTTGAGTAAAAACATCTATAACAATCATAAGGTAGATTATTGCCCTTGATCTGAAAAACTTGTCATTAATGTGGATTATCTGAAATTACACAACAAAGAACCAGCTCTCTGGCTCACCAGAACTAACTTTCTGCATTGGCCGGGAATCGGACCCGGGTCTCGCTCGTGGCAGGCGAGAATTCTACCACTGAACCACCAATGCTCGACAATGTCAAATAGACATGTCCTTGTGTGATCGGTACGAACAGGGAGTGAGATAACGCTTCATGGTCGCGTAAGAGATGTAAGATGAGGAATACTCATTGATCTTGAGTAAAAACATCTATAACAATCATAAAGTAGATTATTGCCCTTGATCTGAAAAACCTGTCATTAATGTGGATTATCTGAAATTACACAACAAAGCTTCAAAGAACCAGACCTCTGGAACACCAGAATTAACTTTATGCATTGGCCGGGAATCAGACCCTGGTCTCCCGCGTGGCAGGCGAGAATTCTACCACTGAACCACCAATGCTCGACAATCTCAAATAGACACGTCCTTGTGTGATCGGTCAAACAAGGAGTGAGATAACGCTTTCATGGTCGCGCAAGAGATGGAAGATGAGACAAGAAGATTCATAGGGTAGATTATTGCCCTTGATCTGAAAAACCTGTCATTAATGTGGATTATCTGAAATTACACAACAAAGCTTCAAAGAACCAGACCTCTGGAACACCATAATTAACTTTATGCATTGGCCGGGAATCGGACCCGGGTCTCCCGCTTGGGAAGCGAGAATTCTACCACTGAACCACCAATGCTCGACAATCTCAAATAGACACGTCCTTGTGTGATCGGTCAAACAAGGAGTGAGATAACGCTTTCATGGTCGCGCAAGAGATGGAAGATGAGACAAGAAGATTCATAGGGTAGATTATTGCCCTTGATCTGAAAAACCTGTCATTAATGTGGATTATCTGAAATTACACAACAAAGCTTCAAAGAACCAGACCTCTGGAACACCAGAATTAACTTTCTGCATTGGCCGGGAATCAGACCCTGGTCTCCCGCGTGGCAGGCGAGAATTCTACCACTGAACCACCAATGCTCGACAATCTCAAATAGACACGTCCTTGTGTGATCGGTCAAACAAGGAGTGAGATAACGCTTTCATGGTCGCGCAAGAGATGGAAGATGAGACAAGAAGATTCATAGGGTAGATTATTGCCCTTGATCTGAAAAACCTGTCATTAATGTGGATTATCTGAAATTACACAACAAAACTTCAAAGAACCAGACCTCTGGAACACCATAATTAACTTTATGCATTGGCCGGGAATCGGACCCGGGTCTCCCGCTTGGGAAGCGAGAATTCTACCACTGAACCACCAATGCTCGACAATCTCAAATAGACACGTCCTTGTGTGAACCGTACGAACAGGGAGTGAGATAACGCTTCATGGTCGCGTAAGAGATGGAAGATGAGGAATACTCATTGATCTTGAGTAAAAACATCTATAACAATCAAAATGTAGATTATTGCCCTTGATCTGAAAAACCTGTCATTAATGTGGATTTTCTGAAATTACACAACAAAGCTTCAAAGAACCAGACCTCTGGAACACCATAATTAACTTTATGCATTGGCCGGGAATCGGACCCGGGTCTCCCGTTGGGAAGCGAGAATTCTACCACTGAACCACCAATGCTAAACAATCTCATATAGACACGTCCTTGTGTGATCGGTACGAACAGGGAGTGAGATAACGCTTCATGGTCACGTAAGAGATGTAAGATCAGGAATACTCATTGATCTTGAGTAAAAACATCTATAACAATCATAATGTAGATTATTGCCCTTGATCTGAAAAACCTGTCATTAATGTGGATTATCTGAAATTACACATCAAAGCTTCAAAGAACCAGCTCTCCAGCTTACCAGAACTAACTTTCTGCATTGGCCGGGAATCGGACCCGGGTCTCCCGCGTGGCAGGCGAGAATTCTACCACTGAACCACCAATGCTCGACAATATCAAAAAGACACGTCCTTGTGTGATCGATACGAACAGGGAATGAGATAACGCTTCATGGTCACGTAAGAGATGTAAGATGAGGAATACTCATTGATCTTGAGTAAAAACATCTATAACAATCATAAAGTAGATTATTGCCCTTGATCTGAAAAACCTGTCATTAATGTGGATTATCTGAAATTACACAACAAAGCTTCAAAGAACCAGATCTCTGCAACACCAGAATTAACTTTCTGCATTGGCCGGGAATCGGACCCGGGTCTCCCGCATGGCAGGCGAGAATTCTACCACTGAACCACCAATGCTCGACAATCTCAAATAGACACGTCGTTGTGTGATCGATACGAACAGGGAATGAGATAACGCTTCATGGTCGCGTAAGAGATGGAAGATGAGGAATACTCATTGATCTTGAGTAAAAACATCTATAACAATCATAAGGTAGATTATTGCCCTTGATCTGAAAAACATGTCATTAATGTGGATTTTCTGAAATTACACAACAAAGCTTCAAAGAACCAGACCTCTGGAACACCATAATTAACTTTATGCATTGGCCGGGAATCGGACCCGGGTCTCCCGTTGGGAAGCGAGAATTCTACCACTGAACCACCAATGCTAAACAATCTCATATAGACACGTCCTTGTGTGATCGGTACGAACAGGGAGTGAGATAACGCTTCATGGTCACGTAAGAGATGTAAGATGAGGAATACTCATTGATCTTGAGTAAAAACATCTATAACAATCATAATGTAGATTATTGCCCTTGATCTGAAAAACTTGTCATTAATGTGGATTATCTGAAATTACACAACAAAGAACCAGCTCTCTTGCTCACCAGAACTAACTTTCTGCATTGGCCGGGAATCGGACCCGGGTCTCGCTCATGGCAGGCGAGAATTCTACCACTGAACCACCAATGCTCGACAATGTCAAATAGACATGTCCTTGTGTGATCGGTATGAACAGGGAGTGAGATAACGCTTCATGGTCGCGTAAGAGATGTAAGATGAGGAATACTCATTGATCTTGAGTAAAAACATCTATAACAATCATAAAGTAGATTATTGCCCTTGATCTGAAAAACCTGTCATTAATGTGGATTATCTGAAATTACACAACAAAGCTTCAAAGAACCAGACCTCTGGAACACCAGAATTAACTTTCTGCATTGGCCGGGAATCAGACCCTGGTCTCCCGCGTGGCAGGCGAGAATTCTACCACTGAACCACCAATGCTCGACAATCTCAAATAGACACGTCCTTGTGTGATCGGTCAAACAAGGAGTGAGATAACGCTTTCATGGTCGCGCAAGAGATGGAAGATGAGACAAGAAGATTCATAGGGTAGATTATTGCCCTTGATCTGAAAAACCTGTCATTAATGTGGATTATCTGAAATTACACAACAAAGCTTCAAAGAACCAGACCTCTGGAACACCATAATTAACTTTATGCATTGGCCGGGAATCGGACCCGGGTCTCCCGCTTGGGAAGCGAGAATTCTACCACTGAACCACCAATGCTCGACAATCTCAAATAGACACGTCCTTGTGTGATCGGTCAAACAAGGAGTGAGATAACGCTTTCATGGTCGCGCAAGAGATGGAAGATGAGACAAGAAGATTCATAGAGTAGATTATTGCCCTTGATCTGAAAAACCTGTCATTAATGTGGATTATCTGAAATTACACAACAAAGCTTCAAAGAACCAGACCTCTGGAACACCAGAATTAACTTTCTGCATTGGCCGGGAATCAGACCCTGGTCTCCCGCGTGGCAGGCGAGAATTCTACCACTGAACCACCAATGCTCGACAATCTCAAATAGACACGTCCTTGTGTGATCGGTCAAACAAGGAGTGAGATAACGCTTTCATGGTCGCGCAAGAGATGGAAGATGAGACAAGAAGATTCATAGGGTAGATTATTGCCCTTGATCTGAAAAACCTGTCATTAATGTGGATTATCTGAAATTACACAACAAAGCTTCAAAGAACCAGACCTCTGGAACACCATAATTAACTTTATGCATTGGCCGGGAATCGGACCCGGGTCTCCCGCTTGGGAAGCGAGAATTCTACCACTGAACCACCAATGCTCGACAATCTCAAATAGACACGTCCTTGTGTGAACCGTACGAACAGGGAGTGAGATAACGCTTCATGGTCGCGTAAGAGATGGAAGATGAGGAATACTCATTGATCTTGAGTAAAAACATCTATAACAATCAAAATGTAGATTATTGCCCTTGATCTGAAAAACCTGTCATTAATGTGGATTATCTGAAATTACACAACAAAGCTTCAAAGAACCAGAACTCTGCAACACAAGAAATAACTTTCTGCATTGGCCGGGAATCGGACCCGGGTCTCCCGCGTGGCAGGCGAGAATTCTACCACTGAACCACCAATGCTTGACAATCTCAAATAGACACGTCCTTGTGTGATCGATACGAACAGGGAATGAGATAACGCTTCATGGTCGCGTAAGAGATGGAAGATGAGGAATACTCATTGATCTTGAGTAAAAACATCTATAACAATCAAAAGGTAGATTATTGCCATTGATCTGAAAAACCTGTCATTAATGTGGATTTTCTGAAATTACACAACAAAGCTTCAAAGAACCAGACCTCTGGAACACCATAATTAACTTTATGCATTGGCCGGGAATCGGACCCGGGTCTCCCGTTGGGAAGCGAGAATTCTACCACTGAACCACCAAT
Organism: Semotilus atromaculatus; assembly: GCA_031834385.1. NCBI lineage: Eukaryota > Metazoa > Chordata > Actinopteri > Cypriniformes > Leuciscidae > Semotilus > Semotilus atromaculatus. Next base: position 1,333,096 of record JAULUF010000064.1, read on the forward strand.
GCTAAACAATCTCATATAGACACGTCCTTGTGTGATCGGTACGAACAGGGAGTGAGATAACGCTTCATGGTCACGTAAGAGATGTAAGATCAGGAATACTCATTGATCTTGAGTAAAAACAGCTATAACAATCATAATGTAGATTATTGCCCTTGATCTGAAAAACCTGTCATTAATGTGGATTATCTGAAATTACACAACAAAGCTTCAAAGAACCAGCTCTCCGGCTTACCAGAACTAACTTTCTGCATTGGCCGGGAATCGGACCCGGGTCTCACGCGTGGCAGGCGAGAATTCTACCACTGAACCACCAATGCTCGACAATATCAAAAAGACACGTCCTTGTGTGATCGATACGAACAGGGAATGAGATAACGCTTCATGGTCGCGTAAGAGATGTAAGATGAGGAATACTCATTGATCTTGAGTAAAAACATCTATAACAATCATAAGGTAGATTATTGCCCTTGATCTCAAAAACCTGTCATTAATGTGGATTATCTGAAATTACACAACAAAGCTTCAAAGAACCAGACCTCTGGAACACCATAATTAACTTTATGCATTGGCCAGGAATCGGAGCCGGGTCTCCCGTTGGGAAGCAAGAATTCTACCACTGAACCACCAATGCTCGACAATATCAAAAAGACACGTCCTTGTGTGATCGATACGAACAGGGAATGAGATAACGCTTCATGGTCGCGTAAGAGATGTAAGATGAGGAATACTCATTGATCTTGAGTAAAAACATCTATAACAATCATAAAGTAGATTATTGCCCTTGATCTGAAAAACCTGTCATTAATGTGGATTATCTGAAATTACACAACAAAGCTTCAAAGAACCAGAACTCTGCAACACCAGAATTAACTTTCTGCATTGGCCGGGAATCGGACCCGGGTCTCCCGCATGGCAGGCGTGAATTCTACCACTGAACCACCAATGCTCGACAATCTCAAATAGACACGTCGTTGTGTGATCGATACGAACAGGGAATGAGATAACGCTTCATGGTCGCGTAAGAGATGGAAGATGAGGAATACTCATTGATCTTGAGTAAAAACATCTATAACAATCATAAGGTAGATTATTGCCCTTGATCTGAAAAACTTGTCATTAATGTGGATTATCTGAAATTACACAACAAAGAACCAGCTCTCTGGCTCACCAGAACTAACTTTCTGCATTGGCCGGGAATCGGACCCGGGTCTCGCTCGTGGCAGGCGAGAATTCTACCACTGAACCACCAATGCTCGACAATGTCAAATAGACATGTCCTTGTGTGATCGGTACGAACAGGGAGTGAGATAACGCTTCATGGTCGCGTAAGAGATGTAAGATGAGGAATACTCATTGATCTTGAGTAAAAACATCTATAACAATCATAAAGTAGATTATTGCCCTTGATCTGAAAAACCTGTCATTAATGTGGATTATCTGAAATTACACAACAAAGCTTCAAAGAACCAGACCTCTGGAACACCATAATTAACTTTATGCATTGGCCGGGAATCGGACCCGGGTCTCCCGCTTGGGAAGCGAGAATTCTACCACTGAACCACCAATGCTCGACAATCTCAAATAGACACGTCCTTGTGTGATCGGTCAAACAAGGAGTGAGATAACGCTTTCATGGTCGCGCAAGAGATGGAAGATGAGACAAGAAGATTCATAGGGTAGATTATTGCCCTTGATCTGAAAAACCTGTCATTAATGTGGATTATCTGAAATTACACAACAAAGCTTCAAAGAACCAGACCTCTGGAACACCAGAATTAACTTTCTGCATTGGCCGGGAATCAGACCCTGGTCTCCCGCGTGGCAGGCGAGAATTCTACCACTGAACCACCAATGCTCGACAATCTCAAATAGACACGTCCTTGTGTGATCGGTCAAACAAGGAGTGAGATAACGCTTTCATGGTCGCGCAAGAGATGGAAGATGAGACAAGAAGATTCATAGGGTAGATTATTGCCCTTGATCTGAAAAACCTGTCATTAATGTGGATTATCTGAAATTACACAACAAAACTTCAAAGAACCAGACCTCTGGAACACCATAATTAACTTTATGCATTGGCCGGGAATCGGACCCGGGTCTCCCGCTTGGGAAGCGAGAATTCTACCACTGAACCACCAATGCTCGACAATCTCAAATAGACACGTCCTTGTGTGAACCGTACGAACAGGGAGTGAGATAACGCTTCATGGTCGCGTAAGAGATGGAAGATGAGGAATACTCATTGATCTTGAGTAAAAACATCTATAACAATCAAAATGTAGATTATTGCCCTTGATCTGAAAAACCTGTCATTAATGTGGATTTTCTGAAATTACACAACAAAGCTTCAAAGAACCAGACCTCTGGAACACCATAATTAACTTTATGCATTGGCCGGGAATCGGACCCGGGTCTCCCGTTGGGAAGCGAGAATTCTACCACTGAACCACCAATGCTAAACAATCTCATATAGACACGTCCTTGTGTGATCGGTACGAACAGGGAGTGAGATAACGCTTCATGGTCACGTAAGAGATGTAAGATGAGGAATACTCATTGATCTTGAGTAAAAACATCTATAACAATCATAATGTAGATTATTGCCCTTGATCTGAAAAACTTGTCATTAATGTGGATTATCTGAAATTACACAACAAAGAACCAGCTCTCTTGCTCACCAGAACTAACTTTCTGCATTGGCCGGGAATCGGACCCGGGTCTCGCTCATGGCAGGCGAGAATTCTACCACTGAACCACCAATGCTCGACAATGTCAAATAGACATGTCCTTGTGTGATCGGTATGAACAGGGAGTGAGATAACGCTTCATGGTCGCGTAAGAGATGTAAGATGAGGAATACTCATTGATCTTGAGTAAAAACATCTATAACAATCATAAAGTAGATTATTGCCCTTGATCTGAAAAACCTGTCATTAATGTGGATTATCTGAAATTACACAACAAAGCTTCAAAGAACCAGACCTCTGGAACACCAGAATTAACTTTCTGCATTGGCCGGGAATCAGACCCTGGTCTCCCGCGTGGCAGGCGAGAATTCTACCACTGAACCACCAATGCTCGACAATCTCAAATAGACACGTCCTTGTGTGATCGGTCAAACAAGGAGTGAGATAACGCTTTCATGGTCGCGCAAGAGATGGAAGATGAGACAAGAAGATTCATAGGGTAGATTATTGCCCTTGATCTGAAAAACCTGTCATTAATGTGGATTATCTGAAATTACACAACAAAGCTTCAAAGAACCAGACCTCTGGAACACCAGAATTAACTTTATGCATTGGCCGGGAATCGGACCCGGGTCTCCCGCTTGGGAAGCGAGAATTCTACCACTGAATCACCAATGCTCGACAATCTCAAATAGACACGTCCTTGTGTGATCGGTCAAACAAGGAGTGAGATAACGCTTTCATGGTCGCGCAAGAGATGGAAGATGAGACAAGAAGATTCATAGAGTAGATTATTGCCCTTGATCTGAAAAACCTGTCATTAATGTGGATTATCTGAAATTACACAACAAAGCTTCAAAGAACCAGACCTCTGGAACACCAGAATTAACTTTCTGCATTGGCCGGGAATCAGACCCTGGTCTCCCGCGTGGCAGGCGAGAATTCTACCACTGAACCACCAATGCTCGACAATCTCAAATAGACACGTCCTTGTGTGATCGGTCAAACAAGGAGTGAGATAACGCTTTCATGGTCGCGCAAGAGATGGAAGATGAGACAAGAAGATTCATAGGGTAGATTATTGCCCTTGATCTGAAAAACCTGTCATTAATGTGGATTATCTGAAATTACACAACAAAGCTTCAAAGAACCAGACCTCTGGAACACCATAATTAACTTTATGCATTGGCCGGGAATCGGACCCGGGTCTCCCGCTTGGGAAGCGAGAATTCTACCACTGAACCACCAATGCTCGACAATCTCAAATAGACACGTCCTTGTGTGAACCGTACGAACAGGGAGTGAGATAACGCTTCATGGTCGCGTAAGAGATGGAAGATGAGGAATACTCATTGATCTTGAGTAAAAACATCTATAACAATCAAAATGTAGATTATTGCCCTTGATCTGAAAAACCTGTCATTAATGTGGATTATCTGAAATTACACAACAAAGCTTCAAAGAACCAGAACTCTGCAACACAAGAAATAACTTTCTGCATTGGCCGGGAATCGGACCCGGGTCTCCCGCGTGGCAGGCGAGAATTCTACCACTGAACCACCAATGCTTGACAATCTCAAATAGACACGTCCTTGTGTGATCGATACGAACAGGGAATGAGATAACGCTTCATGGTCGCGTAAGAGATGGAAGATGAGGAATACTCATTGATCTTGAGTAAAAACATCTATAACAATCATAAGGTAGATTATTGCCATTGATCTGAAAAACCTGTCATTAATGTGGATTTTCTGAAATTACACAACAAAGCTTCAAAGAACCAGACCTCTGGAACACCATAATTAACTTTATGCATTGGCCGGGAATCGGACCCGGGTCTCCCGTTGGGAAGCGAGAATTCTACCACTGAACCACCAATGCTAAACAATCTCATATAGACACGTCCTTGTGTGATCGGTACGAACAGGGAGTGAGATAACGCTTCATGGTCACGTAAGAGATGTAAGATCAGGAATACTCATTGATCTTGAGTAAAAACAGCTATAACAATCATAATGTAGATTATTGCCCTTGATCTGAAAAACCTGTCATTAATGTGGATTATCTGAAATTACACAACAAAGCTTCAAAGAACCAGCTCTCCGGCTTACCAGAACTAACTTTCTGCATTGGCCGGGAATCGGACCCGGGTCTCACGCGTGGCAGGCGAGAATTCTACCACTGAACCACCAATGCTCGACAATATCAAAAAGACACGTCCTTGTGTGATCGATACGAACAGGGAATGAGATAACGCTTCATGGTCGCGTAAGAGATGTAAGATGAGGAATACTCATTGATCTTGAGTAAAAACATCTATAACAATCATAAGGTAGATTATTGCCCTTGATCTCAAAAACCTGTCATTAATGTGGATTATCTGAAATTACACAACAAAGCTTCAAAGAACCAGACCTCTGGAACACCATAATTAACTTTATGCATTGGCCAGGAATCGGAGCCGGGTCTCCCGTTGGGAAGCAAGAATTCTACCACTGAACCACCAATGCTCGACAATATCAAAAAGACACGTCCTTGTGTGATCGATACGAACAGGGAATGAGATAACGCTTCATGGTCGCGTAAGAGATGTAAGATGAGGAATACTCATTGATCTTGAGTAAAAACATCTATAACAATCATAAAGTAGATTATTGCCCTTGATCTGAAAAACCTGTCATTAATGTGGATTATCTGAAATTACACAACAAAGCTTCAAAGAACCAGAACTCTGCAACACCAGAATTAACTTTCTGCATTGGCCGGGAATCGGACCCGGGTCTCCCGCATGGCAGGCGTGAATTCTACCACTGAACCACCAATGCTCGACAATCTCAAATAGACACGTCGTTGTGTGATCGATACGAACAGGGAATGAGATAACGCTTCATGGTCGCGTAAGAGATGGAAGATGAGGAATACTCATTGATCTTGAGTAAAAACATCTATAACAATCATAAGGTAGATTATTGCCCTTGATCTGAAAAACTTGTCATTAATGTGGATTATCTGAAATTACACAACAAAGAACCAGCTCTCTGGCTCACCAGAACTAACTTTCTGCATTGGCCGGGAATCGGACCCGGGTCTCGCTCATGGCAGGCGAGAATTCTACCACTGAACCACCAATGCTCGACAATGTCAAATAGACATGTCCTTGTGTGATCGGTATGAACAGGGAGTGAGATAACGCTTCATGGTCGCGTAAGAGATGTAAGATGAGGAATACTCATTGATCTTGAGTAAAAACATCTATAACAATCATAAAGTAGATTATTGCCCTTGATCTGAAAAACCTGTCATTAATGTGGATTATCTGAAATTACACAACAAAGCTTCAAAGAACCAGACCTCTGGAACACCAGAATTAACTTTCTGCATTGGCCGGGAATCAGACCCTGGTCTCCCGCGTGGCAGGCGAGAATTCTACCACTGAACCACCAATGCTCGACAATCTCAAATAGACACGTCCTTGTGTGATCGGTCAAACAAGGAGTGAGATAACGCTTTCATGGTCGCGCAAGAGATGGAAGATGAGACAAGAAGATTCATAGGGTAGATTATTGCCCTTGATCTGAAAAACCTGTCATTAATGTGGATTATCTGAAATTACACAACAAAGCTTCAAAGAACCAGACCTCTGGAACACCAGAATTAACTTTATGCATTGGCCGGGAATCGGACCCGGGTCTCCCGCTTGGGAAGCGAGAATTCTACCACTGAATCACCAATGCTCGACAATCTCAAATAGACACGTCCTTGTGTGATCGGTCAAACAAGGAGTGAGATAACGCTTTCATGGTCGCGCAAGAGATGGAAGATGAGACAAGAAGATTCATAGAGTAGATTATTGCCCTTGATCTGAAAAACCTGTCATTAATGTGGATTATCTGAAATTACACAACAAAGCTTCAAAGAACCAGACCTCTGGAACACCAGAATTAACTTTCTGCATTGGCCGGGAATCAGACCCTGGTCTCCCGCGTGGCAGGCGAGAATTCTACCACTGAACCACCAATGCTCGACAATCTCAAATAGACACGTCCTTGTGTGATCGGTCAAACAAGGAGTGAGATAACGCTTTCATGGTCGCGCAAGAGATGGAAGATGAGACAAGAAGATTCATAGGGTAGATTATTGCCCTTGATCTGAAAAACCTGTCATTAATGTGGATTATCTGAAATTACACAACAAAGCTTCAAAGAACCAGACCTCTGGAACACCATAATTAACTTTATGCATTGGCCGGGAATCGGACCCGGGTCTCCCGCTTGGGAAGCGAGAATTCTACCACTGAACCACCAATGCTCGACAATCTCAAATAGACACGTCCTTGTGTGAACCGTACGAACAGGGAGTGAGATAACGCTTCATGGTCGCGTAAGAGATGGAAGATGAGGAATACTCATTGATCTTGAGTAAAAACATCTATAACAATCAAAATGTAGATTATTGCCCTTGATCTGAAAAACCTGTCATTAATGTGGATTATCTGAAATTACACAACAAAGCTTCAAAGAACCAGAACTCTGCAACACAAGAAATAACTTTCTGCATTGGCCGGGAATCGGACCCGGGTCTCCCGCGTGGCAGGCGAGAATTCTACCACTGAACCACCAATGCTTGACAATCTCAAATAGACACGTCCTTGTGTGATCGATACGAACAGGGAATGAGATAACGCTTCATGGTCGCGTAAGAGATGGAAGATGAGGAATACTCATTGATCTTGAGTAAAAACATCTATAACAATCATAAGGTAGATTATTGCCATTGATCTGAAAAACCTGTCATTAATGTGGATTTTCTGAAATTACACAACAAAGCTTCAAAGAACCAGACCTCTGGAACACCATAATTAACTTTATGCATTGGCCGGGAATCGGACCCGGGTCTCCCGTTGGGAAGCGAGAATTCTACCACTGAACCACCAATGCTAAACAATCTCATATAGACACGTCCTTGTGTGATCGGTACGAACAGGGAGTGAGATAACGCTTCATGGTCACGTAAGAGATGTAAGATCAGGAATACTCATTGATCTTGAGTAAAAACAGCTATAACAATCATAATGTAGATTATTGCCCTTGATCTGAAAAACCTGTCATTAATGTGGATTATCTGAAATTACACAACAAAGCTTCAAAGAACCAGCTCTCCGGCTTACCAGAACTAACTTTCTGCATTGGCCGGGAATCGGACCCGGGTCTCACGCGTGGCAGGCGAGAATTCTACCACTGAACCACCAATGCTCGACAATATCAAAAAGACACGTCCTTGTGTGATCGATACGAACAGGGAATGAGATAACGCTTCATGGTCGCGTAAGAGATGTAAGATGAGGAATACTCATTGATCTTGAGTAAAAACATCTATAACAATCATAAGGTAGATTATTGCCCTTGATCTCAAAAACCTGTCATTAATGTGGATTATCTGAAATTACACAACAAAGCTTCAAAGAACCAGACCTCTGGAACACCATAATTAACTTTATGCATTGGCCAGGAATCGGAGCCGGGTCTCCCGTTGGGAAGCAAGAATTCTACCACTGAACCACCAATGCTCGACAATATCAAAAAGACACGTCCTTGTGTGATCGATACGAACAGGGAATGAGATAACGCTTCATGGTCGCGTAAGAGATGTAAGATGAGGAATACTCATTGATCTTGAGTAAAAACATCTATAACAATCATAAAGTAGATTATTGCCCTTGATCTGAAAAACCTGTCATTAATGTGGATTATCTGAAATTACACAACAAAGCTTCAAAGAACCAGAACTCTGCAACACCAGAATTAACTTTCTGCATTGGCCGGGAATCGGACCCGGGTCTCCCGCATGGCAGGCGAGAATTCTACCACTGAACCACCAATGCTCGACAATCTCAAATAGACACGTCGTTGTGTGATCGATACGAACAGGGAATGAGATAATGCTTCATGGTCGCGTAAGAGATGGAAGATGAGGAATACTCATTGATCTTGAGTAAAAACATCTATAACAATCATAAGGTAGATTATTGCCCTTGATCTGAAAAACTTGTCATTAATGTGGATTGGCTGAAATTACACAACAAAGAACCAGCTCTCTGGCTCACCAGAACTAACTTTCTGCATTGGCCGGGAATCGGACCCAGGTCTCGCTCGTGGCAGGCGAGAATTCTACCACTGAACCACCAATGCTCGACAATGTCAAATAGACATGTCCTTGTGTGATCGGTACGAACAGGGAGTGAGATAACGCTTCATGGTCGCGTAAGAGATGTAAGATGAGGAATACTCATTGATCTTGAGTAAAAACATCTATAACAATCATAAAGTAGATTATTGCCCTTGATCTGAAAAACCTGTCATTAATGTGGATTATCTGAAATTACACAACAAAGCTTCAAAGAACCAGACCTCTGGAACACCAGAATTAACTTTCTGCATTGGCCGGGAATCAGACCCTGGTCTCCCGCGTGGCAGGCGAGAATTCTACCACTGAACCACCAATGCTCGACAATCTCAAATAGACACGTCCTTGTGTGATCGGTCAAACAAGGAGTGAGATAACGCTTTCATGGTCGCGCAAGAGATGGAAGATGAGACAAGAAGATTCATAGGGTAGATTATTGCCCTTGATCTGAAAAACCTGTCATTAATGTGGATTATCTGAAATTACACAACAAAGCTTCAAAGAACCAGACCTCTGGAACACCATAATTAACTTTATGCATTGGCCGGGAATCGGACCCGGGTCTCCCGCTTGGGAAGCGAGAATTCTACCACTGAACCACCAATGCTCGACAATCTCAAATAGACACGTCCTTGTGTGATCGGTCAAACAAGGAGTGAGATAACGCTTTCATGGTCGCGCAAGAGATGGAAGATGAGACAAGAAGATTCATAGGGTAGATTATTGCCCTTGATCTGAAAAACCTGTCATTAATGTGGATTATCTGAAATTACACAACAAAGCTTCAAAGAACCAGACCTCTGGAACACCAGAATTAACTTTCTGCATTGGCCGGGAATCAGACCCTGGTCTCCCGCGTGGCAGGCGAGAATTCTACCACTGAACCACCAATGCTCGACAATCTCAAATAGACACGTCCTTGTGTGATCGGTCAAACAAGGAGTGAGATAACGCTTTCATGGTCGCGCAAGAGATGGAAGATGAGACAAGAAGATTCATAGGGTAGATTATTGCCCTTGATCTGAAAAACCTGTCATTAATGTGGATTATCTGAAATTACACAACAAAACTTCAAAGAACCAGACCTCTGGAACACCATAATTAACTTTATGCATTGGCCGGGAATCGGACCCGGGTCTCCCGTTTGGGAAGCGAGAATTCTACCACTGAACCACCAATGCTCGACAATCTCAAATAGACACGTCCTTGTGTGAACCGTACGAACAGGGAGTGAGATAACGCTTCATGGTCGCGTAAGAGATGGAAGATGAGGAATACTCATTGATCTTGAGTAAAAACATCTATAACAATCAAAATGTAGATTATTGCCCTTGATCTGAAAAACCTGTCATTAATGTGGATTATCTGAAATTACACAACAAAGCTTCAAAGAACCAGAACTCTGCAACACCAGAATTAACTTTCTGCATTGGCCGGGAATCAGACCCGGGTCTCCCGAGTGGCAGGCGAGAATTCTACCACTGAACCACCAATGCTCGACAATCTCAAATAGACACGTCCTTGTGTGATCGATACGAACAGGGAGTGAGATAACGCTTCATGGTCGCGTAAGAGATGGAAGATGAGGAATACTCATTGATCTTGAGTAAAAACATCTATAACAATCATAAGGTAGATTATTGCCCTTGATCTGAAAAACCTGTCATTAATGTGGATTTTCTGAAATTACACAACAAAGCTTCAAAGAACCAGACCTCTGGAACACCATAATTAACTTTATGCATTGGCCGGGAATCGGACCCGGGTCTCCCGTTGGGAAGCGAGAATTCTACCACTGAACCACCAATGCTAAACTATCTCATATAGACACGTCCTTGTGTGATCGGTACGAACAGGGAGTGAGATAACGCTTCATGGTCACGTAAGAGATGTAAGATCAGGAATACTCATTGATCTTGAGTAAAAACATCTATAACAATCATAATGTAGATTATTGCCCTTGATCTGAAAAACCTGTCATTAATGTGGATTATCTGAAATTACACAACAAAGCTTCAAAGAACCAGCTCTCCAGCTTACCAGAACTAACTTTCTGCATTGGCCGGGAATCGGACCCGGGTCTCCCGCGTGGCAGGCGAGAATTCTACCACTGAACCACCAATGCTCGACAATATCAAAAAGACACGTCCTTGTGTGATCGATACGAACAGGGAATGAGATAACGCTTCATGGTCACGTAAGAGATGTAAGATGAGGAATACTCATTGATCTTGAGTAAAAACATCTATAACAATCATAAAGTAGATTATTGCCCTTGATCTGAAAAACCTGTCATTAATGTGGATTATCTGAAATTACACAACAAAGCTTCAAAGAACCAGATCTCTGCAACACCAGAATTAATTTTCTGCATTGGCCGGGAATCGGACCCGGGTCTCCCGCATGGCAGGCGAGAATTCTACCACTGAACCACCAATGCTCGACAATCTCAAATAGACACGTCGTTGTGTGATCGATACGAACAGGGAATGAGATAACGCTTCATGGTCGCGTAAGAGATGGAAGATGAGGAATACTCATTGATCTTGAGTAAAAACATCTATAACAATCATAAGGTAGATTATTGCCCTTGATCTGAAAAACCTGTCATTAATGTGGATTTTCTGAAATTACACAACAAAGCTTCAAAGAACCAGACCTCTGGAACACCATAATTAATTTTATGCATTGGCCGGGAATCAGACCCGGGTCTCCCGTTGGGAAGCGAGAATTCTACCACTGAACCACCAATGCTAAACAATCTCATATAGACACGTCCTTGTGTGATCGGTACGAACAGGGAGTGAGATAACGCTTCATGGTCACGTAAGAGATGTAAGATGAGGAATACTCATTGATCTTGAGTAAAAACATCTATAACAATCATAATGTAGATTATTGCCCTTGATCTGAAAAACTTGTCATTAATGTGGATTATCTGAAATTACACAACAAAGAACCAGCTCTCTTGCTCACCAGAACTAACTTTCTGCATTGGCCGGGAATCGGACCCGGGTCTCGCTCATGGCAGGCGAGAATTCTACCACTGAACCACCAATGCTCGACAATGTCAAATAGACATGTCCTTGTGTGATCGGTATGAACAGGGAGTGAGATAACGCTTCATGGTCGCGTAAGAGATGTAAGATGAGGAATACTCATTGATCTTGAGTAAAAACATCTATAACAATCATAAAGTAGATTATTGCCCTTGATCTGAAAAACCTGTCATTAATGTGGATTATCTGAAATTACACAACAAAGCTTCAAAGAACCAGACCTCTGGAACACCAGAATTAACTTTCTGCATTGGCCGGGAATCAGACCCTGGTCTCCCGCGTGGCAGGCGAGAATTCTACCACTGAACCACCAATGCTCGACAATCTCAAATAGACACGTCCTTGTGTGATCGGTCAAACAAGGAGTGAGATAACGCTTTCATGGTCGCGCAAGAGATGGAAGATGAGACAAGAAGATTCATAGGGTAGATTATTGCCCTTGATCTGAAAAACCTGTCATTAATGTGGATTATCTGAAATTACACAACAAAGCTTCAAAGAACCAGACCTCTGGAACACCAGAATTAACTTTATGCATTGGCCGGGAATCGGACCCGGGTCTCCCGCTTGGGAAGCGAGAATTCTACCACTGAACCACCAACGCTCGACAATCTCAAATAGACACGTCCTTGTGTGATCGGTCAAACAAGGAGTGAGATAACGCTTTCATGGTCGCGCAAGAGATGGAAGATGAGACAAGAAGATTCATAGAGTAGATTATTGCCCTTGATCTGAAAAACCTGTCATTAATGTGGATTATCTGAAATTACACAACAAAGCTTCAAAGAACCAGACCTCTGGAACACCAGAATTAACTTTCTGCATTGGCCGGGAATCAGACCCTGGTCTCCCGCGTGGCAGGCGAGAATTCTACCACTGAACCACCAATGCTCGACAATCTCAAATAGACACGTCCTTGTGTGATCGGTCAAACAAGGAGTGAGATAACGCTTTCATGGTCGCGCAAGAGATGGAAGATGAGACAAGAAGATTCATAGGGTAGATTATTGCCCTTGATCTGAAAAACCTGTCATTAATGTGGATTATCTGAAATTACACAACAAAGCTTCAAAGAACCAGACCTCTGGAACACCATAATTAACTTTATGCATTGGCCGGGAATCGGACCCGGGTCTCCCGCTTGGGAAGCGAGAATTCTACCACTGAACCACCAATGCTCGACAATCTCAAATAGACACGTCCTTGTGTGAACCGTACGAACAGGGAGTGAGATAACGCTTCATGGTCGCGTAAGAGATGGAAGATGAGGAATACTCATTGATCTTGAGTAAAAACATCTATAACAATCAAAATGTAGATTATTGCCCTTGATCTGAAAAACCTGTCATTAATGTGGATTATCTGAAATTACACAACAAAGCTTCAAAGAACCAGAACTCTGCAACACAAGAAATAACTTTCTGCATTGGCCGGGAATCGGACCCGGGTCTCCCGCGTGGCAGGCGAGAATTCTACCACTGAACCACCAATGCTCGACAATCTCAAATAGACACGTCCTTGTGTGATCGATACGAACAGGGAATGAGATAACGCTTCATGGTCGCGTAAGAGATGGAAGATGAGGAATACTCATTGATCTTGAGTAAAAACATCTATAACAATCAAAAGGTAGATTATTGCCATTGATCTGAAAAACCTGTCATTAATGTGGATTTTCTGAAATTACACAACAAAGCTTCAAAGAACCAGACCTCTGGAACACCATAATTAACTTTATGCATTGGCCGGGAATCGGACCCGGGTCTCCCGTTGGGAAGCGAGAATTCTACCACTGAACCACCAATGCTAAACAATCTCATATAGACACGTCCTTGTGTGATCGGTACGAACAGGGAGTGAGATAACGCTTCATGGTCACGTAAGAGATGTAAGATCAGGAATACTCATTGATCTTGAGTAAAAACATCTATAACAATCATAATGTAGATTATTGCCCTTGATCTGAAAAACCTGTCATTAATGTGGATTATCTGAAATTACACAACAAAGCTTCAAAGAACCAGCTCTCCGGCTTACCAGAACTAACTTTCTGCATTGGCCGGGAATCGGACCCGGGTCTCCCGCGTGGCAGGCGAGAATTCTACCACTGAACCACCAATGCTCGACAATATCAAAAAGACACGTCCTTGTGTGATCGATACGAACAGGGAATGAGATAACGCTTCATGGTCGCGTAAGAGATGTAAGATGAGGAATACTCATTGATCTTGAGTAAAAACATCTATAACAATCATAAAGTAGATTATTGCCCTTGATCTGAAAAACCTGTCATTAATGTGGATTATCTGAAATTACACAACAAAGCTTCAAAGAACCAGACCTCTGGAACACCAGAAATAACTTTCTGCATTGGCCGGGAATCAGACCCTGGTCTCCCGCGTGGCAGGCGAGAATTCTACCACTGAACCACCAATGCTCGACAATCTCAAATAGACACGTCCTTGTGTGATCGGTCAAACAAGGAGTGAGATAACGCTTTCATGGTCGCGCAAGAGATGGAAGATGAGACAAGAAGATTCATAGGGTAGATTATTGCCCTTGATCTGAAAAACCTGTCATTAATGTGGATTATCTGAAATTACATAAAGCTTCAAAGAACCAGACCTCTGGAACACCAGAATTAACTTTATGCATTGGCCGGGAATCGGACCCGGGTCTCCCGCTTGGGAAGCGAGAATTCTACCACTGAACCACCAATGCTCGACAATCTCAAATAGACACGTCCTTGTGTGAACCGTACGAACAGGGAGTGAGATAACGCTTCATGGTCGCGTAAGAGATGTAAGATGAGGAATACTCATTGATCTTGAGTAAAAACATCTATAACAATCATAAGGTAGATTATTGCCCTTGATCTCAAAAACCTGTCATTAATGTGGATTATCTGAAATTACACAACAAAGCTTCAAAGAACCAGACCTCTGGAACACCATAATTAACTTTATGCATTGGCCAGGAATCGGATCCGGGTCTCCCGTTGGGAAGCAAGAATTCTACCACTGAACCACCAATGCTCGACAATATCAAAAAGACACGTCCTTGTGTGATCGATACGAACAGGGAATGAGATAACGCTTCATGGTCGCGTAAGAGATGTAAGATGAGGAATACTCATTGATCTTGAGTAAAAACATCTATAACAATCATAAAGTAGATTATTGCCCTTGATCTGAAAAACCTGTCATTAATGTGGATTATCTGAAATTACACAACAAAGCTTCAAAGAACCAGAACTCTGCAACACCAGAATTAACTTTCTGCATTGGCCGGGAATCGGACCCGGGTCTCCCGCGTGGCAGGCGAGAATTCTACCACTGAACCACCAATGCTCGACAATCTCAAATAGACACGTCGTTGTGTGATCGATACGAACAGGGAATGAGATAACGCTTCATGGTCGCGTAAGAGATGGAAGATGAGGAATACTCATTGATCTTGAGTAAAAACATCTATAACAATCATAAGGTAGATTATTGCCCTTGATCTGAAAAACCTGTCATTAATGTGGATTTTCTGAAATTACACAACAAAGCTTCAAAGAACCAGACCTCTGGAACACCATAATTAACTTTATGCATTGGCCGGGAATCGGACCCGGGTCTCCCGTTGGGAAGCGAGAATTCTACCACTGAACCACCAATGCTAAACAATCTCATATAGACACGTCGTTGTGTGATCGGTACGAACAGGGAGTGAGATAACGCTTCATGGTCACGTAAGAGATGTAAGATGAGGAATACTCATTGATCTTGAGTAAAAACATCTATAACAATCATAATGTAGATTATTGCCCTTGATCTGAAAAACTTGTCATTAATGTGGATTATCTGAAATTACACAACAAAGAACCAGCTCTCTGGCTCACCAGAACTAACTTTCTGCATTGGCCGGGAATCGGACCTGGGTCTCGCTCGTGGCAGGCGAGAATTCTACCACTGAACCACCAATGCTCGACAATCTCAAATAGACATGTCCTTGTGTGATCGGTACGAACAGGGAGTGAGATAACGCTTCATGGTCGCGTAAGAGATGTAAGATGAGGAATACTCATTGATCTTGAGTAAAAACATCTATAACAATCATAAAGTAGATTATTGCACTTGATCTGAAAAACCTGTCATTAATGTGGATTATCTGAAATTACACAACAAAGCTTCAAAGAACCAGACCTCTGGAACACCAGAATTAACTTTATGCATTGGCCGGGAATCGGACCCGGGTCTCCCGCTTGGGAAGCGAGAATTCTACCACTGAACCACCAATGCTCGACAATCTCAAATAGACACGTCCTTGTGTGATCGGTCAAACAAGGAGTGAGATAACGCTTTCATGGTCGCGCAAGAGATGGAAGATGAGACAAGAAGATTCATAGAGTAGATTATTGCCCTTGATCTGAAAAACCTGTCATTAATGTGGATTATCTGAAATTACACAACAAAGCTTCAAAGAACCAGACCTCTGGAACACCAGAATTAACTTTCTGCATTGGCCGGGAATCAGACCCTGGTCTCCCGCGTGGCAGGCGAGAATTCTACCACTGAACCACCAATGCTCGACAATCTCAAATAGACACGTCCTTGTGTGATCGGTCAAACAAGGAGTGAGATAACGCTTTCATGGTCGCGCAAGAGATGGAAGATGAGACAAGAAGATTCATAGGGTAGATTATTGCCCTTGATCTGAAAAACCTGTCATTAATGTGGATTATCTGAAATTACACAACAAAGCTTCAAAGAACCAGACCTCTGGAACACCATAATTAACTTTATGCATTGGCCGGGAATCGGACCCGGGTCTCCCGCTTGGGAAGCAAGAATTCTACCACTGAACCACCAATGCTCGACAATCTCAAATAGACACGTCCTTGTGTGAACCGTACGAACAGGGAGTGAGATAACGCTTCATGGTCGCGTAAGAGATGGAAGATGAGGAATACTCATTGATCTTGAGTAAAAACATCTATAACAATCAAAATGTAGATTATTGCCCTTGATCTGAAAAACCTGTCATTAATGTGGATTATCTGAAATTACACAACAAAGCTTCAAAGAACCAGAACTCTGCAACACAAGAAATAACTTTCTGCATTGGCCGGGAATCGGACCCGGGTCTCCCGCGTGGCAGGCGAGAATTCTACCACTGAACCACCAATGCTCGACAATCTGAAATAGACACGTCCTTGTGTGATCGGTACGAACAGGGAGTGAGATAACGCTTCATGGTCGCGTAAGAGATGTAAGATCAGGAATACTCATTGATCTTGAGTAAAAACATCTATAACAATCAAAATGTAGATTATTGCCCTTGATCTGAAAAACCTGTCATTAATGTGGATTATCTGAAATTACACAACAAAGCTTCAAAGAACCAGAACTCTGCAACACCAGAATTAACTTTCTGCATTGGCCGGGAATCGGACCCGGGTCTCCCGCGTGGCAGGCGAGAATTCTACCACTGAACCACCAATGCTCGACAGTCTCAAATAGACACGTCCTTGTGTGATCGATACGAACAGGGAATGAGATAACGCTTCATGGTCGCGTAAGAGATGGAAGATGAGGAATACTCATTGATCTTGAGTAAAAACATCTATAACAATCATAATGTAGATTATTGCCCTTGATCTGAAAAACTTGTCATTAATGTGGATTATCTGAAATTACACAACAAAGAACCAGCTCTCTGGCTCACCAGAACTAACTTTCTGCATTGGCCGGGAATCGGACCCGGGTCTCCCGCGTGGCAGGCGAGAATTCTACCACTGAAGCACCAATGCTCGACAATGTCAAATAGACACGTCCTTGTGTGATCGGTACGAACAGGGAGTGAGATAACGCTTCATGGTGACGTAAGAGATGTAAGATCAGGAATACTCATTGATCTTGAGTAAAAACATCTATAACAATCATAATGTAGATGATTGCCCTTGATCTGAAAAAACTGTCATTAATGTGGATTATCTGAAATTACACAACAAAGTTTCAAAGAACCAGCTCTCTGGCTTACCAGAACTAACTTTCTGCATTGGCCGGGAATGGGACCCGGGTCTCCCGTTGGGAAGCGAGAATTCTACCACTGAACCACCAATGCTCGACAATATCAAAAAGACACGTCCTTGTGTGATCGATACGAACAGGGAATGAGATAACGCTTCATGGTCGCGTAAGAGATGGAAGATGAGGAATACTCATTGATCTTGAGTAAAAACATCTATAACAATCATAAAGTAGATTATTGCCCTTGATCTGAAAAACCTGTCATTAATGTGGATTATCTGAAATTACACAACAAAGCTTCAAAGAACCAGACCTCTGGAACACCATAATTAACTTTATGCATTGGCCAGGAATCGGACCCGGGTCTCCCGTTGGGAAGCGAGAATTCTACCACTGAACCACCAATGCTCGACAGTCTCAAATAGACACGTCCTTGTGTGATCGATACGAACAGGGAATGAGATAACGCTTCATGGTCGCGTAAGAGATGGAAGATGAGGAATACTCATTGATCTTGAGTAAAAACATCTATAACAATCATAATGTAGATTATTGCCCTTGATCTGAAAAACCTGTCATTAATGTGGATTATCTGAAATTACACAACAAAGCTTCAAAGAACCAGAACTCTGCAACACAAGAAATAACTTTCTGCATTGGCCGGGAATCGGACCCGGGTCTCCCGCGTGGCAGGCGAGAATTCTACCACTGAACCACCAATGCTCGACAATCTGAAATAGACACGTCCTTGTGTGATCGGTACGAACAGGGAGTGAGATAACGCTTCATGGTCGCGTAAGAGATGTAAGATCAGGAATACTCATTGATCTTGAGTAAAAACATCTATAACAATCAAAATGTAGATTATTGCCCTTGATCTGAAAAACCTGTCATTAATGTGGATTATCTGAAATTACACAACAAAGCTTCAAAGAACCAGAACTCTGCAACACCAGAATTAACTTTCTGCATTGGCCGGGAATCGGACCCGGGTCTCCCGCGTGGCAGGCGAGAATTCTACCACTGAACCACCAATGCTCGACAGTCTCAAATAGACACGTCCTTGTGTGATCGATACGAACAGGGAATGAGATAACGCTTCATGGTCGCGTAAGAGATGGAAGATGAGGAATACTCATTGATCTTGAGTAAAAACATCTATAACAATCATAATGTAGATTATTGCCCTTGATCTGAAAAACTTGTCATTAATGTGGATTATCTGAAATTACACAACAAAGAACCAGCTCTCTGGCTCACCAGAACTAACTTTCTGCATTGGCCGGGAATCGGACCCGGGTCTCCCGCGTGGCAGGCGAGAATTCTACCACTGAAGCACCAATGCTCGACAATGTCAAATAGACACGTCCTTGTGTGATCGGTACGAACAGGGAGTGAGATAACGCTTCATGGTGACGTAAGAGATGTAAGATCAGGAATACTCATTGATCTTGAGTAAAAACATCTATAACAATCATAATGTAGATGATTGCCCTTGATCTGAAAAAACTGTCATTAATGTGGATTATCTGAAATTACACAACAAAGTTTCAAAGAACCAGCTCTCTGGCTTACCAGAACTAACTTTCTGCATTGGCCGGGAATGGGACCCGGGTCTCCCGTTGGGAAGCGAGAATTCTACCACTGAACCACCAATGCTCGACAATATCAAAAAGACACGTCCTTGTGTGATCGATACGAACAGGGAATGAGATAACGCTTCATGGTCGCGTAAGAGATGGAAGATGAGGAATACTCATTGATCTTGAGTAAAAACATCTATAACAATCATAAAGTAGATTATTGCCCTTGATCTGAAAAACCTGTCATTAATGTGGATTATCTGAAATTACACAACAAAGCTTCAAAGAACCAGACCTCTGGAACACCATAATTAACTTTATGCATTGGCCAGGAATCGGACCCGGGTCTCCCGTTGGGAAGCGAGAATTCTACCACTGAACCACCAATGCTCGACAGTCTCAAATAGACACGTCCTTGTGTGATCGATACGAACAGGGAATGAGATAACGCTTCATGGTCGCGTAAGAGATGGAAGATGAGGAATACTCATTGATCTTGAGTAAAAACATCTATAACAATCATAATGTAGATTATTGCCCTTGATCTGAAAAACTTGTCATTAATGTGGATTATCTGAAATTACACAACAAAGAACCAGCTCTCTGGCTCACCAGAACTAACTTTCTGCATTGGCCGGGAATCGGACCCGGGTCTCCCGCGTGGCAGGCGAGAATTCTACCACTGAAGCACCAATGCTCGACAATGTCAAATAGACACGTCCTTGTGTGATCGGTACGAACAGGGAGTGAGATAACGCTTCATGGTGACGTAAGAGATGTAAGATCAGGAATACTCATTGATCTTGAGTAAAAACATCTATAACAATCATAATGTAGATTATTGCCCTTGATCTGAAAAACTTGTCATTAATGTGGATTATCAAATACAAATACTTCGTTACATTACTTAAGTAGAAATTTTGGGTATCTATACTTTACTTGAGTAATTATTTTTCAGCCGACTTTTTACTTCTACTCCTTACATTTTCACGCAATTATCTGTACTTTCTACTCCTTACATTTTAAAAATAGCCTCGTTACTCCTATTTCATTCCATTTGTCATCAATATTGAATAAATGATTCAACAAAAAAATGACCAATAACACACGGTTAATAGATCTGAGTCCCGCCTCTTGAACACACGTCACTAAACTGATTGGCTTTGTGTTTTCTTTCTAACTTGTGAGAGGCTGTATTTGGTTGTGCGAAGCGGCAAAACTCCTCCGAAGGAAACCTAGAGATGCGGTAAGGACGGAGAAATCAACAGTTTTCTGCTCAACAATACGGGGCAAATCGCGTCAAATATTAATTTGGGGGACAGCCGTTTTTACAATATGCTGTATGACAATCGCGGGTTAAGTGGCAAAGATAATCGTTAGTGAGTGTGTGTGAGAGAGAGTGTTAGAGAGAGAGAGAGAGAGAGAGAAATCTTGGGAAGTCACAATCTCGAACTTTGAATTCAAAAATGGAATCGTCGATGCTGTCACGCCCCCATGTCACGTCCAGTCGGTTTGCAAAAACACTTGTTGAAGTGCTGCGAGTCCTCTACCTTAACATTAACCTTCACATTCGCGTTCAAAGCACTTCAAAAAAGCCACAGTTTGTAATGTAGGCCTATGTACCATATTCTTCCACTTTTTAATTTAAAACTTTAAATTGACAAAAACTGCATACTTGGACTCAGAACAGTATAAATCTTTATACAACAAATCTTGCATGTCACAAATAACTTGATTCTCCACCTCCACGAATGAGTGTCGTTCATTTCCGCACCGAGTCTATTTTTGCTGTGCACGCGCTGAGTTAAAGTGACAGCGCATAGTTGGTCACAATGAACACAAATTGACATGAAAATGTTGTAATTTCATCATAAAGGCATTTAATTAAATACTACATTAAATACTAATATTTTTCACAGTCATGTTTTTACTTTAAGAACGAGGTAAAGCAAGATAAACATAGATGTATCTGTTAAACCGTGTTTGCGCTGCAAAAGACTTATATCTTCAGTCAATTGGAAACTTAAGCAAAATAACCTGCCATGTAGTTTCTCTTTTGTAACTGCAGTCTTATTCACAGAAGATGACATTCAAGTTCACAACAAAACACACTGCAAAAAAAGCTTTTCTTATTTAGTATTTGTGTCTCGTTTCCAGTCCAAATATCTAAAAAGTCTTAAATCAAGATGCATTTACTAGATGAGTAAAAGCCATAAGATATTATTTGTTTTCTGGGGAAATAAATACAAAATAATCTAAATTATCTGCCAATGGAATAAGAAAAATAATCTTGTTTTTGTTGAATTAAAATTATTTTTCTTATTCCATTGGCAGATAATTTTGCTTTTTTTAAAGCAAAAACTCGATTATTTTTTATTTATTTCCCCTGAAAACAAGACATAATATCTTATGGCTTTTACTCATCTAGTAAATGCATCTTGATTTAAGACTTTTTAGATATTTGGACTGGAAACGAGACACAAATACTAAATAAGAAAAGCTTTTTTTGCAGTGTGTTTTGTTGTGAACTTGAATGTCATCTTCTGTGAATAAGACTGCAGTTACAAAAGAGAAACTACATGGCAGGTTATTTTGCTTAAGTTTCCAATTGACTGAAGACATAAGTTATTGTGACATTATTTTGTTAATAAATGTTTTATTTGACAATGTAGTGTGGTACATTGCGAACAAAGGTCATATATTATATTGCATAAAAGTCTAGTCTAAAAATGGCATAGCAAACTGTGCTTTAATAAAATAAATGTAAAAATCGAGAATCGAATCGAACCGTGACCTTAGAATCGAAAATGTAATCAAATCGAGGATTTGGAGAATCGTGTGATCGGGTTGGTGTGTGCAACCCTACAATACAGGGTCAAAATATCCCCACAAAGATGGCAATATCCGAAATCCTTGTCCTTGTGGGTAATTTTTTTGGGGAAAACAGCTTATAAACAGACTAAGTAAAAATGCAGAAAGTTTTCTGTGATCGGTGATTCTATCTTCAGCTTCATGAAACACGTTAATGCTCAGTAGTACACATATGGTTTGCATTGTACTAAAATTGAAATAAAACTGAAATTCATTTTCTATGGGCATATATGCGGCTGAAACAGGGAGCCTAGTGCATCCCAAATTTTTCAACATTAACATTTTAATATAACATTATAGTCATTATGGCCTTTAGAAAAATGTTTTTTTGAGGATGTGTAGTGCACTATAGACCCTGTGGTGCGGCCTAAGCTTTTGTCATTAATGGCATTTTTTCCTTGCATTACTTTTACTTTTATACTTTAAGTAGTTTTTGAAACCATTACTTGTACACTTTTACTTGAGTAAAAAACTGGAGTTGATACTTCAACTTCTACAGAAGTCTTTTTAAACCCTAGTATCTATACTTCTACTTGAGTAATGAATGTGAATACTTTTGACACCTCTGGAGATAACGCTTCATGTTCGCGTAAGAGATGTAAGATGAGGAATACTCATTGATCTTGAGTAAAAACATCTATAACAATCATAAAGTAGATTATTGCCCTTGATCTGAAAAACCTGTCATTAATGTGGATTATCTGAAATTACACAACAAAGCTTTAAAGAACCAGACCTCTGGAACACCAGAATTAACTTTCTGCATTGGCCGGGAATCAGACCCTGGTCTCCCGCGTGGCAGGCGAGAATTCTACCACTGAACCACCAATGCTCGACAATCTCAAATAGACACGTCCTTGTGTGATCGGTCAAACAAGGAGTGAGATAACGCTTTCATGGTCGCGCAAGAGATGGAAGATGAGACAAGAAGATTCATAGGGTAGATTATTGCCCTTGATATGAAAAACCTGTCATTAATGTGGATTATCTGAAATTACACAACAAAGCTTCAAAGAACCAGCTCTCTGGCTTAACAGAACTAACTTTCTGCATTGGCCGGGAATCGGACCCGGGTCTCCCGCGTGGCAGGCGAGAATTCTACCACTGAACCACCAATGCTCGACAATCTGAAATAGACACGTCCTTGTGTGATCGGTACGAACAGGGAGTGAGATAACGCTTCATGGTCGCGTAAGAGATGTAAGATCAGGAATACTCATTGATCTTGAGTAAAAACATCTATAACAATCAAAATGTAGATTATTGCCCTTGATCTGAAAAACCTGTCATTAATGTGGATTATCTGAAATTACACAACAAAGCTTCAAAGAACCAGACCTCTGGAACACCAGAATTAACTTTCTGCATTGGCCGGGAATCAGACCCGGGTCTCCCGCGTGGCAGGCGAGAATTCTACCACTGAACCACCAATGCTCGACAATCTCAAATAGACACGTCCTTGTGTGATCGGTCAAACAAGGAGTGAGATAACGCTTTCATGGTCGCGCAAGAGATGGAAGATGAGACAAGAAGATTCATAGGGTAGATTATTGCCCTTGATCTGAAAAACCTGTCATTAATGTGGATTATCTGAAATTACATAAAGCTTCAAAGAACCAGACCTCTGGAACACCATAATTAACTTTATGCATTGGCCGGGAATCGGACCCGGGTCTCCCGCTTGGGAAGCGAGAATTCTACCACTGAACCACCAATGCTCGACAATCTCAAATAGACACGTCCTTGTGTGAACCGTACGAACAGGGAGTGAGATAACGCTTCATGGTCGCGTAAGAGATGTAAGATGAGGAATACTCATTGATCTTGAGTAAAAACATCTATAACAATCATAAGGTAGATTATTGCCCTTGATCTGAAAAACCTGTCATTAATGTGGATTATCTGAAATTACACAACAAAGCTTCAAAGAACCAGACCTCTGGAACACCATAATTAACTTTATGCATTGGCCAGGAATCGGACCCGGGTCTCCCGTTGGGAAGCGAGAATTCTACCACTGAACCACCAATGCTCGACAATCTCAAATAGACACGTCCTTGTGTGATCGATACGAACAGGGAATGAGATAACGCTTCATGGTCGCGTAAGAGATGTAAGATGAGGAATACTCATTGATCTTGAGTAAAAACATCTATAACAATCATAAGGTAGATTATTGCCCTTGATCTGAAAAACCTGTCATTAATGTGGATTATCTGAAATTACACAACAAAGTTTCAAAGAACCAGACCTCTGGAACACCAGAATTAACTTTCTGCATTGGCCGGGAATCAGACCCTGGTCTCCCGCTTGGCAGGCGAGAATTCTACCACTGAACCACCAATGCTCGACAATCTCAAATAGACACGTCCTTGTGTGATCGGTACGAACAGGGAGTGAGATAACGCTTCATGGTCACGTAAGAGATGTAATATCAGGAATACTCATTGATCTTGAGTAAAAACATCTATAACAATCATAATGTAGATTATTGCCCTTGATCTGAAAAACCTGTCATTAATGTGGATTATCTGAAATTACATAAAGCTTCAAAGAACCAGACCTCTGGAACACCATAATTAACTTTATGCATTGGCCGGGAATCAGACCCTGGTCTCCCGCGTGGCAGGCGAGAATTCTACCACTGAACCACCAATGCTCGACAATCTCAAATAGACACGTCCTTGTGTGATCGGTCAAACAAGGAGTGAGATAACGCTTTCATGGTCGCGCAAGAGATGGAAGATGAGACAAGAAGATTCATAGGGTAGATTATTGCCCTTGATCTGAAAAACCTGTCATTAATGTGGATTATCTGAAATTACACAACAAAGCTTCAAAGAACCAGCTCTCTGGCTTAAAAGAACTAACTTTCTGCATTGGCCGGGAATCGGACCCGGGTCTCCCGCGTGGCAGGCGAGAATTCTACCACTGAACCACCAATGCTCAACAATCTGAAATAGACACGTCCTTGTGTGATCGGTACGAACAGGGAGTGAGATAACGCTTCATGGTCGCGTAAGAGATGTAAGATCAGGAATACTCATTGATCTTGAGTAAAAACATCTATAACAATCATAATGTAGATGATTGCCCTTGATCTGAAAAACCTGTCATTAATGTGGATTATCTGAAATTACACAACAAAGCTTCAAAGAACCAGCTCTCTGGCTTAACAGAACTAACTTTCTGCATTGGCCGGGAATCGGACCCGGGTCTCCCGCGTGGCAGGCGAGAATTCTACCACTGAACCACCAATGCTCGACAATCTGAAATAGACACGTCCTTGTGTGATCGGTACGAACAGGGAGTGAGATAACGCTTCATGGTCGCGTAAGAGATGTAAGATCAGAAATACTCATTGATCTTGAGTAAAAACATCTATAACAATCATAATGTAGATGATTGCCCTTGATCTGAAAAACCTGTCATTAATGTGGATTATCTGAAATTACACAACAAAGCTTCAAAGAACCAGACCTCTGGAACACCAGAATTAACTTTCTGCATTGGCCGGGAATCAGACCCTGGTCTCCCGCGTGGCAGGCGAGAATTCTACCACTGAACCACCAATGCTCGACAATCTCAAATAGACACGTCCTTGTGTGATCGGTCAAACAAGGAGTGAGATAACGCTTTCATGGTCGCGCAAGAGATGGAAGATGAGACAAGAAGATTCATAGGGTAGATTATTGCCCTTGATCTGAAAAACCTGTCATTAATGTGGATTATCTGAAATTACATAAAGCTTCAAAGAACCAGACCTCTGGAACACCATAATTAACTTTATGCATTGGCCGGGAATCGGACCCGGGTCTCCCGCTTGGGAAGCGAGAATTCTACCACTGAACCACCAATGCTCGACAATCTCAAATAGACACGTCCTTGTGTGAACCGTACGAACAGGGAGTGAGATAACGCTTCATGGTCGCGTAAGAGATGTAAGATGAGGAATACTCATTGATCTTGAGTAAAAACATCTATAACAATCATAAGGTAGATTATTGCCCTTGATCTGAAAAACCTGTCATTAATGTGGATTATCTGAAATTACACAACAAAGCTTCAAAGAACCAGACCTCTGGAACACCATAATTAACTTTATGCATTGGCCAGGAATCAGACCCGGGTCTCCCGTTGGGAAGCGAGAATTCTACCACTGAACCACCAATGCTCGACAATATCAAAAAGACACGTCCTTGTGTGATCGATACGAACAGGGAATGAGATAACGCTTCATGGTCGCGTAAGAGATGTAAGATGAGGAAGACTCATTGATCTTGAGTAAAAACATCTATAACAATCATAAAGTAGATTATTGCCCTTGATCTGAAAAACCTGTCATTAATGTGGATTATCTGAAATTACACAACAAAGCTTCAAAGAACCAGACCTCTGGAACACCATAATTAACTTTATGCATTGGCCGGGAATCGGACCCGGGTCTCCCGTTGGGAAGCGAGAATTCTACCACTGAACCACCAATGCTCGACAATATCAAAAAGACACGTCCTTGTGTGATCGATACGAACAGGGAATGAGATAACGCTTCATGGTCGCGTAAGAGATGGAAGATGAGGAATACTCATTGATCTTGAGTAAAAACATCTATAACAATCATAAAGTAGATTATTGCCCTTGATCTGAAAAACCTGTCATTAATGTGGATTATCTGAAATTACATAAAGCTTCAAAGAACCAGAGCTCTGGAACACCATAAGTAACTTTATGCATTGGCCGGGAATCGGACCCGGGTCTCCCGCTTGGGAAGCGAGAATTCTACCACTGAACCACCAATGCTCGACAATCTCAAATAGACACGTCCTTGTGTGAACCGTACGAACAGGGAGTGAGATAACGCTTCATGGTCGCGTAAGAGATGTAAGATGAGGAATACTCATTGATCTTGAGTAAAAACATCTATAACAATCATAAGGTAGATTATTGCCCTTGATCTGAAAAACCTGTCATTAATGTGGATTATCTGAAATTACACAACAAAGCTTCAAAGAACCAGACCTCTGGAACACCAGAATTAACTTTCTGCATTGGCCGGGAATCGGACCCGGGTCTCGCGCGTGGCAGGCGAGAATTCTACCACTGAACCACCAATGCTCGACAATCTCAAATAGACACGTCCTTGTGTGATCGGTCAAACAAGGAGTGAGATAACGCTTTCATGGTCGCGCAAGAGATGGAAGATGAGACAAGAAGATTCATAGGGTAGATTATTGCCCTTGATCTGAAAAACCTGTCATTAATGTGGATTATCTGAAATTACACAACAAAGCTTCAAAGAACCAGACCTCTGGAACACCATAATTAACTTTATGCATTGGCCGGGAATCGGACCCGGGTCTCCCGTTGGGAAGCGAGAATTCTACCACTGAACCACCAATGCTCGACAATATCAAAAAGACACGTCCTTGTGTGATCGATACGAACAGGGAATGAGATAACGCTTCATGGTCGCGTAAGAGATGTAAGATGAGGAATACTCATTGATCTTGAGTAAAAACATCTATAAAAATCATAAAGTAGATTATTGCCCTTGATCTGAAAAACCTGTCATTAATGTGGATTATCTGAAATTACATAAAGCTTCAAAGAACCAGAGCTCTGGAACACCATAATTAACTTTATGCATTGGCCGGGAATCGGACCCGGGTCTCCCGTTGGGAAGCGAGAATTCTACCACTGAACCACCAATGCTCGACAATATCAAAAAGACACGTCCTTGTGTGATCGATACGAACAGGGAATGAGATAACGCTTCATGGTCGCGTAAGAGATGTAAGATGAGGAATACTCATTGATCTTGAGTAAAAACATCTATAACAATCATAAAGTAGATTATTGCCCTTGATCTGAAAAACCTGTCATTAATGTGGATTATCTGAAATTACATAAAGCTTCAAAGAACCAGAGCTCTGGAACACCATAAGTAACTTTATGCATTGGCCGGGAATCGGACCCGGGTCTCCCGCTTGGGAAGCGAGAATTCTACCACTGAACCACCAATGCTCGACAATCTCAAATAGACACGTCCTTGTGTGAACCGTACGAACAGGGAGTGAGATAACGCTTCATGGTCGCGTAAGAGATGTAAGATGAGGAATACTCATTGATCTTGAGTAAAAACATCTATAACAATCATAAGGTAGATTATTGCCCTTGATCTGAAAAACCTGTCATTAATGTGGATTATCTGAAATTACACAACAAAGCTTCAAAGAACCAGACCTCTGGAACACCAGAATTAACTTTCTGCATTGGCCGGGAATCGGACCCGGGTCTCCCGCGTGGCAGGCGAGAATTCTACCACTGAACCACCAATGCTCGACAATCTCAAATAGACACGTCCTTGTGTGAACCGTACGAACAGGGAGTGAGATAACGCTTCATGGTCGCGTAAGAGATGTAAGATGAGGAATACTCATTGATCTTGAGTAAAAACATCTATAACAATCATAAGGTAGATTATTGCCCTTGATCTGAAAAACCTGTCATTAATGTGGATTATCTGAAATTACACAACAAAGCTTCAAAGAACCAGACCTCTGGAACACCATAATTAACTTTATGCATTGGCCAGGAATCGGACCCGGGTCTCCCGTTGGGGAGCGAGAATTCTACCACTGAACCACCAATGCTCGACAATATCAAAAAGACACGTCCTTGTGTGATCGATACGAACAGGGAATGAGATAACGCTTCATGGTCGCGTAAGAGATGTAAGATGAGGAAGACTCATTGATCTTGAGTAAAAACATCTATAACAATCATAAAGTAGATTATTGCCCTTGATCTGAAAAACCTGTCATTAATGTGGATTATCTGAAATTACACAACAAAGCTTCAAAGAACCAGACCTCTGGAACACCATAATTAACTTTATGCATTGGCCGGGAATCGGACCCGGGTCTCCCGTTGGGAAGCGAGAATTCTACCACTGAACCACCAATGCTCAACAATATCAAAAATACACGTCCTTGTGTGATCGATACGAACAGGGAATGAGATAACGCTTCATGGTCGCGTAAGAGATGTAAGATGAGGAATACTCATTGATCTTGAGTAAAAACATCTATAACAATCATAAAGTAGATTATTGCCCTTGATCTGAAAAACCTGTCATTAATGTGGATTATCTGAAATTACATAAAGCTTCAAAGAACCAGAGCTCTGGAACACCATAAGTAACTTTATGCATTGGCCGGGAATCGGACCCGGGTCTCCCGCTTGGGAAGCGAGAATTCTACCACTGAACCACCAATGCTCGACAATCTCAAATAGACACGTCCTTGTGTGAACCGTACGAACAGGGAGTGAGATAACGCTTCATGGTCGCGTAAGAGATGTAAGATGAGGAATACTCATTGATCTTGAGTAAAAACATCTATAACAATCATAAGGTAGATTATTGCCCTTGATCTGAAAAACCTGTCATTAATGTGGATTATCTGAAATTACACAACAAAGCTTCAAAGAACCAGACCTCTGGAACACCATAATTAACTTTCTGCATTGGCCGGGAATCGGACCCGGGTCTCCCGCGTGGCAGGCGAGAATTCTACCACTGAACCACCAATGCTCGACAATCTCAAATAGACACGTCCTTGTGTGATCGGTCAAACAAGGAGTGAGATAACGCTTTCATGGTCGCGCAAGAGATGGAAGATGAGACAAGAAGATTCATAGGGTAGATTATTGCCCTTGATCTGAAAAACCTGTCATTAATGTGGATTATCTGAAATTACACAACAAAGCTTCAAAGAACCAGACCTCTGGAACACCATAATTAACTTTATGCATTGGCCGGGAATCGGACCCGGGTCTCCCGCTTGGGACGCGAGAATTCTACCACTGAACCACCAATGCTCGACAATCTCAAATAGACACGTCCTTGTGTGATCGGTCAAACAAGGAGTGAGATAACGCTTTCATGGTCGCGCAAGAGATGGAAGATGAGACAAGAAGATTCATAGGGTAGATTATTGCCCTTGATCTGAAAAACCTGTCATTAATGTGGATTATCTGAAATTACACAACAAAACTTCAAAGAACCAGACCTCTGGAACACCATAATTAACTTTATGCATTGGCCGGGAATCGGACCCGGGTCTCCCGCTTGGGAAGCGAGAATTCTACCACTGAACCACCAATGCTCGACAATCTCAAAAAGACACGTCCTTGTGTGAACCGTACGAACAGGGAGTGAGATAACGCTTCATGGTCGCGTAAGAGATGGAAGATGAGGAATACTCATTGATCTTGAGTAAAAACATCTATAACAATCAAAATGTAGATTATTGCCCTTGATCTGAAAAACCTGTCATTAATGTGGATTATCTGAAATTACACAACAAAGCTTCAAAGAACCAGAACTCTGCAACACCAGAATTAACTTTCTGCATTGGCCGGGAATCGGACCCGGGTCTCCCGAGTGGCAGGCGAGAATTCTACCACTGAACCACCAATGCTCGACAATCTCAAATAGACACGTCCTTGTGTGATCGATACGAACAGGGAATGAGATAACGCTTCATGGTCGCGTAAGAGATGGAAGATGAGGAATACTCATTGATCTTGAGTAAAAACATCTATAACAATCATAAGGTAGATTATTGCCCTTGATCTGAAAAACCTGTCATTAATGTGGATTTTCTGAAATTACACAACAAAGCTTCAAAGAACCAGACCTCTGGAACACCATAATTAACTTTATGCATTGGCCGGGAATCGGACCCGGGTCTCCCGTTGGGAAGCGAGAATTCTACCACTGAACCACCAATGCTCAACAATCTCATATAGACACGTCCTTGTGTGATCGGTACGAACAGGGAGTGAGATAACGCTTCAGGGTCACGTAAGAGATGTAAGATGAGGAATACTCATTGATCTTGAGTAAAAACATCTATAACAATCATAATGTAGATTATTGCCCTTGATCTGAAAAACCTGTCATTAATGTGGATTATCTGAAATTACACAACAAAGCTTCAAAGAACCAGCTCTCCAGCTTACCAGAACTAACTTTCTGCATTGGCCTGGAATCGGACCCGGGTCTCCCGCGTGGCAGGCGATAATTCTACCACTGAACCACCAATGCTCGACAACATCAAAAAGACACGTCCTTGTGTGATCGATACGAACAGGGAATGAGATAACGCTTCATGGTCGCGTAAGAGATGTAAGATGAGGAATACTCATTGATCTTGAGTAAAAACATCTATAACAATCATAAAGTAGATTATTGCCCATTGATCTGAAAAACCTGTCATTAATGTGGATTATCTGAAATTACACAACAAAGCTTCAAAGAACCAGACCTCTGGAACACCAGAATTAACTTTCTGCATTGGCCGGGAATCAGACCCTGGTCTCCCGCGTGGCAGGCGAGAATTCTACCACTGAACCACCAATGCTCTACAATCTCAAATAGACACGTCCTTGTGTGATCGGTCAAACAAGGAGTGAGATAACGCTTTCATGGTCGCGCAAGAGATGGAAGATGAGACAAGAAGATTCATAGGGTAGATTATTGCCCTTGATCTGAAAAACCTGTCATTAATGTGGATTATCTGAAATTACATAAAGCTTCAAAGAACCAGACCTCTGGAACACCAGAATTAACTTTATGCATTGGCCGGGAATCGGACCCGGGTCTCCCGCTTGGGAAGCGAGAATTCTACCACTGAACCACCAATGCTCAACAATCTCAAATAGACACGTCCTTGTGTGAACCGTACGAACAGGGAGTGAGATAACGCTTCATGGTCGCGTAAGAGATGTAAGATGAGGAATACTCATTGATCTTGAGTAAAAACATCTATAACAATCATAAGGTAGATTATTGCCCTTGATCTCAAAAACCTGTCATTAATGTGGATTATCTGAAATTACACAACAAAGCTTCAAAGAACCAGACCTCTGGAACACCATAATTAACTTTATGCATTGGCCAGGAATCGGAGCCGGGTCTCCCGTTGGGAAGCAAGAATTCTACCACTGAACCACCAATGCTCGACAATATCAAAAAGACACGTCCTTGTGTGATCGATACGAACAGGGAATGAGATAACGCTTCATGGTCGCGTAAGAGATGTAAGATGAGGAATACTCATTGATCTTGAGTAAAAACATCTATAACAATCATAAAGTAGATTATTGCCCTTGATCTGAAAAACCTGTCATTAATGTGGATTATCTGAAATTACACAACAAAGCTTCAAAGAACCAGAACTCTGCAACACCAGAATTAACTTTCTGCATTGGCCGGGAATCGGACCCGGGTCTCCCGCATGGCAGGCGAGAATTCTACCACTGAACCACCAATGCTCGACAATCTCAAATAGACACGTCGTTGTGTGATCGATACGAACAGGGAATGAGATAACGCTTCATGGTCGCGTAAGAGATGGAAGATGAGGAATACTCATTGATCTTGAGTAAAAACATCTATAACAATCATAAGGTAGATTATTGCCCTTGATCTGAAAAACTTGTCATTAATGTGGATTATCTGAAATTACACAACAAAGAACCAGCTCTCTGGCTCACCAGAACTAACTTTCTGCATTGGCCGGGAATCGGACCCGGGTCTCGCTCGTGGCAGGCGAGAATTCTACCACTGAACCACCAATGCTCGACAATGTCAGATAGACATGTCCTTGTGTGATCGGTACGAACAGGGAGTGAGATAACGCTTCATGGTCGCGTAAGAGATGTAAGATGAGGAATACTCATTGATCTTGAGTAAAAACATCTATAACAATCATAAAGTAGATTATTGCCCTTGATCTGAAAAACCTGTCATTAATGTGGATTATCTGAAATTACACAACAAAGCTTCAAAGAACCAGACCTCTGGAACACCAGAATTAACTTTCTGCATTGGCCGGGAATCAGACCCTGGTCTCCCGCGTGGCAGGCGAGAATTCTACCACTGAACCACCAATGCTCGACAATCTCAAATAGACACGTCCTTGTGTGATCGATACGAACAGGGAATGAGATAACGCTTCATGGTCGCGCAAGAGATGGAAGATGAGACAAGAAGATTCATAGGGTAGATTATTGCCCTTGATCTGAAAAACCTGTCATTAATGTGGATTATCTGAAATTACACAACAAAGCTTCAAAGAACCAGACCTCTGGAACACCATAATTAACTTTATGCATTGGCCGGGAATCGGACCCGGGTCTCCCGCTTGGGAAGCGAGAATTCTACCACTGAACCACCAATGCTCGACAATCTCAAATAGACACGTCCTTGTGTGAACCGTACGAACAGGGAATGAGATAACGCTTCATGGTCACGTAAGAGATGGAAGATGAGGAATACTCATTGATCTTGAGTAAAAACATCTATAACAATCATAAGGTAGATTATTGCCCTTGATCTGAAAAACCTGTCATTAATGTAGATTTTCTGAAATTACACAACAAAGCTTCAAAGAACCAGACCTCTGGAACACCAGAATTAACTTTATGCATTGGCCAGGAATCGGAGCCGGGTCTCCCGTTGGGAAGCAAGAATTCTACCACTGAACCACCAATGCTCGACAATATCAAAAAGACACGTCCTTGTGTGATCGATACGAACAGGGAATGAGATAACGCTTCATGGTCGCGTAAGAGATGTAAGATGAGGAATACTCATTGATCTTGAGTAAAAACATCTATAACAATCATAAAGTAGATTATTGCCCTTGATCTGAAAAACCTGTCATTAATGTGGATTATCTGAAATTACACAACAAAGCTTCAAAGAACCAGAACTCTGCAACACCAGAATTAACTTTCTGCATTGGCCGGGAATCGGACCCGGGTCTCCCGCATGGCAGGCGAGAATTCTACCACTGAACCACCAATGCTCGACAATCTCAAATAGACACGTCGTTGTGTGATCGATACGAACAGGGAATGAGATAACGCTTCATGGTCGCGTAAGAGATGGAAGATGAGGAATACTCATTGATCTTGAGTAAAAACATCTATAACAATCATAAGGTAGATTATTGCCCTTGATCTGAAAAACTTGTCATTAATGTGGATTATCTGAAATTACACAACAAAGAACCAGCTCTCTGGCTCACCAGAACTAACTTTCTGCATTGGCCGGGAATCGGACCCGGGTCTCGCTCGTGGCAGGCGAGAATTCTACCACTGAACCACCAATGCTCGACAATGTCAAATAGACATGTCCTTGTGTGATCGGTACGAACAGGGAGTGAGATAACGCTTCATGGTCGCGTAAGAGATGTAAGATGAGGAATACTCATTGATCTTGAGTAAAAACATCTATAACAATCATAAAGTAGATTATTGCCCTTGATCTGAAAAACCTGTCATTAATGTGGATTATCTGAAATTACACAACAAAGCTTCAAAGAACCAGACCTCTGGAACACCAGAATTAACTTTCTGCATTGGCCGGGAATCAGACCCTGGTCTCCCGCGTGGCAGGCGAGAATTCTACCACTGAACCACCAATGCTCGACAATCTCAAATAGACACGTCCTTGTGTGATCGGTCAAACAAGGAGTGAGATAACGCTTTCATGGTCGCGCAAGAGATGGAAGATGAGACAAGAAGATTCATAGGGTAGATTATTGCCCTTGATCTGAAAAACCTGTCATTAATGTGGATTATCTGAAATTACACAACAAAGCTTCAAAGAACCAGACCTCTGGAACACCATAATTAACTTTATGCATTGGCCGGGAATCGGACCCGGGTCTCCCGCGTGGCAGGCGAGAAATCTACCACTGAACCACCAATGCTCGACAATCTCAAATAGACACGTCCTTGTGTGATCGGTCAAACAAGGAGTGAGATAACGCTTTCATGGTCGCGCAAGAGATGGAAGATGAGACAAGAAGATTCATAGGGTAGATTATTGCCCTTGATCTGAAAAACCTGTCATTAATGTGGATTATCTGAAATTACACAACAAAGCTTCAAAGAACCAGACCTCTGGAACACCATAATTAACTTTATGCATTGGCCGGGAATCGGACCCGGGTCTCCCGCTTGGGAAGCGAGAATTCTACCACTGAACCACCAATGCTCGACAATCTCAAATAGACACGTCCTTGTGTGAACCGTACGAACAGGGAGTGAGATAACGCTTCATGGTCGCGTAAGAGATGTAAGATGAGGAATACTCATTGATCTTGAGTAAAAACATCTATAACAATCATAAGGAAGATTATTGCCCTTGATCTGAAAAACCTGTCATTAATGTGGATTATCTGAAATTACACAACAAAGCTTCAAAGAACCAGACCTCTGGAACACCATAATTAACTTTATGCATTGGCCAGGAATCGGACCCGGGTCTCCCGTTGGGAAGCGAGAATTCTACCACTGAACCACCAATGCTCGACAATATCAAAAAGACACGTCCTTGTGTGATCGATACGAACAGGGAATGAGATAACGCTTCATGGTCGCGTAAGAGATGTAAGATGAGGAAGACTCATTGATCTTGAGTAAAAACATCTATAACAATCATAAAGTAGATTATTGCCCTTGATCTGAAAAACCTGTCATTAATGTGGATTATCTGAAATTACACAACAAAGCTTCAAAGAACCAGACCTCTGGAACACCATAATTAACTTTATGCATTGGCCGGGAATCGGACCCGGGTCTCCCGTTGGGAAGCGAGAATTCTACCACTGAACCACCAATGCTCAACAATATCAAAAAGACACGTCCTTGTGTGATCGATACGAACAGGGAATGAGATAACGCTTCATGGTCGCGTAAGAGATGTAAGATGAGGAATACTCATTGATCTTGAGTAAAAACATCTATAACAATCATAAAGTAGATTATTGCCCTTGATCTGAAAAACCTGTCATTAATGTGGATTATCTGAAATTACATAAAGCTTCAAAGAACCAGAGCTCTGGAACACCATAAGTAACTTTATGCATTGGCCGGGAATCGGACCCGGGTCTCCCGCTTGGGAAGCGAGAATTCTACCACTGAACCACCAATGCTCGACAATCTCAAATAGACACGTCCTTGTGTGAACCGTACGAACAGGGAGTGAGATAACGCTTCATGGTCGCGTAAGAGATGTAAGATGAGGAATACTCATTGATCTTGAGTAAAAACATCTATAACAATCATAAGGTAGATTATTGCCCTTGATCTGAAAAACCTGTCATTAATGTGGATTATCTGAAATTACACAACAAAGCTTCAAAGAACCAGACCTCTGGAACACCAGAATTAACTTTCTGCATTGGCCGGGAATCGGACCCGGGTCTCCCGCGTGGCAGGCGAGAATTCTACCACTGAACCACCAATGCTCGACAATCTCAAATAGACACGTCCTTGTGTGATCGGTCAAACAAGGAGTGAGATAACGCTTTCATGGTCGCGCAAGAGATGGAAGATGAGACAAGAAGATTCATAGGGTAGATTATTGCCCTTGATCTGAAAAACCTGTCATTAATGTGGATTATCTGAAATTACACAACAAAGCTTCAAAGAACCAGACCTCTGGAACACCATAATTAACTTTATGCATTGGCCGGGAATCGGACCCGGGTCTCCCGCTTGGGAAGCGAGAATTCTACCACTGAACCACCAATGCTCGACAATCTCAAATAGACACGTCCTTGTGTGATCGGTCAAACAAGGAGTGAGATAACGCTTTCATGGTCGCGCAAGAGATGGAAGATGAGACAAGAAGATTCATAGGGTAGATTATTGCCCTTGATCTGAAAAACCTGTCATTAATGTGGATTATCTGAAATTACACAACAAAGCTTCAAAGAACCAGACCTCTGGAACACCAGAATTAACTTTCTGCATTGGCCGGGAATCAGACCCTGGTCTCCCGCGTGGCAGGCGAGAATTCTACCACTGAACCACCAATGCTCGACAATCTCAAATAGACACGTCCTTGTGTGATCGGTCAAACAAGGAGTGAGATAACGCTTTCATGGTCGCGCAAGAGATGGAAGATGAGACAAGAAGATTCATAGGGTAGATTATTGCCCTTGATCTGAAAAACCTGTCATTAATGTGGATTATCTGAAATTACACAACAAAACTTCAAAGAACCAGACCTCTGGAACACCATAATTAACTTTATGCATTGGCCGGGAATCGGACCCGGGTCTCCCGCTTGGGAAGCGAGAATTCTACCACTGAACCACCAATGCTCGACAATCTCAAATAGACACGTCCTTGTGTGAACCGTACGAACAGGGAGTGAGATAACGCTTCATGGTCGCGTAAGAGATGGAAGATGAGGAATACTCATTGATCTTGAGTAAAAACATCTATAACAATCAAAATGTAGATTATTGCCCTTGATCTGAAAAACCTGTCATTAATGTGGATTATCTGAAATTACACAACAAAGCTTCAAAGAACCAGAACTCTGCAACACCAGAATTAACTTTCTGCATTGGCCGGGAATCGGACCCGGGTCTCCCGAGTGGCAGGCGAGAATTCTACCACTGAACCACCAATGCTCGACAATCTCAAATAGACACGTCCTTGTGTGATCGATACGAACAGGGAATGAGATAACGCTTCATGGTCGCGTAAGAGATGGAAGATGAGGAATACTCATTGATCTTGAGTAAAAACATCTATAACAATCATAAGGTAGATTATTGCCCTTGATCTGAAAAACCTGTCATTAATGTGGATTTTCTGAAATTACACAACAAAGCTTCAAAGAACCAGACCTCTGGAACACCATAATTAACTTTATGCATTGGCCGGGAATCGGACCCGGGTCTCCCGTTGGGAAGCGAGAATTCTACCACTGAACAACCAATGCTAAACAATCTCATATAGACACGTCCTTGTGTGATCGGTACGAACAGGGAATGAGATAACGCTTCATGGTCGCGTAAGAGATGTAAGATGAGGAAGACTCATTGATCTTGAGTAAAAACATCTATAACAATCATAAAGTAGATTATTGCCCTTGATCTGAAAAACCTGTCATTAATGTGGATTATCTGAAATTACACAACAAAGCTTCAAAGAACCAGACCTCTGGAACACCATAATTAACTTTATGCATTGGCCAGGAATCAGACCCGGGTCTCCCGTTGGGAAGCGAGAATTCTACCACTGAACCACCAATGCTCGACAATATCAAAAAGACACGTCCTTGTGTGATCGATACGAACAGGGAATGAGATAACGCTTCATGGTCGCGTAAGAGATGGAAGATGAGGAATACTCATTGATCTTGAGTAAAAACATCTATAACAATCAAAATGTAGATTATTGCCCTTGATCTGAAAAACCTGTCATTAATGTGGATTATCTGAAATTACACAACAAAGCTTCAAAGAACCAGAACTCTGCAACACCAGAATTAACTTTCTGCATTGGCCGGGAATCGGACCCGGGTCTCCCGAGTGGCAGGCGAGAATTCTACCACTGAACCACCAATGCTCGACAATCTCAAATAGACACGTCCTTGTGTGATCGATACGAACAGGGAATGAGATAACGCTTCATGGTCACGTAAGAGATGTAAGATCAGGAATACTCATTGATCTTGAGTAAAAACATCTATAACAATCATAATGTAGATTATTGCCCTTGATCTGAAAAACCTGTCATTAATGTGGATTATCTGAAATTACACAACAAAGCTTCAAAGAACCAGCTCTCCAGCTTACCAGAACTAACTTTCTGCATTGGCCGGGAATCGGACCCGGGTCTCCCGCGTGGCAGGCGAGAATTCTACCACTGAACCACCAATGCTCGACAATATCAAAAAGACACGTCCTTGTGTGATCGATACGAACAGGGAATGAGATAACGCTTCATGGTCGCGTAAGAGATGTAAGATGAGGAATACTCATTGATCTTGAGTAAAAACATCTATAACAATCATAAAGTAGATTATTGCCCATTGATCTGAAAAACCTGTCATTAATGTGGATTATCTGAAATTACACAACAAAGCTTCAAAGAACCAGACCTCTGGAACACCAGAATTAACTTTCTGCATTGGCCGGGAATCAGACCCTGGTCTCCCGCGTGGCAGGCGAGAATTCTACCACTGAACCACCAATGCTCGACAATCTCAAATAGACACGTCCTTGTGTGATCGGTCAAACAAGGAGTGAGATAACGCTTTCATGGTCGCGCAAGAGATGGAAGATGAGACAAGAAGATTCATAGGGTAGATTATTGCCCTTGATCTGAAAAACCTGTCATTAATGTGGATTATCTGAAATTACATAAAGCTTTAAAAAACCAGACCTCTGGAACACCAGAATTAACTTTATGCATTGGCCGGGAATCGGACCCGGGTCTCCCGCTTGGGAAGCGAGAATTCTACCACTGAACCACCAATGCTCAACAATCTCAAATAGACACGTCCTTGTGTGAACCGTACGAACAGGGAGTGAGATAACGCTTCATGGTCGCGTAAGAGATGTAAGATGAGGAATACTCATTGATCTTGAGTAAAAACATCTATAACAATCATAAGGTAGATTATTGCCCTTGATCTCAAAAACCTGTCATTAATGTGGATTATCTGAAATTACACAACAAAGCTTCAAAGAACCAGACCTCTGGAACACCATAATTAACTTTATGCATTGGCCAGGAATCGGAGCCGGGTCTCCCGTTGGGAAGCAAGAATTCTACCACTGAACCACCAATGCTCGACAATATCAAAAAGACACGTCCTTGTGTGATCGATACGAACAGGGAATGAGATAACGCTTCATGGTCGCGTAAGAGATGTAAGATGAGGAATACTCATTGATCTTGAGTAAAAACATCTATAACAATCATAAAGTAGATTATTGCCCTTGATCTGAAAAACCTGTCATTAATGTGGATTATCTGAAATTACACAACAAAGCTTCAAAGAACCAGAACTCTGCAACACCAGAATTAACTTTCTGCATTGGCCGGGAATCGGACCCGGGTCTCCCGCATGGCAGGCGAGAATTCTACCACTGAACCACCAATGCTCGACAATCTCAAATAGACACGTCGTTGTGTGATCGATACGAACAGGGAATGAGATAACGCTTCATGGTCGCGTAAGAGATGGAAGATGAGGAATACTCATTGATCTTGAGTAAAAACATCTATAACAATCATAAGGTAGATTATTGCCCTTGATCTGAAAAACTTGTCATTAATGTGGATTATCTGAAATTACACAACAAAGAACCAGCTCTCTGGCTCACCAGAACTAACTTTCTGCATTGGCCGGGAATCGGACCCGGGTCTCGCTCGTGGCAGGCGAGAATTCTACCACTGAACCACCAATGCTCGACAATCTCAAATAGACATGTCCTTGTGTGATCGGTACGAACAGGGAGTGAGATAACTTTTCATGGTCGCGTAAGAGATGTAAGATGAGGAATACTCATTGATCTTGAGTAAAAACATCTATAACAATCATAAAGTAGATTATTGCCCTTGATCTGAAAAACCTGTCATTAATGTGGATTATCTGAAATTACACAACAAAGCTTCAAAGAACCAGACCTCTGGAAGACCAGAATTAACTTTCTGCATTGGCCGGCAATCAGACCCTGGTCTCCCGCGTGGCAGGCGAGAATTCTACCACTGAACCACCAATGCTCGACAATCTCAAATAGACACGTCCTTGTGTGATCGGTCAAACAAGGAGTGAGATAACGCTTTCATGGTCGCGCAAGAGATGGAAGATGAGACAAGAAGATTCATAGGGTAGATTATTGCCCTTGATCTGAAAAACCTGTCATTAATGTGGATTATCTGAAATTACACAACAAAGCTTCAAAGAACCAGACCTCTGGAACACCAGAATTAACTTTCTGCATTGGCCGGGAATCAGACCCTGGTCTCCCGCGTGGCAGGCGAGAATTCTACCACTGAACCACCAATGCTCGACAATCTCAAATAGACACGTCCTTGTGTGATCGGTCAAACAAGGAGTGAGATAACGCTTTCATGGTCGCGCAAGAGATGGAAGATGAGACAAGAAGATTCATAGGGTAGATTATTGCCCTTGATCTGAAAAACCTGTCATTAATGTGGATTATCTGAAATTACACAACAAAACTTCAAAGAACCAGACCTCTGGAACACCATAATTAACTTTATGCATTGGCCGGGAATCGGACCCGGGTCTCCCGCTTGGGAAGCGAGAATTCTACCACTGAACCACCAATGCTCGACAATCTCAAATAGACACGTCCTTGTGTGAACCGTACGAACAGGGAGTGAGATAACGCTTCATGGTCGCGTAAGAGATGGAAGATGAGGATTACTCATTGATCTTGAGTAAAAACATCTATAACAATCAAAATGTAGATTATTGCCCTTGATCTGAAAAACCTGTCATTAATGTGGATTATCTGAAATTACACAACAAAGCTTCAAAGAACCAGAACTCTGCAACACCAGAATTAACTTTCTGCATTGGCCGGGAATCGGACCCGGGTCTCCCGAGTGGCAGGCGAGAATTCTACCACTGAACCACCAATGCTCGACAATCTCAAATAGACACGTCCTTGTGTGATCGATACGAACAGGGAATGAGATAACGCTTCATGGTCGCGTAAGAGATGGAAGATGAGGAATACTCATTGATCTTGAGTAAAAACATCTATAACAATCATAAGGTAGATTATTGCCCTTGATCTGAAAAACCTGTCATTAATGTGGATTTTCTGAAATTACACAACAAAGCTTCAAAGAACCAGACCTCTGGAACACCATAATTAACTTTATGCATTGGCCGGGAATCGGACCCGGGTCTCCCGTTGGGAAGCGAGAATTCTACCACTGAACAACCAATGCTAAACAATCTCATATAGACACGTCCTTGTGTGATCGGTACGAACAGGGAGTGAGATAACGCTTCATGGTCACGTAAGAGATGTAAGATCAGGAATACTCATTGATCTTGAGTAAAAACATCTATAACAATCATAATGTAGATTATTGCCCTTGATCTGAAAAACCTGTCATTAATGTGGATTATCTGAAATTACACAACAAAGCTTCAAAGAACCAGCTCTCCAGCTTACCAGAACTAACTTTCTGCATTGGACCCGGGTCTCCCGCGTGGCAGGCGAGAATTCTACCACTGAACCACCAATGCTCGACAATATCAAAAAGAGATGGAAGATGAGACAAGAAGATTCATAGGGTAGATTATTGCCCTTGATCTGAAAAACCTGTCATTAATGTGGATTATCTGAAATTACATAAAGCTTCAAAGAACCAGACCTCTGGAACACCAGAATTAACTTTATGCATTGGCCGGGAATCGGACCCGGGTCTCCCGCTTGGGAAGCGAGAATTCTACCACTGAACCACCAATGCTCAACAATCTCAAATAGACACGTCCTTGTGTGAACCGTACGAACAGGGAGTGAGATAACGCTTCATGGTCGCGTAAGAGATGTAAGATGAGGAATACTCATTGATCTTGAGTAAAAACATCTATAACAATCATAAGGTAGATTATTGCCCTTGATCTCAAAAACCTGTCATTAATGTGGATTATCTGAAATTACACAACAAAGCTTCAAAGAACCAGACCTCTGGAACACCATAATTAACTTTATGCATTGGCCAGGAATCGGAGCCGGGTCTCCCGTTGGGAAGCAAGAATTCTACCACTGAACCACCAATGCTCGACAATATCAAAAAGACACGTCCTTGTGTGATCGATACGAACAGGGAATGAGATAACGCTTCATGGTCGCGTAAGAGATGTAAGATGAGGAATACTCATTGATCTTGAGTAAAAACATCTATAACAATCATAAAGTAGATTATTGCCCTTGATCTGAAAAACCTGTCATTAATGTGGATTATCTGAAATTACACAACAAAGCTTCAAAGAACCAGAACTCTGCAACACCAGAATTAACTTTCTGCATTGGCCGGGAATCGGACCCGGGTCTCCCGCATGGCAGGCGAGAATTCTACCACTGAACCACCAATGCTCGACAATCTCAAATAGACACGTCGTTGTGTGATCGATACGAACAGGGAATGAGATAACGCTTCATGGTCGCGTAAGAGATGGAAGATGAGGAATACTCATTGATCTT
This sequence comes from Semotilus atromaculatus, assembly GCA_031834385.1. Lineage (NCBI taxonomy): Eukaryota > Metazoa > Chordata > Actinopteri > Cypriniformes > Leuciscidae > Semotilus > Semotilus atromaculatus. The sequence continues at coordinate 1,376,579 of JAULUF010000064.1, forward strand.
GAGTAAAAACATCTATAACAATCATAAGGTAGATTATTGCCCTTGATCTGAAAAACTTGTCATTAATGTGGATTATCTGAAATTACACAACAAAGAACCAGCTCTCTGGCTCACCAGAACTAACTTTCTGCATTGGCCGGGAATCGGACCCGGGTCTCGCTCGTGGCAGGCGAGAATTCTACCACTGAACCACCAATGCTCGACAATGTCAAATAGACATGTCCTTGTGTGATCGGTACGAACAGGGAGTGAGATAACGCTTCATGGTCGCGTAAGAGATGTAAGATGAGGAATACTCATTGATCTTGAGTAAAAACATCTATAACAATCATAAAGTAGATTATTGCCCTTGATCTGAAAAACCTGTCATTAATGTGGATTATCTGAAATTACACAACAAAGCTTCAAAGAACCAGACCTCTGGAACACCAGAATTAACTTTCTGCATTGGCCGGGAATCAGACCCTGGTCTCCCGCGTGGCAGGCGAGAATTCTACCACTGAACCACCAATGCTCGACAATCTCAAATAGACACGTCCTTGTGTGATCGGTCAAACAAGGAGTGAGATAACGCTTTCATGGTCGCGCAAGAGATGGAAGATGAGACAAGAAGATTCATAGGGTAGATTATTGCCCTTGATCTGAAAAACCTGTCATTAATGTGGATTATCTGAAATTACACAACAAAGCTTCAAAGAACCAGACCTCTGGAACACCATAATTAACTTTATGCATTGGCCGGGAATCGGACCCGGGTCTCCCGCTTGGGAAGCGAGAATTCTACCACTGAACCACCAATGCTCGACAATCTCAAATAGACACGTCCTTGTGTGATCGGTCAAACAAGGAGTGAGATAACGCTTTCATGGTCGCGCAAGAGATGGAAGATGAGACAAGAAGATTCATAGGGTAGATTATTGCCCTTGATCTGAAAAACCTGTCATTAATGTGGATTATCTGAAATTACACAACAAAGCTTCAAAGAACCAGACCTCTGGAACACCAGAATTAACTTTCTGCATTGGCCGGGAATCAGACCCTGGTCTCCCGCGTGGCAGGCGAGAATTCTACCACTGAACCACCAATGCTCGACAATCTCAAATAGACACGTCCTTGTGTGATCGGTCAAACAAGGAGTGAGATAACGCTTTCATGGTCGCGCAAGAGATGGAAGATGAGACAAGAAGATTCATAGGGTAGATTATTGCCCTTGATCTGAAAAACCTGTCATTAATGTGGATTATCTGAAATTACACAACAAAACTTCAAAGAACCAGACCTCTGGAACACCATAATTAACTTTATGCATTGGCCGGGAATCGGACCCGGGTCTCCCGCTTGGGAAGCGAGAATTCTACCACTGAACCACCAATGCTCGACAATCTCAAATAGACACGTCCTTGTGTGAACCGTACGAACAGGGAGTGAGATAACGCTTCATGGTCGCGTAAGAGATGGAAGATGAGGAATACTCATTGATCTTGAGTAAAAACATCTATAACAATCAAAATGTAGATTATTGCCCTTGATCTGAAAAACCTGTCATTAATGTGGATTTTCTGAAATTACACAACAAAGCTTCAAAGAACCAGACCTCTGGAACACCATAATTAACTTTATGCATTGGCCGGGAATCGGACCCGGGTCTCCCGTTGGGAAGCGAGAATTCTACCACTGAACCACCAATGCTAAACAATCTCATATAGACACGTCCTTGTGTGATCGGTACGAACAGGGAGTGAGATAACGCTTCATGGTCACGTAAGAGATGTAAGATCAGGAATACTCATTGATCTTGAGTAAAAACATCTATAACAATCATAATGTAGATTATTGCCCTTGATCTGAAAAACCTGTCATTAATGTGGATTATCTGAAATTACACATCAAAGCTTCAAAGAACCAGCTCTCCAGCTTACCAGAACTAACTTTCTGCATTGGCCGGGAATCGGACCCGGGTCTCCCGCGTGGCAGGCGAGAATTCTACCACTGAACCACCAATGCTCGACAATATCAAAAAGACACGTCCTTGTGTGATCGATACGAACAGGGAATGAGATAACGCTTCATGGTCACGTAAGAGATGTAAGATGAGGAATACTCATTGATCTTGAGTAAAAACATCTATAACAATCATAAAGTAGATTATTGCCCTTGATCTGAAAAACCTGTCATTAATGTGGATTATCTGAAATTACACAACAAAGCTTCAAAGAACCAGATCTCTGCAACACCAGAATTAACTTTCTGCATTGGCCGGGAATCGGACCCGGGTCTCCCGCATGGCAGGCGAGAATTCTACCACTGAACCACCAATGCTCGACAATCTCAAATAGACACGTCGTTGTGTGATCGATACGAACAGGGAATGAGATAACGCTTCATGGTCGCGTAAGAGATGGAAGATGAGGAATACTCATTGATCTTGAGTAAAAACATCTATAACAATCATAAGGTAGATTATTGCCCTTGATCTGAAAAACATGTCATTAATGTGGATTTTCTGAAATTACACAACAAAGCTTCAAAGAACCAGACCTCTGGAACACCATAATTAACTTTATGCATTGGCCGGGAATCGGACCCGGGTCTCCCGTTGGGAAGCGAGAATTCTACCACTGAACCACCAATGCTAAACAATCTCATATAGACACGTCCTTGTGTGATCGGTACGAACAGGGAGTGAGATAACGCTTCATGGTCACGTAAGAGATGTAAGATGAGGAATACTCATTGATCTTGAGTAAAAACATCTATAACAATCATAATGTAGATTATTGCCCTTGATCTGAAAAACTTGTCATTAATGTGGATTATCTGAAATTACACAACAAAGAACCAGCTCTCTTGCTCACCAGAACTAACTTTCTGCATTGGCCGGGAATCGGACCCGGGTCTCGCTCATGGCAGGCGAGAATTCTACCACTGAACCACCAATGCTCGACAATGTCAAATAGACATGTCCTTGTGTGATCGGTATGAACAGGGAGTGAGATAACGCTTCATGGTCGCGTAAGAGATGTAAGATGAGGAATACTCATTGATCTTGAGTAAAAACATCTATAACAATCATAAAGTAGATTATTGCCCTTGATCTGAAAAACCTGTCATTAATGTGGATTATCTGAAATTACACAACAAAGCTTCAAAGAACCAGACCTCTGGAACACCAGAATTAACTTTCTGCATTGGCCGGGAATCAGACCCTGGTCTCCCGCGTGGCAGGCGAGAATTCTACCACTGAACCACCAATGCTCGACAATCTCAAATAGACACGTCCTTGTGTGATCGGTCAAACAAGGAGTGAGATAACGCTTTCATGGTCGCGCAAGAGATGGAAGATGAGACAAGAAGATTCATAGGGTAGATTATTGCCCTTGATCTGAAAAACCTGTCATTAATGTGGATTATCTGAAATTACACAACAAAGCTTCAAAGAACCAGACCTCTGGAACACCAGAATTAACTTTATGCATTGGCCGGGAATCGGACCCGGGTCTCCCGCTTGGGAAGCGAGAATTCTACCACTGAACCACCAATGCTCGACAATCTCAAATAGACACGTCCTTGTGTGATCGGTCAAACAAGGAGTGAGATAACGCTTTCATGGTCGCGCAAGAGATGGAAGATGAGACAAGAAGATTCATAGAGTAGATTATTGCCCTTGATCTGAAAAACCTGTCATTAATGTGGATTATCTGAAATTACACAACAAAGCTTCAAAGAACCAGACCTCTGGAACACCAGAATTAACTTTCTGCATTGGCCGGGAATCAGACCCTGGTCTCCCGCGTGGCAGGCGAGAATTCTACCACTGAACCACCAATGCTCGACAATCTCAAATAGACACGTCCTTGTGTGATCGGTCAAACAAGGAGTGAGATAACGCTTTCATGGTCGCGCAAGAGATGGAAGATGAGACAAGAAGATTCATAGGGTAGATTATTGCCCTTGATCTGAAAAACCTGTCATTAATGTGGATTATCTGAAATTACACAACAAAGCTTCAAAGAACCAGACCTCTGGAACACCATAATTAACTTTATGCATTGGCCAGGAATCGGACCCGGGTCTCCCGCTTGGGAAGCGAGAATTCTACCACTGAACCACCAATGCTCGACAATCTCAAATAGACACGTCCTTGTGTGAACCGTACGAACAGGGAGTGAGATAACGCTTCATGGTCGCGTAAGAGATGGAAGATGAGGAATACTCATTGATCTTGAGTAAAAACATCTATAACAATCAAAATGTAGATTATTGCCCTTGATCTGAAAAACCTGTCATTAATGTGGATTATCTGAAATTACACAACAAAGCTTCAAAGAACCAGAACTCTGCAACACAAGAAATAACTTTCTGCATTGGCCGGGAATCGGACCCGGGTCTCCCGCGTGGCAGGCGAGAATTCTACCACTGAACCACCAATGCTCGACAATCTCAAATAGACACGTCCTTGTGTGATCGATACGAACAGGGAATGAGATAACGCTTCATGGTCGCGTAAGAGATGGAAGATGAGGAATACTCATTGATCTTGAGTAAAAACATCTATAACAATCAAAAGGTAGATTATTGCCATTGATCTGAAAAACCTGTCATTAATGTGGATTTTCAGAAATTACACAACAAAGCTTCAAAGAACCAGACCTCTGGAACACCATAATTAACTTTATGCATTGGCCGGGAATCGGACCCGGGTCTCCCGTTGGGAAGCGAGAATTCTACCACTGAACCACCAATGCTAAACAATCGCATATAGACACGTCCTTGTGTGATCGGTACGAACAGGGAGTGAGATAACGCTTCATGGTCACGTAAGAGATGTAAGATCAGGAATACTCATTGATCTTGAGTAAAAACAGCTATAACAATCATAATGTAGATTATTGCCCTTGATCTGAAAAACCTGTCATTAATGTGGATTATCTGAAATTACACAACAAAGCTTCAAAGAACCAGCTCTCCGGCTTACCAGAACTAACTTTCTGCATTGGCCGGGAATCGGACCCGGGTCTCACGCGTGGCAGGCGAGAATTCTACCACTGAACCACCAATGCTCGACAATATCAAAAAGACACGTCCTTGTGTGATCGATACGAACAGGGAATGAGATAACGCTTCATGGTCGCGTAAGAGATGTAAGATGAGGAATACTCATTGATCTTGAGTAAAAACATCTATAACAATCATAAAGTAGATTATTGCCCTTGATCTGAAAAACCTGTCATTAATGTGGATTATCTGAAATTACACAACAAAGCTTCAAAGAACCAGACCTCTGGAACACCAGAATTAACTTTCTGCATTGGCCGGGAATCAGACCCTGGTCTCCCGCGTGGCAGGCGAGAATTCTACCACTGAACCACCAATGCTCGACAATCTCAAATAGACACGTCCTTGTGTGATCGGTCAAACAAGGAGTGAGATAACGCTTTCATGGTCGCGCAAGAGATGGAAGATGAGACAAGAAGATTCATAGGGTAGATTATTGCCCTTGATCTGAAAAACCTGTCATTAATGTGGATTATCTGAAATTACATAAAGCTTCAAAGAACCAGACCTCTGGAACACCAGAATTAACTTTATGCATTGGCCGGGAATCGGACCCGGGTCTCCCGCTTGGGAAGCGAGAATTCTACCACTGAACCACCAATGCTCGACAATCTCAAATAGACACGTCCTTGTGTGGACCGTACGAACAGGGAGTGAGATAACGCTTCATGGTCGCGTAAGAGATGTAAGATGAGGAATACTCATTGATCTTGAGTAAAAACATCTATAACAATCATAAGGTAGATTATTGCCCTTGATCTCAAAAACCTGTCATTAATGTGGATTATCTGAAATTACACAACAAAGCTTCAAAGAACCAGACCTCTGGAACACCATAATTAACTTTATGCATTGGCCAGGAATCGGAGCCGGGTCTCCCATTGGGAAGCAAGAATTCTACCACTGAACCACCAATGCTCGACAATATCAAAAAGACACGTCCTTGTGTGATCGATACGAACAGGGAATGAGATAACGCTTCATGGTCGCGTAAGAGATGTAAGATGAGGAATACTCATTGATCTTGAGTAAAAACATCTATAACAATCATAAAGTAGATTATTGCCCTTGATCTGAAAAACCTGTCATTAATGTGGATTATCTGAAATTACACAACAAAGCTTCAAAGAACCAGAACTCTGCAACACCAGAATTAACTTTCTGCATTGGCCGGGAATCGGACCCGGGTCTCCCGCGTGGCAGGCGAGAATTCTACCACTGAACCACCAATGCTCGACAATCTCAAATAGACACGTCGTTGTGTGATCGATACGAACAGGGAATGAGATAACGCTTCATGGTCGCGTAAGAGATGGAAGATGAGGAATACTCATTGATCTTGAGTAAAAACATCTATAACAATCATAAGGTAGATTATTGCCCTTGATCTGAAAAACCTGTCATTAATGTGGATTTTCTGAAATTACACAACAAAGCTTCAAAGAACCAGACCTCTGGAACACCATAATTAACTTTATGCATTGGCCGGGAATCGGACCCGGGTCTCCCGTTGGGAAGCGAGAATTCTACCACTGAACCACCAATGCTAAACAATCTCATATAGACACGTCGTTGTGTGATCGGTACGAACAGGGAGTGAGATAACGCTTCATGGTCACGTAAGAGATGTAAGATGAGGAATACTCATTGATCTTGAGTAAAAACATCTATAACAATCATAATGTAGATTATTGCCCTTGATCTGAAAAACTTGTCATTAATGTGGATTATCTGAAATTACACAACAAAGAACCAGCTCTCTGGCTCACCAGAACTAACTTTCTGCATTGGCCGGGAATCGGACCTGGGTCTCGCTCGTGGCAGGCGAGAATTCTACCACTGAACCACCAATGCTCGACAATGTCAAATAGACACGTCCTTGTGTGATCGGTACGAACAGGGAGTGAGATAACGCTTCATGGTCACGTAAGAGATGTAAGATCAGGAATACTCATTGATCTTGAGTAAAAACATCTATAACAATCATAATGTAGATGATTGCCCTTGATCTGAAAAACCTGTCATTAATGTGGATTATCTGAAATTACACAACAAAGCTTCAAAGAACCAGCTCTCTGGCTTACCAGAACTAACTTTCTGCATTGGCCGGGAATCGGACCCGGGTCTCCCGCGTGGCAGGCGAGAATTCTACCACTGAACCACCAATGCTCGACAATCTCAAATAGACATGTCCTTGTGTGATCGGTACGAACAGGGAGTGAGATAACGCTTCATGGTCGCGTAAGAGATGTAAGATGAGGAATACTCTTTGATCTTGAGTAAAAACATCTATAACAATCATAAAGTAGATTATTGCCCTTGATCTGAAAAACCTGTCATTAATGTGGATTATCTGAAATTACACAACAAAGCTTCAAAGAACCAGACCTCTGGAACACCAGAATTAACTTTATGCATTGGCCGGGAATCGGACCCGTGTCTCCCGCTTGGGAAGCGAGAATTCTACCACTGAACCACCAATGCTCGACAATCTCAAATAGACACGTCCTTGTGTGATCGGTCAAACAAGGAGTGAGATAACGCTTTCATGGTCGCGCAAGAGATGGAAGATGAGACAAGAAGATTCATAGAGTAGATTATTGCCCTTGATCTGAAAAACCTGTCATTAATGTGGATTATCTGAAATTACACAACAAAGCTTCAAAGAACCAGCTCTCCAGCTTACCAGAACTAACTTTCTGCATTGGCCGGGAATCGGACCCGGGTCTCCCGCGTGGCAGGCGAGAATTCTACCACTGAACCACCAATGCTCGACAATATCAAAAAGACACGTCCTTGTGTGATCGATACGAACAGGGAATGAGATAACGCTTCATGGTCGCGTAAGAGATGTAAGATGAGGAATACTCATTGATCTTGAGTAAAAACATCTATAACAATCATAAAGTAGATTATTGCCCATTGATCTGAAAAACCTGTCATTAATGTGGATTATCTGAAATTACACAACAAAGCTTCAAAGAACCAGACCTCTGGAACACCAGAATTAACTTTCTGCATTGGCCGGGAATCAGACCCTGGTCTCCCGCGTGGCAGGCGAGAATTCTACCACTGAACCACCAATGCTCGACAATCTCAAATAGACACGTCCTTGTGTGATCGGTCAAACAAGGAGTGAGATAACGCTTTCATGGTCGCGCAAGAGATGGAAGATGAGACAAGAAGATTCATAGGGTAGATTATTGCCCTTGATCTGAAAAACCTGTCATTAATGTGGATTATCTGAAATTACATAAAGCTTCAAAGAACCAGACCTCTGGAACACCAGAATTAACTTTATGCATTGGCCGGGAATCGGACCCGGGTCTCCCGCTTGGGAAGCGAGAATTCTACCACTGAACCACCAATGCTCAACAATCTCAAATAGACACGTCCTTGTGTGAACCGTACGAACAGGGAGTGAGATAACGCTTCATGGTCGCGTAAGAGATGTAAGATGAGGAATACTCATTGATCTTGAGTAAAAACATCTATAACAATCATAAGGTAGATTATTGCCCTTGATCTCAAAAACCTGTCATTAATGTGGATTATCTGAAATTACACAACAAAGCTTCAAAGAACCAGACCTCTGGAACACCATAATTAACTTTATGCATTGGCCAGGAATCGGAGCCGGGTCTCCCGTTGGGAAGCAAGAATTCTACCACTGAACCACCAATGCTCGACAATATCAAAAAGACACGTCCTTGTGTGATCGATACGAACAGGGAATGAGATAACGCTTCATGGTCGCGTAAGAGATGTAAGATGAGGAATACTCATTGATCTTGAGTAAAAACATCTATAACAATCATAAAGTAGATTATTGCCCTTGATCTGAAAAACCTGTCATTAATGTGGATTATCTGAAATTACACAACAAAGCTTCAAAGAACCAGAACTCTGCAACACCAGAATTAACTTTCTGCATTGGCCGGGAATCGGACCCGGGTCTCCCGCATGGCAGGCGAGAATTCTACCACTGAACCACCAATGCTTGACAATCTCAAATAGACACGTCGTTGTGTGATCGATACGAACAGGGAATGAGATAATGCTTCATGGTCGCGTAAGAGATGGAAGATGAGGAATACTCATTGATCTTGAGTAAAAACATCTATAACAATCATAAGGTAGATTATTGCCCTTGATCTGAAAAACTTGTCATTAATGTGGATTATCTGAAATTACACAACAAAGAACCAGCTCTCTGGCTCACCAGAACTAACTTTCTGCATTGGCCGGGAATCGGATCCGGGTCTCGCTCGTGGCAGGCGAGAATTCTACCACTGAACCACCAATGCTCGACAATGTCAAATAGACATGTCCTTGTGTGATCGGTACGAACAGGGAGTGAGATAACGCTTCATGGTCGCGTAAGAGATGTAAGATGAGGAATACTCATTGATCTTGAGTAAAAACATCTATAACAATCATAAAGTAGATTATTGCCCTTGATCTGAAAAACCTGTCATTAATGTGGATTATCTGAAATTACACAACAAAGCTTCAAAGAACCAGACCTCTGGAACACCAGAATTAACTTTCTGCATTGGCCGGGAATCAGACCCTGGTCTCCCGCGTGGCAGGCGAGAATTCTACCACTGAACCACCAATGCTCGACAATCTCAAATAGACACGTCCTTGTGTGATCGGTCAAACAAGGAGTGAGATAACGCTTTCATGGTCGCGCAAGAGATGGAAGATGAGACAAGAAGATTCATAGGGTAGATTATTGCCCTTGATCTGAAAAACCTGTCATTAATGTGGATTATCTGAAATTACACAACAAAGCTTCAAAGAACCAGACCTCTGGAACACCATAATTAACTTTATGCATTGGCCGGGAATCGGACCCGGGTCTCCCGCTTGGGAAGCGAGAATTCTACCACTGAACCACCAATGCTCGACAATCTCAAATAGACACGTCCTTGTGTGAACCGTACGAACAGGGAGTGAGATAACGCTTCATGGTCGCGTAAGAGATGGAAGATGAGGAATACTCATTGATCTTGAGTAAAAACATCTATAACAATCAAAATGTAGATTATTGCCCTTGATCTGAAAAACCTGTCATTAATGTGTATTATCTGAAATTACACAACAAAGCTTCAAAGAACCAGAACTCTGCAACACAAGAAATAACTTTCTGCATTGGCCGGGAATCGGACCCAGGTCTCCCGCGTGGCAGGCGAGAATTCTACCACTGAACCACCAATGCTCGACAATCTCAAATAGACACGTCCTTGTGTGATCGATACGAACAGGGAATGAGATAACGCTTCATGGTCGCGTAAGAGATGGAAGATGAGGAATACTCATTGATCTTGAGTAAAAACATCTATAACAATCAAAAGGTAGATTATTGCCATTGATCTGAAAAACCTGTCATTAATGTGGATTTTCTGAAATTACACAACAAAGCTTCAAAGAACCAGACCTCTGGAACACCATAATTAACTTTATGCATTGGCCGGGAATCGGACCCGGGTCTCCCGTTGGGAAGCGAGAATTCTACCACTGAACCACCAATGCTAAACAATCTCATATAGACACGTCCTTGTGTGATCGGTACGAACAGGGAGTGAGATAACGCTTCATGGTCACGTAAGAGATGTAAGATCAGGAATACTCATTGATCTTGAGTAAAAACAGCTATAACAATCATAATGTAGATTATTGCCCTTGATCTGAAAAACCTGTCATTAATGTGGATTATCTGAAATTACACAACAAAGCTTCAAAGAACCAGCTCTCCGGCTTACCAGAACTAACTTTCTGCATTGGCCGGGAATCGGACCCGGGTCTCCCGCGTGGCAGGCGAGAATTCTACCACTGAACCACCAATGCTCGACAATATCAAAAAGACACGTCCTTGTGTGATCGATACGAACAGGGAATGAGATAACGCTTCATGGTCGCGTAAGAGATGTAAGATGAGGAATACTCATTGATCTTGAGTAAAAACATCTATAACAATCATAAAGTAGATTATTGCCCTTGATCTGAAAAACCTGTCATTAATGTGGATTATCTGAAATTACACAACAAAGCTTCAAAGAACCAGACCTCTGGAACACCAGAATTAACTTTCTGCATTGGCCGGGAATCAGACCCTGGTCTCCCGCGTGGCAGGCGAGAATTCTACCACTGAACCACCAATGCTCGACAATCTCAAATAGACACGTCCTTGTGTGATCGGTCAAACAAGGAGTGAGATAACGCTTTCATGGTCGCGCAAGAGATGGAAGATGAGACAAGAAGATTCATAGGGTAGATTATTGCCCTTGATCTGAAAAACCTGTCATTAATGTGGATTATCTGAAATTACATAAAGCTTCAAAGAACCAGACCTCTGGAACACCAGAATTAACTTTATGCATTGGCCGGGAATCGGACCCGGGTCTCCCGCTTGGGAAGCGAGAATTCTACCACTGAACCACCAATGCTCGACAATCTCAAATAGACACGTCCTTGTGTGAACCGTACGAACAGGGAGTGAGATAACGCTTCATGGTCGCGTAAGAGATGTAAGATGAGGAATACTCATTGATCTTGAGTAAAAACATCTATAACAATCATAAGGTAGATTATTGCCCTTGATCTCAAAAACCTGTCATTAATGTGGATTATCTGAAATTACACAACAAAGCTTCAAAGAACCAGACCTCTGGAACACCATAATTAACTTTATGCATTGGCCAGGAATCGGAGCCGGGTCTCCCGTTGGGAAGCAAGAATTCTACCACTGAACCACCAATGCTCGACAATATCAAAAAGACACGTCCTTGTGTGATCGATACGAACAGGGAATGAGATAACGCTTCATGGTCGCGTAAGAGATGTAAGATGAGGAATACTCATTGATCTTGAGTAAAAACATCTATAACAATCATAAAGTAGATTATTGCCCTTGATCTGAAAAACCTGTCATTAATGTGGATTATCTGAAATTACACAACAAAGCTTCAAAGAACCAGAACTCTGCAACACCAGAATTAACTTTCTGCATTGGCCGGGAATCGGACCCGGGTCTCCCGCGTGGCAGGCGAGAATTCTACCACTGAACCACCAATGCTCGACAATCTCAAATAGACACGTCGTTGTGTGATCGATACGAACAGGGAATGAGATAACGCTTCATGGTCGCGTAAGAGATGGAAGATGAGGAATACTCATTGATCTTGAGTAAAAACATCTATAACAATCATAAGGTAGATTATTGCCCTTGATCTGAAAAACCTGTCATTAATGTGGATTTTCTGAAATTACACAACAAAGCTTCAAAGAACCAGACCTCTGGAACACCATAATTAACTTTATGCATTGGCCGGGAATCGGACCCGGGTCTCCCGTTGGGAAGCGAGAATTCTACCACTGAACCACCAATGCTAAACAATCTCATATAGACACGTCGTTGTGTGATCGGTACGAACAGGGAGTGAGATAACGCTTCATGGTCACGTAAGAGATGTAAGATGAGGAATACTCATTGATCTTGAGTAAAAACATCTATAACAATCATAATGTAGATTATTGCCCTTGATCTGAAAAACTTGTCATTAATGTGGATTATCTGAAATTACACAACAAAGAACCAGCTCTCTGGCTCACCAGAACTAACTTTCTGCATTGGCCGGGAATCGGACCTGGGTCTCGCTCGTGGCAGGCGAGAATTCTACCACTGAACCACCAATGCTCGACAATGTCAAATAGACACGTCCTTGTGTGATCGGTACGAACAGGGAGTGAGATAACGCTTCATGGTCACGTAAGAGATGTAAGATCAGGAATACTCATTGATCTTGAGTAAAAACATCTATAACAATCATAATGTAGATGATTGCCCTTGATCTGAAAAACCTGTCATTAATGTGGATTATCTGAAATTACACAACAAAGCTTCAAAGAACCAGCTCTCTGGCTTACCAGAACTAACTTTCTGCATTGGCCGGGAATCGGACCCGGGTCTCCTGCGTGGCAGGCGAGAATTCTACCACTGAACCACCAATGCTCGACAATCTCAAATAGACATGTCCTTGTGTGATCGGTACGAACAGGGAGTGAGATAACGCTTCATGGTCGCGTAAGAGATGTAAGATGAGGAATACTCATTGATCTTGAGTAAAAACATCTATAACAATCATAAAGTAGATTATTGCACTTGATCTGAAAAACCTGTCATTAATGTGGATTATCTGAAATTACACAACAAAGCTTCAAAGAACCAGACCTCTGGAACACCAGAATTAACTTTATGCATTGGCCGGGAATCGGACCCGGGTCTCCCGCTTGGGAAGCGAGAATTCTACCACTGAACCACCAATGCTCGACAATCTCAAATAGACACGTCCTTGTGTGATCGGTCAAACAAGGAGTGAGATAACGCTTTCATGGTCGCGCAAGAGATGGAAGATGAGACAAGAAGATTCATAGAGTAGATTATTGCCCTTGATCTGAAAAACCTGTCATTAATGTGGATTATCTGAAATTACACAACAAAGCTTCAAAGAACCAGACCTCTGGAACACCAGAATTAACTTTCTGCATTGGCCGGGAATCAGACCCTGGTCTCCCGCGTGGCAGGCGAGAATTCTACCACTGAACCACCAATGCTCGACAATCTCAAATAGACACGTCCTTGTGTGATCGGTCAAACAAGGAGTGAGATAACGCTTTCATGGTCGCGCAAGAGATGGAAGATGAGACAAGAAGATTCATAGGGTAGATTATTGCCCTTGATCTGAAAAACCTGTCATTAATGTGGATTATCTGAAATTACACAACAAAGCTTCAAAGAACCAGACCTCTGGAACACCATAATTAACTTTATGCATTGGCCGGGAATCGGACCCGGGTCTCCCGCTTGGGAAGCAAGAATTCTACCACTGAACCACCAATGCTCGACAATCTCAAATAGACACGTCCTTGTGTGAACCGTACGAACAGGGAGTGAGATAACGCTTCATGGTCGCGTAAGAGATGGAAGATGAGGAATACTCATTGATCTTGAGTAAAAACATCTATAACAATCAAAATGTAGATTATTGCCCTTGATCTGAAAAACCTGTCATTAATGTGGATTATCTGAAATTACACAACAAAGCTTCAAAGAACCAGAACTCTGCAACACAAGAAATAACTTTCTGCATTGGCCGGGAATCGGACCCGGGTCTCCCGCGTGGCAGGCGAGAATTCTACCACTGAACCACCAATGCTCGACAATCTCAAATAGACACGTCCTTGTGTGATCGATACGAACAGGGAATGAGATAACGCTTCATGGTCGCGTAAGAGATGGAAGATGAGGAATACTCATTGATCTTGAGTAAAAACATCTATAACAATCAAAAGGTAGATTATTGCCATTGATCTGAAAAACCTGTCATTAATGTGGATTTTCTGAAATTACACAACAAAGCTTCAAAGAACCAGACCTCTGGAACACCATAATTAACTTTATGCATTGGCCGGGAATCGGACCCGGGTCTCCCGTTGGGAAGCGAGAATTCTACCACTGAACCACCAATGCTAAACAATCTCATATAGACACGTCCTTGTGTGATCGGTACGAACAGGGAGTGAGATAACGCTTCATGGTCACGTAAGAGATGTAAGATCAGGAATACTCATTGATCTTGAGTAAAAACAGCTATAACAATCATAATGTAGATTATTGCCCTTGATCTGAAAAACCTGTCATTAATGTGGATTATCTGAAATTACACAACAAAGCTTCAAAGAACCAACTCTCCGGCTTACCAGAACTAACTTTCTGCATTGGCCGGGAATCGGACCCGGGTCTCCCGCGTGGCAGGCGAGAATTCTACCACTGAACCACCAATGCTCGACAATATCAAAAAGACACGTCCTTGTGTGATCGATACGAACAGGGAATGAGATAACGCTTCATGGTCGCGTAAGAGATGTAAGATGAGGAATACTCATTGATCTTGAGTAAAAACATCTATAACAATCATAAAGTAGATTATTGCCCTTGATCTGAAAAACCTGTCATTAATGTGGATTATCTGAAATTACACAACAAAGCTTCAAAGAACCAGACCTCTGGAACACCAGAATTAACTTTCTGCATTGGCCGGGAATCAGACCCTGGTCTCCCGCGTGGCAGGCGAGAATTCTACCACTGAACCACCAATGCTCGACAATCTCAAGTAGACACGTCCTTGTGTGATCGGTCAAACAAGGAGTGAGATAACGCTTTCATGGTCGCGCAAGAGATGGAAGATGAGACAAGAAGATTCATAGGGTAGATTATTGCCCTTGATCTGAAAAACCTGTCATTAATGTGGATTATCTGAAATTACATAAAGCTTCAAAGAACCAGACCTCTGGAACACCAGAATTAACTTTATGCATTGGCCGGGAATCGGACCCGGGTCTCCCGCTTGGGAAGCGAGAATTCTACCACTGAACCACCAATGCTCGACAATCTCAAATAGACACGTCCTTGTGTGAACCGTACGAACAGGGAGTGAGATAACGCTTCATGGTCGCGTAAGAGATGTAAGATGAGGAATACTCATTGATCTTGAGTAAAAACATCTATAACAATCATAAGGTAGATTATTGCCCTTGATCTCAAAAACCTGTCATTAATGTGGATTATCTGAAATTACACAACAAAGCTTCAAAGAACCAGACCTCTGGAACACCATAATTAACTTTATGCATTGGCCAGGAATCGGAGCCGGGTCTCCCGTTGGGAAGCAAGAATTCTACCACTGAACCACCAATGCTCGACAATATCAAAAAGACACGTCCTTGTGTGATCGATACGAACAGGGAATGAGATAACGCTTCATGGTCGCGTAAGAGATGTAAGATGAGGAATACTCATTGATCTTGAGTAAAAACATCTATAACAATCATAAAGTAGATTATTGCCCTTGATCTGAAAAACCTGTCATTAATGTGGATTATCTGAAATTACACAACAAAGCTTCAAAGAACCAGAACTCTGCAACACCAGAATTAACTTTCTGCATTGGCCGGGAATCGGACCCGGGTCTCCCGCGTGGCAGGCGAGAATTCTACCACTGAACCACCAATGCTCGACAATCTCAAATAGACACGTCGTTGTGTGATCGATACGAACAGGGAATGAGATAACGCTTCATGGTCGCGTAAGAGATGGAAGATGAGGAATACTCATTGATCTTGAGTAAAAACATCTATAACAATCATAAGGTAGATTATTGCCCTTGATCTGAAAAACCTGTCATTAATGTGGATTTTCTGAAATTACACAACAAAGCTTCAAAGAACCAGACCTCTGGAACACCATAATTAACTTTATGCATTGGCCGGGAATCGGACCCGGGTCTCCCGTTGGGAAGCGAGAATTCTACCACTGAACCACCAATGCTAAACAATCTCATATAGACACGTCGTTGTGTGATCGGTACGAACAGGGAGTGAGATAACGCTTCATGGTCACGTAAGAGATGTAAGATGAGGAATACTCATTGATCTTGAGTAAAAACATCTATAACAATCATAATGTAGATTATTGCCCTTGATCTGAAAAACTTGTCATTAATGTGGATTATCTGAAATTACACAACAAAGAACCAGCTCTCTGGCTCACCAGAACTAACTTTCTGCATTGGCCGGGAATCGGACCTGGGTCTCGCTCGTGGCAGGCGAGAATTCTACCACTGAACCACCAATGCTCGACAATGTCAAATAGACACGTCCTTGTGTGATCGGTACGAACAGGGAGTGAGATAACGCTTCATGGTCACGTAAGAGATGTAAGATCAGGAATACTCATTGATCTTGAGTAAAAACATCTATAACAATCATAATGTAGATGATTGCCCTTGATCTGAAAAACCTGTCATTAATGTGGATTATCTGAAATTACACAACAAAGCTTCAAAGAACCAGCTCTCTGGCTTACCAGAACTAACTTTCTGCATTGGCCGGGAATCGGACCCGGGTCTCCTGCGTGGCAGGCGAGAATTCTACCACTGAACCACCAATGCTCGACAATCTCAAATAGACATGTCCTTGTGTGATCGGTACGAACAGGGAGTGAGATAACGCTTCATGGTCGCGTAAGAGATGTAAGATGAGGAATACTCATTGATCTTGAGTAAAAACATCTATAACAATCATAAAGTAGATTATTGCACTTGATCTGAAAAACCTGTCATTAATGTGGATTATCTGAAATTACACAACAAAGCTTCAAAGAACCAGACCTCTGGAACACCAGAATTAACTTTATGCATTGGCCGGGAATCGGACCCGGGTCTCCCGCTTGGGAAGCGAGAATTCTACCACTGAACCACCAATGCTCGACAATCTCAAATAGACACGTCCTTGTGTGATCGGTCAAACAAGGAGTGAGATAACGCTTTCATGGTCGCGCAAGAGATGGAAGATGAGACAAGAAGATTCATAGAGTAGATTATTGCCCTTGATCTGAAAAACCTGTCATTAATGTGGATTATCTGAAATTACACAACAAAGCTTCAAAGAACCAGACCTCTGGAACACCAGAATTAACTTTCTGCATTGGCCGGGAATCAGACCCTGGTCTCCCGCGTGGCAGGCGAGAATTCTACCACTGAACCACCAATGCTCGACAATCTCAAATAGACACGTCCTTGTGTGATCGGTCAAACAAGGAGTGAGATAACGCTTTCATGGTCGCGCAAGAGATGGAAGATGAGACAAGAAGATTCATAGGGTAGATTATTGCCCTTGATCTGAAAAACCTGTCATTAATGTGGATTATCTGAAATTACACAACAAAGCTTCAAAGAACCAGACCTCTGGAACACCATAATTAACTTTATGCATTGGCCGGGAATCGGACCCGGGTCTCCCGCTTGGGAAGCAAGAATTCTACCACTGAACCACCAATGCTCGACAATCTCAAATAGACACGTCCTTGTGTGAACCGTACGAACAGGGAGTGAGATAACGCTTCATGGTCGCGTAAGAGATGGAAGATGAGGAATACTCATTGATCTTGAGTAAAAACATCTATAACAATCAAAATGTAGATTATTGCCCTTGATCTGAAAAACCTGTCATTAATGTGGATTATCTGAAATTACACAACAAAGCTTCAAAGAACCAGAACTCTGCAACACAAGAAATAACTTTCTGCATTGGCCGGGAATCGGACCCGGGTCTCCCGCGTGGCAGGCGAGAATTCTACCACTGAACCACCAATGCTCGACAATCTCAAATAGACACGTCCTTGTGTGATCGATACGAACAGGGAATGAGATAACGCTTCATGGTCGCGTAAGAGATGGAAGATGAGGAATACTCATTGATCTTGAGTAAAAACATCTATAACAATCAAAAGGTAGATTATTGCCATTGATCTGAAAAACCTGTCATTAATGTGGATTTTCTGAAATTACACAACAAAGCTTCAAAGAACCAGACCTCTGGAACACCATAATTAACTTTATGCATTGGCCGGGAATCGGACCCGGGTCTCCCGTTGGGAAGCGAGAATTCTACCACTGAACCACCAATGCTAAACAATCTCATATAGACACGTCCTTGTGTGATCGGTACGAACAGGGAGTGAGATAACGCTTCATGGTCACGTAAGAGATGTAAGATCAGGAATACTCATTGATCTTGAGTAAAAACAGCTATAACAATCATAATGTAGATTATTGCCCTTGATCTGAAAAACCTGTCATTAATGTGGATTATCTGAAATTACACAACAAAGCTTCAAAGAACCAACTCTCCGGCTTACCAGAACTAACTTTCTGCATTGGCCGGGAATCGGACCCGGGTCTCCCGCGTGGCAGGCGAGAATTCTACCACTGAACCACCAATGCTCGACAATATCAAAAAGACACGTCCTTGTGTGATCGATACGAACAGGGAATGAGATAACGCTTCATGGTCGCGTAAGAGATGTAAGATGAGGAATACTCATTGATCTTGAGTAAAAACATCTATAACAATCATAAAGTAGATTATTGCCCTTGATCTGAAAAACCTGTCATTAATGTGGATTATCTGAAATTACACAACAAAGCTTCAAAGAACCAGACCTCTGGAACACCAGAATTAACTTTCTGCATTGGCCGGGAATCAGACCCTGGTCTCCCGCGTGGCAGGCGAGAATTCTACCACTGAACCACCAATGCTCGACAATCTCAAGTAGACACGTCCTTGTGTGATCGGTCAAACAAGGAGTGAGATAACGCTTTCATGGTCGCGCAAGAGATGGAAGATGAGACAAGAAGATTCATAGGGTAGATTATTGCCCTTGATCTGAAAAACCTGTCATTAATGTGGATTATCTGAAATTACATAAAGCTTCAAAGAACCAGACCTCTGGAACACCAGAATTAACTTTATGCATTGGCCGGGAATCGGACCCGGGTCTCCCGCTTGGGAAGCGAGAATTCTACCACTGAACCACCAATGCTCGACAATCTCAAATAGACACGTCCTTGTGTGAACCGTACGAACAGGGAGTGAGATAACGCTTCATGGTCGCGTAAGAGATGTAAGATGAGGAATACTCATTGATCTTGAGTAAAAACATCTATAACAATCATAAGGTAGATTATTGCCCTTGATCTCAAAAACCTGTCATTAATGTGGATTATCTGAAATTACACAACAAAGCTTCAAAGAACCAGACCTCTGGAACACCATAATTAACTTTATGCATTGGCCAGGAATCGGAGCCGGGTCTCCCGTTGGGAAGCAAGAATTCTACCACTGAACCACCAATGCTCGACAATATCAAAAAGACACGTCCTTGTGTGATCGATACGAACAGGGAATGAGATAACGCTTCATGGTCGCGTAAGAGATGTAAGATGAGGAATACTCATTGATCTTGAGTAAAAACATCTATAACAATCATAAGGTAGATTATTGCCCTTGATCTGAAAAACCTGTCATTAATGTGGATTTTCTGAAATTACACAACAAAGCTTCAAAGAACCAGACCTCTGGAACACCATAATAAACTTTATGCATTGGCCGGGAATCGGACCCGGGTCTCCCGTTGGGAAGCGAGAATTCTACCACTGAACCACCAATGCTAAACAATCTCATATAGACACGTCCTTGTGTGATCGGTACGAACAGGGAGTGAGATAACGCTTCATGGTCACGTAAGAGATGTAAGATGAGGAATACTCATTGATCTTGAGTAAAAACATCTATAACAATCATAATGTAGATTATTGCCCTTGATCTGAAAAACTTGTCATTAATGTGGATTATCTGAAATTACACAACAAAGAACCAGCTCTCTGGCTCACCAGAACTAACTTTCTGCATTGGCCGGGAATCGGACCTGGGTCTCGCTCGTGGCAGGCGAGAATTCTACCACTGAACCACCAATGCTCGACAATGTCAAATAGACACGTCCTTGTGTGATCGGTACGAACAGGGAGTGAGATAACGCTTCATGGTCACGTAAGAGATGTAAGATCAGGAATACTCATTGATCTTGAGTAAAAACATCTATAACAATCATAATGTAGATGATTGCCCTTGATCTGAAAAACCTGTCATTAATGTGGATTATCTGAAATTACACAACAAAGCTTCAAAGAACCAGCTCTCTGGCTTACCAGAACTAACTTTCTGCATTGGCCGGGAATCGGACCCGGGTCTCCCGCGTGGCAGGCGAGAATTCTACCACTGAACCACCAATGCTCGACAATCTCAAATAGACATGTCCTTGTGTGATCGGTACGAACAGGGAGTGAGATAACGCTTCATGGTCGCGTAAGAGATGTAAGATGAGGAATACTCATTGATCTTGAGTAAAAACATCTACAACAATCATAAAGTAGATTATTGCCCTTGATCTGAAAAACCTGTCATTAATGTGGATTATCTGAAATTACACAACAAAGCTTCAAAGAACCAGACCTCTGGAACACCAGAATTAACTTTATGCATTGGCCGGGAATCGGACCCGGGTCTCCCGCTTGGGAAGCGAGAATTCTACCACTGAACCACCAATGCTCGACAATCTCAAATAGACACGTCCTTGTGTGATCGGTCAAACAAGGAGTGAGATAACGCTTTCATGGTCGCGCAAGAGATGGAAGATGAGACAAGAAGATTCATAGAGTAGATTATTGCCCTTGATCTGAAAAACCTGTCATTAATGTGGATTATCTGAAATTACACAACAAAGCTACAAAGAACCAGACCTCTGGAACACCAGAATTAACTTTCTGCATTGGCCGGGAATCAGACCCTGGTCTCCCGCGTGGCAGGCGAGAATTCTACCACTGAACCACCAATGCTCGACAATCTCAAATAGACACGTCCTTGTGTGATCGGTCAAACAAGGAGTGAGATAACGCTTTCATGGTCGCGCAAGAGATGGAAGATGAGACAAGAAGATTCATAGGGTAGATTATTGCCCTTGATCTGAAAAACCTGTCATTAATGTGGATTATCTGAAATTACACAACAAAGCTTCAAAGAACCAGACCTCTGGAACACCATAATTAACTTTATGCATTGGCCGGGAATCGGACCCGGGTCTCCACCTTGGGAAGCGAGAATTCTACCACTGAACCACCAATGCTCGACAATCTCAAATAGACACGTCCTTGTGTGAACCGTACGAACAGGGAGTGAGATAACGCTTCATGGTCGCGTAAGAGATGGAAGATGAGGAATACTCATTGATCTTGAGTAAAAACATCTATAACAATCAAAATGTAGATTATTGCCCTTGATCTGAAAAACCTGTCATTAATGTGGATTATCTGAAATTACACAACAAAGCTTCAAAGAACCAGATCTCTGCAACACCAGAATTAATTTTCTGCATTGGCCGGGAATCGGACCCGGGTCTCCCGCATGGCAGGCGAGAATTCTACCACTGAACCACCAATGCTCGACAATCTCAAATAGACACGTCGTTGTGTGATCGATACGAACAGGGAATGAGATAACGCTTCATGGTCGCGTAAGAGATGGAAGATGAGGAATACTCATTGATCTTGAGTAAAAACATCTATAACAATCATAAGGTAGATTATTGCCCTTGATCTGAAAAACCTGTCATTAATGTGGATTTTCTGAAATTACACAACAAAGCTTCAAAGAACCAGACCTCTGGAACACCATAATTAATTTTATGCATTGGCCGGGAATCGGACCCGGGTCTCCCGTTGGGAAGCGAGAATTCTACCACTGAACCACCAATGCTAAACAATCTCATATAGACACGTCCTTGTGTGATCGGTACGAACAGGGAGTGAGATAACGCTTCATGGTCACGTAAGAGATGTAAGATGAGGAATACTCATTGATCTTGAGTAAAAACATCTATAACAATCATAATGTAGATTATTGCCCTTGATCTGAAAAACTTGTCATTAATGTGGATTATCTGAAATTACACAACAAAGAACCAGCTCTCTTGCTCACCAGAACTAACTTTCTGCATTGGCCGGGAATCGGACCCGGGTCTCGCTCATGGCAGGCGAGAATTCTACCACTGAACCACCAATGCTCGACAATGTCAAATAGACATGTCCTTGTGTGATCGGTATGAACAGGGAGTGAGATAACGCTTCATGGTCGCGTAAGAGATGTAAGATGAGGAATACTCATTGATCTTGAGTAAAAACATCTATAACAATCATAAAGTAGATTATTGCCCTTGATCTGAAAAACCTGTCATTAATGTGGATTATCTGAAATTACACAACAAAGCTTCAAAGAACCAGACCTCTGGAACACCAGAATTAACTTTCTGCATTGGCCGGGAATCAGACCCTGGTCTCCCGCGTGGCAGGCGAGAATTCTACCACTGAACCACCAATGCTCGACAATCTCAAATAGACACGTCCTTGTGTGATCGGTCAAACAAGGAGTGAGATAACGCTTTCATGGTCGCGCAAGAGATGGAAGATGAGACAAGAAGATTCATAGGGTAGATTATTGCCCTTGATCTGAAAAACCTGTCATTAATGTGGATTATCTGAAATTACACAACAAAGCTTCAAAGAACCAGACCTCTGGAACACCAGAATTAACTTTATGCATTGGCCGGGAATCGGACCCGGGTCTCCCGCTTGGGAAGCGAGAATTCTACCACTGAACCACCAACGCTCGACAATCTCAAATAGACACGTCCTTGTGTGATCGGTCAAACAAGGAGTGAGATAACGCTTTCATGGTCGCGCAAGAGATGGAAGATGAGACAAGAAGATTCATAGAGTAGATTATTGCCCTTGATCTGAAAAACCTGTCATTAATGTGGATTATCTGAAATTACACAACAAAGCTTCAAAGAACCAGACCTCTGGAACACCAGAATTAACTTTCTGCATTGGCCGGGAATCAGACCCTGGTCTCCCGCGTGGCAGGCGAGAATTCTACCACTGAACCACCAATGCTCGACAATCTCAAATAGACACGTCCTTGTGTGATCGGTCAAACAAGGAGTGAGATAACGCTTTCATGGTCGCGCAAGAGATGGAAGATGAGACAAGAAGATTCATAGGGTAGATTATTGCCCTTGATCTGAAAAACCTGTCATTAATGTGGATTATCTGAAATTACACAACAAAGCTTCAAAGAACCAGACCTCTGGAACACCATAATTAACTTTATGCATTGGCCGGGAATCGGACCCGGGTCTCCCGCTTGGGAAGCGAGAATTCTACCACTGAACCACCAATGCTCGACAATCTCAAATAGACACGTCCTTGTGTGAACCGTACGAACAGGGAGTGAGATAACGCTTCATGGTCGCGTAAGAGATGGAAGATGAGGAATACTCATTGATCTTGAGTAAAAACATCTATAACAATCAAAATGTAGATTATTGCCCTTGATCTGAAAAACCTGTCATTAATGTGGATTATCTGAAATTACACAACAAAGCTTCAAAGAACCAGAACTCTG
This sequence comes from Semotilus atromaculatus, assembly GCA_031834385.1. Classification (NCBI taxonomy): domain Eukaryota; kingdom Metazoa; phylum Chordata; class Actinopteri; order Cypriniformes; family Leuciscidae; genus Semotilus; species Semotilus atromaculatus. The sequence continues at coordinate 1,400,555 of JAULUF010000064.1, forward strand.
CAACACAAGAAATAACTTTCTGCATTGGCCGGGAATCGGACCCGGGTCTCCCGCGTGGCAGGCGAGAATTCTACCACTGAACCACCAATGCTCGACAATCTCAAATAGACACGTCCTTGTGTGATCGATACGAACAGGGAATGAGATAACGCTTCATGGTCGCGTAAGAGATGGAAGATGAGGAATACTCATTGATCTTGAGTAAAAACATCTATAACAATCAAAAGGTAGATTATTGCCATTGATCTGAAAAACCTGTCATTAATGTGGATTTTCTGAAATTACACAACAAAGCTTCAAAGAACCAGACCTCTGGAACACCATAATTAACTTTATGCATTGGCCGGGAATCGGACCCGGGTCTCCCGTTGGGAAGCGAGAATTCTACCACTGAACCACCAATGCTAAACAATCTCATATAGACACGTCCTTGTGTGATCGGTACGAACAGGGAGTGAGATAACGCTTCATGGTCACGTAAGAGATGTAAGATCAGGAATACTCATTGATCTTGAGTAAAAACAGCTATAACAATCATAATGTAGATTATTGCCCTTGATCTGAAAAACCTGTCATTAATGTGGATTATCTGAAATTACACAACAAAGCTTCAAAGAACCAGCTCTCCGGCTTACCAGAACTAACTTTCTGCATTGGCCGGGAATCGGACCCGGGTCTCCCGCGTGGCAGGCGAGAATTCTACCACTGAACCACCAATGCTCGACAATATCAAAAAGACACGTCCTTGTGTGATCGATACGAACAGGGAATGAGATAACGCTTCATGGTCGCGTAAGAGATGTAAGATGAGGAATACTCATTGATCTTGAGTAAAAACATCTATAACAATCATAAAGTAGATTATTGCCCTTGATCTGAAAAACCTGTCATTAATGTGGATTATCTGAAATTACACAACAAAGCTTCAAAGAACCAGACCTCTGGAACACCAGAATTAACTTTCTGCATTGGCCGGGAATCAGACCCTGGTCTCCCGCGTGGCAGGCGAGAATTCTACCACTGAACCACCAATGCTCGACAATCTCAAATAGACACGTCCTTGTGTGATCGGTCAAACAAGGAGTGAGATAACGCTTTCATGGTCGCGCAAGAGATGGAAGATGAGACAAGAAGATTCATAGGGTAGATTATTGCCCTTGATCTGAAAAACCTGTCATTAATGTGGATTATCTGAAATTACATAAAGCTTCAAAGAACCAGACCTCTGGAACACCAGAATTAACTTTATGCATTGGCCGGGAATCGGACCCGGGTCTCCCGCTTGGGAAGCGAGAATTCTACCACTGAACCACCAATGCTCGACAATCTCAAATAGACACGTCCTTGTGTGAACCGTACGAACAGGGAGTGAGATAACGCTTCATGGTCGCGTAAGAGATGTAAGATGAGGAATACTCATTGATCTTGAGTAAAAACATCTATAACAATCATAAGGTAGATTATTGCCCTTGATCTCAAAAACCTGTCATTAATGTGGATTATCTGAAATTACACAACAAAGCTTCAAAGAACCAGACCTCTGGAACACCATAATTAACTTTATGCATTGGCCAGGAATCGGAGCCGGGTCTCCCGTTGGGAAGCAAGAATTCTACCACTGAACCACCAATGCTCGACAATATCAAAAAGACACGTCCTTGTGTGATCGATACGAACAGGGAATGAGATAACGCTTCATGGTCGCGTAAGAGATGTAAGATGAGGAATACTCATTGATCTTGAGTAAAAACATCTATAACAATCATAAAGTAGATTATTGCCCTTGATCTGAAAAACCTGTCATTAATGTGGATTATCTGAAATTACACAACAAAGCTTCAAAGAACCAGAACTCTGCAACACCAGAATTAACTTTCTGCATTGGCCGGGAATCGGACCCGGGTCTCCCGCGTGGCAGGCGAGAATTCTACCACTGAACCACCAATGCTCGACAATCTCAAATAGACACGTCGTTGTGTGATCGATACGAACAGGGAATGAGATAACGCTTCATGGTCGCGTAAGAGATGGAAGATGAGGAATACTCATTGATCTTGAGTAAAAACATCTATAACAATCATAAGGTAGATTATTGCCCTTGATCTGAAAAACCTGTCATTAATGTGGATTTTCTGAAATTACACAACAAAGCTTCAAAGAACCAGACCTCTGGAACACCATAATTAACTTTATGCATTGGCCGGGAATCGGACCCGGGTCTCCCGTTGGGAAGCGAGAATTCTACCACTGAACCACCAATGCTAAACAATCTCATATAGACACGTCGTTGTGTGATCGGTACGAACAGGGAGTGAGATAACGCTTCATGGTCACGTAAGAGATGTAAGATGAGGAATACTCATTGATCTTGAGTAAAAACATCTATAACAATCATAATGTAGATTATTGCCCTTGATCTGAAAAACTTGTCATTAATGTGGATTATCTGAAATTACACAACAAAGAACCAGCTCTCTGGCTCACCAGAACTAACTTTCTGCATTGGCCGGGAATCGGACCTGGGTCTCGCTCGTGGCAGGCGAGAATTCTACCACTGAACCACCAATGCTCGACAATGTCAAATAGACACGTCCTTGTGTGATCGGTACGAACAGGGAGTGAGATAACGCTTCATGGTCACGTAAGAGATGTAAGATCAGGAATACTCATTGATCTTGAGTAAAAACATCTATAACAATCATAATGTAGATGATTGCCCTTGATCTGAAAAACCTGTCATTAATGTGGATTATCTGAAATTACACAACAAAGCTTCAAAGAACCAGACCTCTGGAACACCATAATTAACTTTATGCATTGGCCAGGAATCGGAGCCGGGTCTCCCGTTGGGAAGCAAGAATTCTACCACTGAACCACCAATGCTCGACAATCTCAAATAGACATGTCCTTGTGTGATCGGTACGAACAGGGAGTGAGATAACGCTTCATGGTCGCGTAAGAGATGTAAGATGAGGAATACTCATTGATCTTGAGTAAAAACATCTATAACAATCATAAAGTAGATTATTGCACTTGATCTGAAAAACCTGTCATTAATGTGGATTATCTGAAATTACACAACAAAGCTTCAAAGAACCAGACCTCTGGAACACCAGAATTAACTTTATGCATTGGCCGGGAATCGGACCCGGGTCTCCCGCTTGGGAAGCGAGAATTCTACCACTGAACCACCAATGCTCGACAATCTCAAATAGACACGTCCTTGTGTGATCGGTCAAACAAGGAGTGAGATAACGCTTTCATTGTCGCGCAAGAGATGGAAGATGAGACAAGAAGATTCATAGAGTAGATTATTGCCCTTGATCTGAAAAACCTGTCATTAATGTGGATTATCTGAAATTACACAACAAAGCTTCAAAGAACCAGACCTCTGGAACACCAGAATTAACTTTATGCATTGGCCGGGAATCGGACCCGGGTCTCCCGCTTGGGAAGCGAGAATTCTACCACTGAACCACCAATGCTCGACAATCTCAAATAGACACGTCCTTGTGTGATCGGTCAAACAAGGAGTGAGATAACGCTTTCATGGTCGCGCAAGAGATGGAAGATGAGACAAGAAGATTCATAGGGTAGATTATTGCCCTTGATCTGAAAAACCTGTCATTAATGTGGATTATCTGAAATTACACAACAAAGCTTCAAAGAACCAGACCTCTGGAACACCATAATTAACTTTATGCATTGGCCGGGAATCGGACCCGGGTCTCCCGCTTGGGAAGCAAGAATTCTACCACTGAACCACCAATGCTCGACAATCTCAAATAGACACGTCCTTGTGTGAACCGTACGAACAGGGAGTGAGATAACGCTTCATGGTCGCGTAAGAGATGGAAGATGAGGAATACTCATTGATCTTGAGTAAAAACATCTATAACAATCAAAATGTAGATTATTGCCCTTGATCTGAAAAACCTGTCATTAATGTGGATTATCTGAAATTACACAACAAAGCTTCAAAGAACCAGAACTCTGCAACACAAGAAATAACTTTCTGCATTGGCCGGGAATCGGACCCGGGTCTCCCGCGTGGCAGGCGAGAATTCTACCACTGAACCACCAATGCTCGACAATCTCAAATAGACACGTCCTTGTGTGATCGATACGAACAGGGAATGAGATAACGCTTCATGGTCGCGTAAGAGATGGAAGATGAGGAATACTCATTGATCTTGAGTAAAAACATCTATAACAATCAAAAGGTAGATTATTGCCATTGATCTGAAAAACCTGTCATTAATGTGGATTTTCTGAAATTACACAACAAAGCTTCAAAGAACCAGACCTCTGGAACACCATAATTAACTTTATGCATTGGCCGGGAATCGGACCCGGGTCTCCCGTTGGGAAGCGAGAATTCTACCACTGAACCACCAATGCTAAACAATCTCATATAGACACGTCCTTGTGTGATCGGTACGAACAGGGAGTGAGATAACGCTTCATGGTCACGTAAGAGATGTAAGATCAGGAATACTCATTGATCTTGAGTAAAAACAGCTATAACAATCATAATGTAGATTATTGCCCTTGATCTGAAAAACCTGTCATTAATGTGGATTATCTGAAATTACACAACAAAGCTTCAAAGAACCAACTCTCCGGCTTACCAGAACTAACTTTCTGCATTGGCCGGGAATCGGACCCGGGTCTCCCGCGTGGCAGGCGAGAATTCTACCACTAAACCACCAATGCTCGACAATATCAAAAAGACACGTCCTTGTGTGATCGATACGAACAGGGAATGAGATAACGCTTCATGGTCGCGTAAGAGATGTAAGATGAGGAATACTCATTGATCTTGAGTAAAAACATCTATAACAATCATAAAGTAGATTATTGCCCTTGATCTGAAAAACCTGTCATTAATGTGGATTATCTGAAATTACACAACAAAGCTTCAAAGAACCAGACCTCTGGAACACCAGAATTAACTTTCTGCATTGGCCGGGAATCAGACCCTGGTCTCCCGCGTGGCAGGCGAGAATTCTACCACTGAACCACCAATGCTCGACAATCTCAAGTAGACACGTCCTTGTGTGATCGGTCAAACAAGGAGTGAGATAACGCTTTCATGGTCGCGCAAGAGATGGAAGATGAGACAAGAAGATTCATAGGGTAGATTATTGCCCTTGATCTGAAAAACCTGTCATTAATGTGGATTATCTGAAATTACATAAAGCTTCAAAGAACCAGACCTCTGGAACACCAGAATTAACTTTATGCATTGGCCGGGAATCGGACCCGGGTCTCCCGCTTGGGAAGCGAGAATTCTACCACTGAACCACCAATGCTCGACAATCTCAAATAGACACGTCCTTGTGTGAACCGTACGAACAGGGAGTGAGATAACGCTTCATGGTCGCGTAAGAGATGTAAGATGAGGAATACTCATTGATCTTGAGTAAAAACATCTATAACAATCATAAGGTAGATTATTGCCCTTGATCTCAAAAACCTGTCATTAATGTGGATTATCTGAAATTACACAACAAAGCTTCAAAGAACCAGACCTCTGGAACACCATAATTAACTTTATGCATTGGCCAGGAATCGGAGCCGGGTCTCCCGTTGGGAAGCAAGAATTCTACCACTGAACCACCAATGCTCGACAATATCAAAAAGACACGTCCTTGTGTGATCGATACGAACAGGGAATGAGATAACGCTTCATGGTCGCGTAAGAGATGTAAGATGAGGAATACTCATTGATCTTGAGTAAAAACATCTATAACAATCATAAAGTAGATTATTGCCCTTGATCTGAAAAACCTGTCATTAATGTGGATTATCTGAAATTACACAACAAAGCTTCAAAGAACCAGAACTCTGCAACACCAGAATTAACTTTCTGCATTGGCCGGGAATCGGACCCGGGTCTCCCGCGTGGCAGGCGAGAATTCTACCACTGAACCACCAATGCTCGACAATCTCAAATAGACACGTCGTTGTGTGATCGATACGAACAGGGAATGAGATAACGCTTCATGGTCGCGTAAGAGATGGAAGATGAGGAATACTCATTGATCTTGAGTAAAAACATCTATAACAATCATAAGGTAGATTATTGCCCTTGATCTGAAAAACCTGTCATTAATGTGGATTTTCTGAAATTACACAACAAAGCTTCAAAGAACCAGACCTCTGGAACACCATAATAAACTTTATGCATTGGCCGGGAATCGGACCCGGGTCTCCCGTTGGGAAGCGAGAATTCTACCACTGAACCACCAATGCTAAACAATCTCATATAGACACGTCCTTGTGTGATCGGTACGAACAGGGAGTGAGATAACGCTTCATGGTCACGTAAGAGATGTAAGATGAGGAATACTCATTGATCTTGAGTAAAAACATCTATAACAATCATAATGTAGATTATTGCCCTTGATCTGAAAAACTTGTCATTAATGTGGATTATCTGAAATTACACAACAAAGAACCAGCTCTCTGGCTCACCAGAACTAACTTTCTGCATTGGCCGGGAATCGGACCTGGGTCTCGCTCGTGGCAGGCGAGAATTCTACCACTGAACCACCAATGCTCGACAATCTCAAATAGACACGTCGTTGTGTGATCGATACGAACAGGGAATGAGATAACGCTTCATGGTCGCGTAAGAGATGGAAGATGAGGAATACTCATTGATCTTGAGTAAAAACATCTATAACAATCATAAGGTAGATTATTGCCCTTGATCTGAAAAACCTGTCATTAATGTGGATTTTCTGAAATTACACAACAAAGCTTCAAAGAACCAGACCTCTGGAACACCATAATTAACTTTATGCATTGGCCGGGAATCGGACCCGGGTCTCCCGTTGGGAAGCGAGAATTCTACCACTGAACCACCAATGCTAAACAATCTCATATAGACACGTCCTTGTGTGATCGGTACGAACAGGGAGTGAGATAACGCTTCATGGTCACGTAAGAGATGTAAGATGAGGAATACTCATTGATCTTGAGTAAAAACATCTATAACAATCATAATGTAGATTATTGCCCTTGATCTGAAAAACCTGTCATTAATGTGGATTATCTGAAATTACACAACAAAGCTTCAAAGAACCAGACCTCTGGAACACCAGAATTAACTTTCTGCATTGGCCGGGAATCAGACCCTGGTATCTCCTGCGTGGCAGGCGAGAATTCTACCACTGAACCACCAATGCTCGACAATCTCAAATAGACACGTCCTTGTGTGATCGGTCAAACAAGGAGTGAGATAACGCTTTCATGGTCGCGCAAGAGATGGAAGATGAGACAAGAAGATTCATAGGGTAGATTATTGCCCTTGATCTGAAAAACCTGTCATTAATGTGGATTATCTGAAATTACATAAAGCTTCAAAGAACCAGACCTCTGGAACACCATAATTAACTTTATGCATTGGCCGGGAATCGGACCCGGGTCTCCCGCTTGGGAAGCGAGAATTCTACCACTGAACCACCAATGCTCGACAATCTCAAATAGACACGTCCTTGTGTGAACCGTACGAACAGGGAGTGAGATAACGCTTCATGGTCGCGTAAGAGATGTAAGATGAGGAATACTCATTGATCTTGAGTAAAAACATCTATAACAATCATAAAGTAGATTATTGCCCTTGATCTGAAAAACCTGTCATTAATGTGGATTATCTGTGTAGCGACAATGACTTTTGTTTTGGGGAAATGTTAACTCAAATGGGGAATACTATTCATGAGATAATGAATATGTATTATCGCATACACGAATTTGATTATCCCAAATAGGGACGAGGCTAACCTCACCGTATATGAACAATTAACACGATTGCTCGTAGTAATTATTCCTATAGGTAAGATTCGGTCAATTATCAGAGTAAATTTTGATGTGATTAAAATCTATCAAGCAATCTGTCCGTCCGGCGGACTGGAGCGAGACTTAATTCTTTATCACAATTTATCGGCCTGTAAACAGCGATTATATCATTTCTGTGGCCACAAAGAATATGATATTTCGTGTAAGGCACTTTTAAATATTTCAATAGTTAAATCAGGTAGAGCAGGTAACTTATATCGACATTTTCAGAGGCTTCAAAGTATGGAACCATGAGACAGACTTGATTCAAATGATTATGAAATTTAATAAACACAACTAAAGATTACATAAACTATTAAATCACGCAGGAGTAAATATGCATAGCAAAACAAACAATTAACAACAACGATTGCAATACGAAATATTGGAGAGATAAAGTTAGAGTGTGAGAGAGGAGAGAGAGAGAGAGAGAGAGAGAGAGAGAGAGAGAGAGAGAGAGAGAGAGAGAGAGAGAGAGAGAGAGAGAGAGAGAGAGTGAGAGTGTGTGTGAGAGAGAGAGAGAGAGAGAGAGAGAGAGAGAGTGAGAGAGTGTACAGTTCAAACAGCTCAACACAATTCAACACAAGACCCAAAGGCTTTCTAAGCAATATCTAAACAACCTTAAAACAGCACTTGAATTTAGATTGTACGTTAATTACTTGCGTTTTAGGCCCCTTTTTGTGCGGTTGCGTTCATAAAGGCAGCTCGGTCGCAGTGTCTGGAGCGTCTTCCGATAGGAGGCAGATGTTTGCGATTGCTTCAGCTGCGGTCCGTACGAGATGGTTAATTTTAAACTCGTTTCGTTCGTGAATACACTGAACGAAGGCAAATGATCAAACTGAGGTAGATCGAAAAAGAAAGAAACTTAGATTAAAACAAAGTAGAAAAAGACGAATAAGAAAAAGAAGAAACTCCGGCTGGAGTTCAGGAAAGTTGTAACTCTCTCTGGCGTGAACTTGCTTGCCGAACAGACGGGACGCTCCAAGTTTTGAAGGAGCTAGAGGCACGCCTTTCTTGCGCGCCTGGTCCAATCGTTTGGGAGGAGGCGTGGCGGCAACCTTCTATGTTTGCAAAATACCCGTCCTCCGGGCAATGTGCAGAGAAGATAACTAAGTCAAAAATACACTTCTAAACTGGTATTTAATAAAAGAATGCCTAATGTTGCACTTTGGGTCAAGAATTCAGTACCATTAGATTTCTCTGATCACAATAATACCACGCATGGTATAATTGTAAGCTAACGAGACAGATATACATGTTTCTTCGTGATTCGCGCATATCAGGGTTGATTACATACCATAAAGATCATGATTATAAGATTGGTTACATGGGAATAATAAAACACAACAAGAAAAACTTTTCATACATTTAAAGCATGAACGATTGTCACAAAAGGATTGTCTCTGTGTGTGTGTGTGTGTGTGTGCAGAGTTCGTTGAGCGTTCAACAGTGGGGGGGTGAACTCGTGCTCAATCAGTGTGGTAGGCTCGTGCTCGACCCCCTCGGGGAATCGTATTGTTTTGAATTGATTAGTTTATCAAGGAATACAATGATAGTTTTGTCCTTGAAAGATATAATTTCAGACAGAAACTCTTCGGGGGTTTTCCCGAAGATCTCGACAAATGGGCCTTGTGGTCCCATGTCGATCACATGTCGGTAAAACAGGGCATTCTTGTTTAATTATTAGAGAGAAATGCTGTGTGTGCGAATTGCAGTCAGTGACTCAGTCAAGATAGGACAATCCTTTCCTTGTGTGTATCACTCCAAATGGAGGAAAAGGGGTGGTTAAAGATTAATCTGGTTAATTTCATCAACTGGCAGAGTTGGGCCATCTGGTTACCGTTACATCTGAAATTACACAACAAAGCTTCAAAGAACCAGACCTCTGGAACACCAGAATTAACTTTCTGCATTGGCCAGGAATCAGACCCTGGTCTCCCGCGTGGCAGGCGAGAATTCTACCACTGAACCACCAATGCTCGACAATCTCAAATAGACACGTCCTTGTGTGATCGGTCAAACAAGGAGTGAGATAACGCTTTCATGGTCGCGCAAGAGATGGAAGATGAGACAAGAAGATTCATAGGGTAGATTATTGCCCTTGATCTGAAAAACCTGTCATTAATGTGGATTATCTGAAATTACATAAAGCTTCAAAGAACCAGACCTCTGGAACACCAGAATTAACTTTATGCATTGGCCGGGAATCGGACCCGGGTCTCCCGTTGGGAAGCGAGAATTCTACCACTGAACCACCAATGCTAAACAATCTCATATAGACACGTCCTTGTGTGATCGGTACGAACAGGGAGTGAGATAACGCTTCATGGTCACGTAAGAGATGTAAGATGAGGAATACTCATTGATCTTGAGTAAAAACATCTATAACAATCATAATGTAGATTATTGCCCTTGATCTGAAAAACTTGTCATTAATGTGGATTATCTGAAATTACACAACAAAGAACCAGCTCTCTGGCTCACCAGAACTAACTTTCTGCATTGGCCGGGAATCGGACCCGGGTCTCGCTCGTGGCAGGCGAGAATTCTACCACTGAACCACCAATGCTCGACAATGTCAAATAGACACGTCCTTGTGTGATCGGTACGAACAGGGAGTGAGATAACGCTTCATGGTCACGTAAGAGATGTAAGATCAGGAATACTCATTGATCTTGAGTAAAAACATCTATAACAATCATAATGTAGATGATTGCCCTTGATCTGAAAAACCTGTCATTAATGTGGATTATCTGAAATTACACAACAAAGCTTCAAAGAACCAGCTCTCTGGCTTACCAGAACTAACTTTCTGCATTGGCCGGAAATCGGACCCGGGTCTCCCGCGTGGCAGGCGAGAATTCTACCACTGAACCACCAATGCTCGACAATCTCAAATAGACATGTCCTTGTGTGATCGGTACGAACAGGGAGTGAGATAACGCTTCATGGTCGCGTAAGAGATGTAAGATGAGGAATACTCATTGATCTTGAGTAAAAACATCTATAACAATCATAAAGTAGATTATTGCCCTTGATCTGAAAAACCTGTCATTAATGTGGATTATCTGAAATTACACAACAAAGCTTCAAAGAACCAGACCTCTGGAACACCAGAATTAACTTTCTGCATTGGCCGGGAATCAGACCCTGGTCTCCCGCGTGGCAGGCGAGAATTCTACCACTGAACCACCAATGCTCGTCAATCTCAAATAGACACGTCCTTGTGTGATCGGTCAAACAAGGAGTGAGATAACGCTTTCATGGTCGCGCAAGAGATGGAAGATGAGACAAAAAGATTCATAGGGTAGATTATTGCCCTTGATCTGAAAAACCTGTCATTAATGTGGATTATCTGAAATTACATAAAGCTTCAAAGAACCAGACCTCTGGAACACCATAATTAACTTTATGCATTGGCCGGGAATCGGACCCGGGTCTCCCGCTTGGGAAGCGAGAATTCTACCACTGAACCACCAATGCTCGACAATCTCAAATAGACACGTCCTTGTGTGAACCGTACGAACAGGGAGTGAGATAACGCTTCATGGTCGCGTAAGAGATGTAAGATGAGGAATACTCATTGATCTTGAGTAAAAACATCTATAACAATCATAAGGTAGATTATTGCCCTTGATCTGAAAAACCTGTCATTAATGTGGATTATCTGAAATTACACAACAAAGCTTCAAAGAACCAGACCTCTGGAACACCATAATTAACTTTATGCATTGGCCAGGAATCGGACCCGAGTCTCCCGTTGGGAAGCGAGAATTCTACCACTGAACCACCAATGCTCGACAATATCAAAAAGACACGTCCTTGTGTGATCGATACGAACAGGGAATGAGATAACGCTTCATGGTCGCGTAAGAGATGTAAGATGAGGAATACTCATTGATCTTGAGTAAAAACATCTATAACAATCATAAAGTAGATTATTGCCCTTGATCTGAAAAACCTGTCATTAATGTGGATTATCTGAAATTACACAACAAAGCTTCAAAGAACCAGACCTCTGGAACACCATAATTAACTTTATGCATTGGCCGGGAATCGGACCCGGGTCTCCCGTTGGGAAGCGAGAATTCTACCACTGAACCACCAATGCTAAACAATCTCATATAGACACGTCCTTGTGTGATCGGTACGAACAGGGAGTGAGATAACGCTTCATGGTCACGTAAGAGATGTAAGATGAGGAATACTCATTGATCTTGAGTAAAAACATCTATAACAATCATAATGTAGATTATTGCCCTTGATCTGAAAAACTTGTCATTAATGTGGATTATCTGAAATTACACAACAAAGCTTCAAAGAACCAGACCTCTGGAACACCAGAATTAACTTTCTGCATTGGCCGGGAATCAGACCCTGGTCTGCCGCGTGGCAGGCGAGAATTCTACCACTGAACCACCAATGCTCGTCAATCTCAAATAGACACGTCCTTGTGTGATCGGTCAAACAAGGAGTGAGATAACGTTTTCATGGTCGCGCAAGAGATGGAAGATGAGACAAGAAGATTCATAGGGTAGATTATTGCCCTTGATCTGAAAAACCTGTCATTAATGTGGATTATCTGAAATTACACAACAAAGCTTCAAAGAACCAGACCTCTGGAACACCAGAATTAACTTTCTGCATTGGCCGGGAATCAGACCCTGGTATCTCCTGCGTGGCAGGCGAGAATTCTACCACTGAACCACCAATGCTCGACAATCTCAAATAGACACGTCCTTGTGTGATCGGTCAAACAAGGAGTGAGATAACGCTTTCATGGTCGCGCAAGAGATGGAAGATGAGACAAGAAGATTCATAGGGTAGATTATTGCCCTTGATCTGAAAAACCTGTCATTAATGTGGATTATCTGAAATTACATAAAGCTTCAAAGAACCAGACCTCTGGAACACCATAATTAACTTTATGCATTGGCCGGGAATCGGACCCGGGTCTCCCGCTTGGGAAGCGAGAATTCTACCACTGAACCACCAATGCTCGACAATCTCAAATAGACACGTCCTTGTGTGAACCGTACGAACAGGGAGTGAGATAACGCTTCATGGTCGCGTAAGAGATGTAAGATGAGGAATACTCATTGATCTTGAGTAAAAACATCTATAACAATCATAAAGTAGATTATTGCCCTTGATCTGAAAAACCTGTCATTAATGTGGATTATCTGTGTAGCGACAATGACTTTTGTTTTGGGGAAATGTTAACTCAAATGGGGAATACTATTCATGAGATAATGAATATGTATTATCGCATACACGAATTTGATTATCCCAAATAGGGACGAGGCTAACCTCACCGTATATGAACAATTAACACGATTGCTCGTAGTAATTATTCCTATAGGTAAGATTCGGTCAATTATCAGAGTAAATTTTGATGTGATTAAAATCTATCAAGCAATCTGTCCGTCCGGCGGACTGGAGCGAGACTTAATTCTTTATCACAATTTATCGGCCTGTAAACAGCGATTATATCATTTCTGTGGCCACAAAGAATATGATATTTCGTGTAAGGCACTTTTAAATATTTCAATAGTTAAATCAGGTAGAGCAGGTAACTTATATCGACATTTTCAGAGGCTTCAAAGTATGGAACCATGAGACAGACTTGATTCAAATGATTATGAAATTTAATAAACACAACTAAAGATTACATAAACTATTAAATCACGCAGGAGTAAATATGCATAGCAAAACAAACAATTAACAACAACGATTGCAATACGAAATATTGGAGAGATAAAGTTAGAGTGTGAGAGAGGGAGAGAGAGAGAGAGAGAGAGAGAGAGAGAGAGAGAGAGAGAGAGAGAGAGAGTGAGAGTGTGTGTGAGAGAGAGAGAGAGAGAGAGAGAGAGAGTGAGAGAGTGTACAGTTCAAACAGCTCAACACAATTCAACACAAGACCCAAAGGCTTTCTAAGCAATATCTAAACAACCTTAAAACAGCACTTGAATTTAGATTGTACGTTAATTACTTGCGTTTTAGGCCCCTTTTTGTGCGGTTGCGTTCATAAAGGCAGCTCGGTCGCAGTGTCTGGAGCGTCTTCCGATAGGAGGCAGATGTTTGCGATTGCTTCAGCTGCGGTCCGTACGAGATGGTTAATTTTAAACTCGTTTCGTTCGTGAATACACTGAACGAAGGCAAATGATCAAACTGAGGTAGATCGAAAAAGAAAGAAACTTAGATTAAAACAAAGTAGAAAAAGACGAATAAGAAAAAGAAGAAACTCCGGCTGGAGTTCAGGAAAGTTGTAACTCTCTCTGGCGTGAACTTGCTTGCCGAACAGACGGGACGCTCCAAGTTTTGAAGGAGCTAGAGGCACGCCTTTCTTGCGCGCCTGGTCCAATCGTTTGGGAGGAGGCGTGGCGGCAACCTTCTATGTTTGCAAAATACCCGTCCTCCGGGCAATGTGCAGAGAAGATAACTAAGTCAAAAATACACTTCTAAACTGGTATTTAATAAAAGAATGCCTAATGTTGCACTTTGGGTCAAGAATTCAGTACCATTAGATTTCTCTGATCACAATAATACCACGCATGGTATAATTGTAAGCTAACGAGACAGATATACATGTTTCTTCGTGATTCGCGCATATCAGGGTTGATTACATACCATAAAGATCATGATTATAAGATTGGTTACATGGGAATAATAAAACACAACAAGAAAAACTTTTCATACATTTAAAGCATGAACGATTGTCACAAAAGGATTGTCTCTGTGTGTGTGTGTGTGTGTGCAGAGTTCGTTGAGCGTTCAACAGTGGGGGGGTGAACTCGTGCTCAATCAGTGTGGTAGGCTCGTGCTCGACCCCCTCGGGGAATCGTATTGTTTTGAATTGATTAGTTTATCAAGGAATACAATGATAGTTTTGTCCTTGAAAGATATAATTTCAGACAGAAACTCTTCGGGGGTTTTCCCGAAGATCTCGACAAATGGGCCTTGTGGTCCCATGTCGATCACATGTCGGTAAAACAGGGCATTCTTGTTTAATTATTAGAGAGAAATGCTGTGTGTGCGAATTGCAGTCAGTGACTCAGTCAAGATAGGACAATCCTTTCCTTGTGTGTATCACTCCAAATGGAGGAAAAGGGGTGGTTAAAGATTAATCTGGTTAATTTCATCAACTGGCAGAGTTGGGCCATCTGGTTACCGTTACATCTGAAATTACACAACAAGGCTTCAAAGAACCAGACCTCTGGAACACCAGAATTAACTTTCTGCATTGGCCAGGAATCAGACCCTGGTCTCCCGCGTGGCAGGCGAGAATTCTACCACTGAACCACCAATGCTCGACAATCTCAAATAGACACGTCCTTGTGTGATCGGTCAAACAAGGAGTGAGATAACGCTTTCATGGTCGCGCAAGAGATGGAAGATGAGACAAGAAGATTCATAGGGTAGATTATTGCCCTTGATCTGAAAAACCTGTCATTAATGTGGATTATCTGAAATTACATAAAGCTTCAAAGAACCAGACCTCTGGAACACCAGAATTAACTTTATGCATTGGCCGGGAATCGGACCCGGGTCTCCCGTTGGGAAGCGAGAATTCTACCACTGAACCACCAATGCTAAACAATCTCATATAGACACGTCCTTGTGTGATCGGTACGAACAGGGAGTGAGATAACGCTTCATGGTCACGTAAGAGATGTAAGATGAGGAATACTCATTGATCTTGAGTAAAAACATCTATAACAATCATAATGTAGATTATTGCCCTTGATCTGAAAAACTTGTCATTAATGTGGATTATCTGAAATTACACAACAAAGAACCAGCTCTCTGGCTCACCAGAACTAACTTTCTGCATTGGCCGGGAATCGGACCCGGGTCTCGCTCGTGGCAGGCGAGAATTCTACCACTGAACCACCAATGCTCGACAATGTCAAATAGACACGTCCTTGTGTGATCGGTACGAACAGGGAGTGAGATAACGCTTCATGGTCACGTAAGAGATGTAAGATCAGGAATACTCATTGATCTTGAGTAAAAACATCTATAACAATCATAATGTAGATGATTGCCCTTGATCTGAAAAACCTGTCATTAATGTGGATTATCTGAAATTACACAACAAAGCTTCAAAGAACCAGCTCTCTGGCTTACCAGAACTAACTTTCTGCATTGGCCGGGAATCGGACCCGGGTCTCCCGCATGGCAGGCGAGAATTCTACCACTGAACCACCAATGCTCGACAATCTCAAATAGACATGTCCTTGTGTGATCGGTACGAACAGGGAGTGAGATAACGCTTCATGGTCGCGTAAGAGATGTAAGATGAGGAATACTCATTGATCTTGAGTAAAAACATCTATAACAATCATAAAGTAGATTATTGCCCTTGATCTGAAAAACCTGTCATTAATGTGGATTATCTGAAATTACACAACAAAGCTTCAAAGAACCAGACCTCTGGAACACCAGAATTAACTTTCTGCATTGGCCGGGAATCAGACCCTGGTCTCCCGCGTGGCAGGCGAGAATTCTACCACTGAACCACCAATGCTCGTCAATCTCAAATAGACACGTCCTTGTGTGATCGGTCAAACAAGGAGTGAGATAACGCTTTCATGGTCGCGCAAGAGATGGAAGATGAGACAAAAAGATTCATAGGGTAGATTATTGCCCTTGATCTGAAAAACCTGTCATTAATGTGGATTATCTGAAATTACATAAAGCTTCAAAGAACCAGACCTCTGGAACACCATAATTAACTTTATGCATTGGCCGGGAATCGGACCCGGGTCTCCCGCTTGGGAAGCGAGAATTCTACCACTGAACCACCAATGCTCGACAATCTCAAATAGACACGTCCTTGTGTGAACCGTACGAACAGGGAGTGAGATAACGCTTCATGGTCGCGTAAGAGATGTAAGATGAGGAATACTCATTGATCTTGAGTAAAAACATCTATAACAATCATAAGGTAGATTATTGCCCTTGATCTGAAAAACCTGTCATTAATGTGGATTATCTGAAATTACACAACAAAGCTTCAAAGAACCAGACCTCTGGAACACCATAATTAACTTTATGCATTGGCCAGGAATCGGACCCGAGTCTCCCGTTGGGAAGCGAGAATTCTACCACTGAACCACCAATGCTCGACAATATCAAAAAGACACGTCCTTGTGTGATCGATACGAACAGGGAATGAGATAACGCTTCATGGTCGCGTAAGAGATGTAAGATGAGGAATACTCATTGATCTTGAGTAAAAACATCTATAACAATCATAAAGTAGATTATTGCCCTTGATCTGAAAAACCTGTCATTAATGTGGATTATCTGAAATTACACAACAAAGCTTCAAAGAACCAGACCTCTGGAACACCATAATTAACTTTATGCATTGGCCGGGAATCGGACCCGGGTCTCCCGTTGGGAAGCGAGAATTCTACCACTGAACCACCAATGCTAAACAATCTCATATAGACACGTCCTTGTGTGATCGGTACGAACAGGGAGTGAGATAACGCTTCATGGTCACGTAAGAGATGTAAGATGAGGAATACTCATTGATCTTGAGTAAAAACATCTATAACAATCATAATGTAGATTATTGCCCTTGATCTGAAAAACTTGTCATTAATGTGGATTATCTGAAATTACACAACAAAGCTTCAAAGAACCAGACCTCTGGAACACCAGAATTAACTTTCTGCATTGGCCGGGAATCAGACCCTGGTCTGCCGCGTGGCAGGCGAGAATTCTACCACTGAACCACCAATGCTCGTCAATCTCAAATAGACACGTCCTTGTGTGATCGGTCAAACAAGGAGTGAGATAACGTTTTCATGGTCGCGCAAGAGATGGAAGATGAGACAAGAAGATTCATAGGGTAGATTATTGCCCTTGATCTGAAAAACCTGTCATTAATGTGGATTATCTGAAATTACACAACAAAGCTTCAAAGAACCAGACCTCTGGAACACCAGAATTAACTTTCTGCATTGGCCGGGAATCAGACCCTGGTATCTCCTGCGTGGCAGGCGAGAATTCTACCACTGAACCACCCATGCTCGACAATCTCAAATAGACACGTCCTTGTGTGATCGGTCAAACAAGGAGTGAGATAACGCTTTCATGGTCGCGCAAGAGATGGAAGATGAGACAAGAAGATTCATAGGGTAGATTATTGCCCTTGATCTGAAAAACCTGTCATTAATGTGGATTATCTGAAATTACATAAAGCTTCAAAGAACCAGACCTCTGGAACACCATAATTAACTTTATGCATTGGCCGGGAATCGGACCCGGGTCTCCCGCTTGGGAAGCGAGAATTCTACCACTGAACCACCAATGCTCGACAATCTCAAATAGACACGTCCTTGTGTGAACCGTACGAACAGGGAGTGAGATAACGCTTCATGGTCGCGTAAGAGATGTAAGATGAGGAATACTCATTGATCTTGAGTAAAAACATCTATAACAATCATAAAGTAGATTATTGCCCTTGATCTGAAAAACCTGTCATTAATGTGGATTATCTGTGTAGCGACAATGACTTTTGTTTTGGGGAAATGTTAACTCAAATGGGGAATACTATTCATGAGATAATGAATATGTATTATCGCATACACGAATTTGATTATCCCAAATAGGGACGAGGCTAACCTCACCGTATATGAACAATTAACACGATTGCTCGTAGTAATTATTCCTATAGGTAAGATTCGGTCAATTATCAGAGTAAATTTTGATGTGATTAAAATCTATCAAGCAATCTGTCCGTCCGGCGGACTGGAGCGAGACTTAATTCTTTATCACAATTTATCGGCCTGTAAACAGCGATTATATCATTTCTGTGGCCACAAAGAATATGATATTTCGTGTAAGGCACTTTTAAATATTTCAATAGTTAAATCAGGTAGAGCAGGTAACTTATATCGACATTTTCAGAGGCTTCAAAGTATGGAACCATGAGACAGACTTGATTCAAATGATTATGAAATTTAATAAACACAACTAAAGATTACATAAACTATTAAATCACGCAGGAGTAAATATGCATAGCAAAACAAACAATTAACAACAACGATTGCAATACGAAATATTGGAGAGATAAAGTTAGAGTGTGAGAGAGGGAGAGAGAGAGAGAGAGAGAGAGAGAGAGAGAGAGAGAGAGAGAGAGAGAGAGAGAGAGTGAGAGTGTGTGTGAGAGAGAGAGAGAGAGAGAGAGAGAGAGAGAGAGTGAGAGAGTGTACAGTTCAAACAGCTCAACACAATTCAACACAAGACCCAAAGGCTTTCTAAGCAATATCTAAACAACCTTAAAACAGCACTTGAATTTAGATTGTACGTTAATTACTTGCGTTTTAGGCCCCTTTTTGTGCGGTTGCGTTCATAAAGGCAGCTCGGTCGCAGTGTCTGGAGCGTCTTCCGATAGGAGGCAGATGTTTGCGATTGCTTCAGCTGCGGTCCGTACGAGATGGTTAATTTTAAACTCGTTTCGTTCGTGAATACACTGAACGAAGGCAAATGATCAAACTGAGGTAGATCGAAAAAGAAAGAAACTTAGATTAAAACAAAGTAGAAAAAGACGAATAAGAAAAAGAAGAAACTCCGGCTGGAGTTCAGGAAAGTTGTAACTCTCTCTGGCGTGAACTTGCTTGCCGAACAGACGGGACGCTCCAAGTTTTGAAGGAGCTAGAGGCACGCCTTTCTTGCGCGCCTGGTCCAATCGTTTGGGAGGAGGCGTGGCGGCAACCTTCTATGTTTGCAAAATACCCGTCCTCCGGGCAATGTGCAGAGAAGATAACTAAGTCAAAAATACACTTCTAAACTGGTATTTAATAAAAGAATGCCTAATGTTGCACTTTGGGTCAAGAATTCAGTACCATTAGATTTCTCTGATCACAATAATACCACGCATGGTATAATTGTAAGCTAACGAGACAGATATACATGTTTCTTCGTGATTCGCGCATATCAGGGTTGATTACATACCATAAAGATCATGATTATAAGATTGGTTACATGGGAATAATAAAACACAACAAGAAAAACTTTTCATACATTTAAAGCATGAACGATTGTCACAAAAGGATTGTCTCTGTGTGTGTGTGTGTGTGTGCAGAGTTCGTTGAGCGTTCAACAGTGGGGGGGTGAACTCGTGCTCAATCAGTGTGGTAGGCTCGTGCTCGACCCCCTCGGGGAATCGTATTGTTTTGAATTGATTAGTTTATCAAGGAATACAATGATAGTTTTGTCCTTGAAAGATATAATTTCAGACAGAAACTCTTCGGGGGTTTTCCCGAAGATCTCGACAAATGGGCCTTGTGGTCCCATGTCGATCACATGTCGGTAAAACAGGGCATTCTTGTTTAATTATTAGAGAGAAATGCTGTGTGTGCGAATTGCAGTCAGTGACTCAGTCAAGATAGGACAATCCTTTCCTTGTGTGTATCACTCCAAATGGAGGAAAAGGGGTGGTTAAAGATTAATCTGGTTAATTTCATCAACTGGCAGAGTTGGGCCATCTGGTTACCGTTACATCTGAAATTACACAACAAGGCTTCAAAGAACCAGACCTCTGGAACACCAGAATTAACTTTCTGCATTGGCCAGGAATCAGACCCTGGTCTCCCGCGTGGCAGGCGAGAATTCTACCACTGAACCACCAATGCTCGACAATCTCAAATAGACACGTCCTTGTGTGATCGGTCAAACAAGGAGTGAGATAACGCTTTCATGGTCGCGCAAGAGATGGAAGATGAGACAAGAAGATTCATAGGGTAGATTATTGCCCTTGATCTGAAAAACCTGTCATTAATGTGGATTATCTGAAATTACATAAAGCTTCAAAGAACCAGACCTCTGGAACACCAGAATTAACTTTATGCATTGGCCGGGAATCGGACCCGGGTCTCCCGTTGGGAAGCGAGAATTCTACCACTGAACCACCAATGCTAAACAATCTCATATAGACACGTCCTTGTGTGATCGGTACGAACAGGGAGTGAGATAACGCTTCATGGTCACGTAAGAGATGTAAGATGAGGAATACTCATTGATCTTGAGTAAAAACATCTATAACAATCATAATGTAGATTATTGCCCTTGATCTGAAAAACTTGTCATTAATGTGGATTATCTGAAATTACACAACAAAGAACCAGCTCTCTGGCTCACCAGAACTAACTTTCTGCATTGGCCGGGAATCGGACCCGGGTCTCGCTCGTGGCAGGCGAGAATTCTACCACTGAACCACCAATGCTCGACAATGTCAAATAGACACGTCCTTGTGTGATCGGTACGAACAGGGAGTGAGATAACGCTTCATGGTCACGTAAGAGATGTAAGATCAGGAATACTCATTGATCTTGAGTAAAAACATCTATAACAATCATAATGTAGATGATTGCCCTTGATCTGAAAAACCTGTCATTAATGTGGATTATCTGAAATTACACAACAAAGCTTCAAAGAACCAGCTCTCTGGCTTACCAGAACTAACTTTCTGCATTGGCCGGGAATCGGACCCGGGTCTCCCGCATGGCAGGCGAGAATTCTACCACTGAACCACCAATGCTCGACAATCTCAAATAGACATGTCCTTGTGTGATCGGTACGAACAGGGAGTGAGATAACGCTTCATGGTCGCGTAAGAGATGTAAGATGAGGAATACTCATTGATCTTGAGTAAAAACATCTATAACAATCATAAAGTAGATTATTGCCCTTGATCTGAAAAACCTGTCATTAATGTGGATTATCTGAAATTACACAACAAAGCTTCAAAGAACCAGACCTCTGGAACACCAGAATTAACTTTCTGCATTGGCCGGGAATCAGACCCTGGTCTCCCGCGTGGCAGGCGAGAATTCTACCACTGAACCACCAATGCTCGTCAATCTCAAATAGACACGTCCTTGTGTGATCGGTCAAACAAGGAGTGAGATAACGCTTTCATGGTCGCGCAAGAGATGGAAGATGAGACAAAAAGATTCATAGGGTAGATTATTGCCCTTGATCTGAAAAACCTGTCATTAATGTGGATTATCTGAAATTACATAAAGCTTCAAAGAACCAGACCTCTGGAACACCATAATTAACTTTATGCATTGGCCGGGAATCGGACCCGGGTCTCCCGCTTGGGAAGCGAGAATTCTACCACTGAACCACCAATGCTCGACAATCTCAAATAGACACGTCCTTGTGTGAACCGTACGAACAGGGAGTGAGATAACGCTTCATGGTCGCGTAAGAGATGTAAGATGAGGAATACTCATTGATCTTGAGTAAAAACATCTATAACAATCATAAGGTAGATTATTGCCCTTGATCTGAAAAACCTGTCATTAATGTGGATTATCTGAAATTACACAACAAAGCTTCAAAGAACCAGACCTCTGGAACACCATAATTAACTTTATGCATTGGCCAGGAATCGGACCCGAGTCTCCCGTTGGGAAGCGAGAATTCTACCACTGAACCACCAATGCTCGACAATATCAAAAAGACACGTCCTTGTGTGATCGATACGAACAGGGAATGAGATAACGCTTCATGGTCGCGTAAGAGATGTAAGATGAGGAATACTCATTGATCTTGAGTAAAAACATCTATAACAATCATAAAGTAGATTATTGCCCTTGATCTGAAAAACCTGTCATTAATGTGGATTATCTGAAATTACACAACAAAGCTTCAAAGAACCAGACCTCTGGAACACCATAATTAACTTTATGCATTGGCCGGGAATCGGACCCGGGTCTCCCGTTGGGAAGCGAGAATTCTACCACTGAACCACCAATGCTAAACAATCTCATATAGACACGTCCTTGTGTGATCGGTACGAACAGGGAGTGAGATAACGCTTCATGGTCACGTAAGAGATGTAAGATGAGGAATACTCATTGATCTTGAGTAAAAACATCTATAACAATCATAATGTAGATTATTGCCCTTGATCTGAAAAACTTGTCATTAATGTGGATTATCTGAAATTACACAACAAAGCTTCAAAGAACCAGACCTCTGGAACACCAGAATTAACTTTCTGCATTGGCCGGGAATCAGACCCTGGTCTGCCGCGTGGCAGGCGAGAATTCTACCACTGAACCACCAATGCTCGTCAATCTCAAATAGACACGTCCTTGTGTGATCGGTCAAACAAGGAGTGAGATAACGTTTTCATGGTCGCGCAAGAGATGGAAGATGAGACAAGAAGATTCATAGGGTAGATTATTGCCCTTGATCTGAAAAACCTGTCATTAATGTGGATTATCTGAAATTACACAACAAAGCTTCAAAGAACCAGACCTCTGGAACACCAGAATTAACTTTCTGCATTGGCCGGGAATCAGACCCTGGTATCTCCTGCGTGGCAGGCGAGAATTCTACCACTGAACCACCAATGCTCGACAATCTCAAATAGACACGTCCTTGTGTGATCGGTCAAACAAGGAGTGAGATAACGCTTTCATGGTCGCGCAAGAGATGGAAGATGAGACAAGAAGATTCATAGGGTAGATTATTGCCCTTGATCTGAAAAACCTGTCATTAATGTGGATTATCTGAAATTACATAAAGCTTCAAAGAACCAGACCTCTGGAACACCATAATTAACTTTATGCATTGGCCGGGAATCGGACCCGGGTCTCCCGCTTGGGAAGCGAGAATTCTACCACTGAACCACCAATGCTCGACAATCTCAAATAGACACGTCCTTGTGTGAACCGTACGAACAGGGAGTGAGATAACGCTTCATGGTCGCGTAAGAGATGTAAGATGAGGAATACTCATTGATCTTGAGTAAAAACATCTATAACAATCATAAAGTAGATTATTGCCCTTGATCTGAAAAACCTGTCATTAATGTGGATTATCTGTGTAGCGACAATGACTTTTGTTTTGGGGAAATGTTAACTCAAATGGGGAATACTATTCATGAGATAATGAATATGTATTATCGCATACACGAATTTGATTATCCCAAATAGGGACGAGGCTAACCTCACCGTATATGAACAATTAACACGATTGCTCGTAGTAATTATTCCTATAGGTAAGATTCGGTCAATTATCAGAGTAAATTTTGATGTGATTAAAATCTATCAAGCAATCTGTCCGTCCGGCGGACTGGAGCGAGACTTAATTCTTTATCACAATTTATCGGCCTGTAAACAGCGATTATATCATTTCTGTGGCCACAAAGAATATGATATTTCGTGTAAGGCACTTTTAAATATTTCAATAGTTAAATCAGGTAGAGCAGGTAACTTATATCGACATTTTCAGAGGCTTCAAAGTATGGAACCATGAGACAGACTTGATTCAAATGATTATGAAATTTAATAAACACAACTAAAGATTACATAAACTATTAAATCACGCAGGAGTAAATATGCATAGCAAAACAAACAATTAACAACAACGATTGCAATACGAAATATTGGAGAGATAAAGTTAGAGTGTGAGAGAGGGAGAGAGAGAGAGAGAGAGAGAGAGAGAGAGAGAGAGAGAGAGAGAGAGAGAGAGAGAGTGAGAGTGTGTGTGAGAGAGAGAGAGAGAGAGAGAGAGAGAGAGAGTGAGAGAGTGTACAGTTCAAACAGCTCAACACAATTCAACACAAGACCCAAAGGCTTTCTAAGCAATATCTAAACAACCTTAAAACAGCACTTGAATTTAGATTGTACGTTAATTACTTGCGTTTTAGGCCCCTTTTTGTGCGGTTGCGTTCATAAAGGCAGCTCGGTCGCAGTGTCTGGAGCGTCTTCCGATAGGAGGCAGATGTTTGCGATTGCTTCAGCTACGGTCCGTACGAGATGGTTAATTTTAAACTCGTTTCGTTCGTGAATACACTGAACGAAGGCAAATGATCAAACTGAGGTAGATCGAAAAAGAAAGAAACTTAGATTAAAACAAAGTAGAAAAAGACGAATAAGAAAAAGAAGAAACTCCGGCTGGAGTTCAGGAAAGTTGTAACTCTCTCTGGCGTGAACTTGCTTGCCGAACAGACGGGACGCTCCAAGTTTTGAAGGAGCTAGAGGCACGCCTTTCTTGCGCGCCTGGTCCAATCGTTTGGGAGGAGGCGTGGCGGCAACCTTCTATGTTTGCAAAATACCCGTCCTCCGGGCAATGTGCAGAGAAGATAACTAAGTCAAAAATACACTTCTAAACTGGTATTTAATAAAAGAATGCCTAATGTTGCACTTTGGGTCAAGAATTCAGTACCATTAGATTTCTCTGATCACAATAATACCACGCATGGTATAATTGTAAGCTAACGAGACAGATATACATGTTTCTTCGTGATTCGCGCATATCAGGGTTGATTACATACCATAAAGATCATGATTATAAGATTGGTTACATGGGAATAATAAAACACAACAAGAAAACCTTTTCATACATTTAAAGCATGAACGATTGTCACAAAAGGATTGTCTCTGTGTGTGTGTGTGTGTGTGCAGAGTTCGTTGAGCGTTCAACAGTGGGGGGGTGAACTCGTGCTCAATCAGTGTGGTAGGCTCGTGCTCGACCCCCTCGGGGAATCGTATTGTTTTGAATTGATTAGTTTATCAAGGAATACAATGATAGTTTTGTCCTTGAAAGATATAATTTCAGACAGAAACTCTTCGGGGGTTTTCCCGAAGATCTCGACAAATGGGCCTTGTGGTCCCATGTCGATCACATGTCGGTAAAACAGGGCATTCTTGTTTAATTATTAGAGAGAAATGCTGTGTGTGCGAATTGCAGTCAGTGACTCAGTCAAGATAGGACAATCCTTTCCTTGTGTGTATCACTCCAAATGGAGGAAAAGGGGTGGTTAAAGATTAATCTGGTTAATTTCATCAACTGGCAGAGTTGGGCCATCTGGTTACCGTTACATCTGAAATTACACAACAAGGCTTCAAAGAACCAGACCTCTGGAACACCAGAATTAACTTTCTGCATTGGCCAGGAATCAGACCCTGGTCTCCCGCGTGGCAGGCGAGAATTCTACCACTGAACCACCAATGCTCGACAATCTCAAATAGACACGTCCTTGTGTGATCGGTCAAACAAGGAGTGAGATAACGCTTTCATGGTCGCGCAAGAGATGGAAGATGAGACAAGAAGATTCATAGGGTAGATTATTGCCCTTGATCTGAAAAACCTGTCATTAATGTGGATTATCTGAAATTACATAAAGCTTCAAAGAACCAGACCTCTGGAACACCAGAATTAACTTTATGCATTGGCCGGGAATCGGACCCGGGTCTCCCGTTGGGAAGCGAGAATTCTACCACTGAACCACCAATGCTAAACAATCTCATATAGACACGTCCTTGTGTGATCGGTACGAACAGGGAGTGAGATAACGCTTCATGGTCACGTAAGAGATGTAAGATGAGGAATACTCATTGATCTTGAGTAAAAACATCTATAACAATCATAATGTAGATTATTGCCCTTGATCTGAAAAACTTGTCATTAATGTGGATTATCTGAAATTACACAACAAAGAACCAGCTCTCTGGCTCACCAGAACTAACTTTCTGCATTGGCCGGGAATCGGACCCGGGTCTCGCTCGTGGCAGGCGAGAATTCTACCACTGAACCACCAATGCTCGACAATGTCAAATAGACACGTCCTTGTGTGATCGGTACGAACAGGGAGTGAGATAACGCTTCATGGTCACGTAAGAGATGTAAGATCAGGAATACTCATTGATCTTGAGTAAAAACATCTATAACAATCATAATGTAGATGATTGCCCTTGATCTGAAAAACCTGTCATTAATGTGGATTATCTGAAATTACACAACAAAGCTTCAAAGAACCAGCTCTCTGGCTTACCAGAACTAACTTTCTGCATTGGCCGGGAATCGGACCCGGGTCTCCCGCATGGCAGGCGAGAATTCTACCACTGAACCACCAATGCTCGACAATCTCAAATAGACATGTCCTTGTGTGATCGGTACGAACAGGGAGTGAGATAACGCTTCATGGTCGCGTAAGAGATGTAAGATGAGGAATACTCATTGATCTTGAGTAAAAACATCTATAACAATCATAAAGTAGATTATTGCCCTTGATCTGAAAAACCTGTCATTAATGTGGATTATCTGAAATTACACAACAAAGCTTCAAAGAACCAGACCTCTGGAACACCAGAATTAACTTTCTGCATTGGCCGGGAATCAGACCCTGGTCTCCCGCGTGGCAGGCGAGAATTCTACCACTGAACCACCAATGCTCGTCAATCTCAAATAGACACGTCCTTGTGTGATCGGTCAAACAAGGAGTGAGATAACGCTTTCATGGTCGCGCAAGAGATGGAAGATGAGACAAAAAGATTCATAGGGTAGATTATTGCCCTTGATCTGAAAAACCTGTCATTAATGTGGATTATCTGAAATTACATAAAGCTTCAAAGAACCAGACCTCTGGAACACCATAATTAACTTTATGCATTGGCCGGGAATCGGACCCGGGTCTCCCGCTTGGGAAGCGAGAATTCTACCACTGAACCACCAATGCTCGACAATCTCAAATAGACACGTCCTTGTGTGAACCGTACGAACAGGGAGTGAGATAACGCTTCATGGTCGCGTAAGAGATGTAAGATGAGGAATACTCATTGATCTTGAGTAAAAACATCTATAACAATCATAAGGTAGATTATTGCCCTTGATCTGAAAAACCTGTCATTAATGTGGATTATCTGAAATTACACAACAAAGCTTCAAAGAACCAGACCTCTGGAACACCATAATTAACTTTATGCATTGGCCAGGAATCGGACCCGAGTCTCCCGTTGGGAAGCGAGAATTCTACCACTGAACCACCAATGCTCGACAATATCAAAAAGACACGTCCTTGTGTGATCGATACGAACAGGGAATGAGATAACGCTTCATGGTCGCGTAAGAGATGTAAGATGAGGAATACTCATTGATCTTGAGTAAAAACATCTATAACAATCATAAAGTAGATTATTGCCCTTGATCTGAAAAACCTGTCATTAATGTGGATTATCTGAAATTACACAACAAAGCTTCAAAGAACCAGACCTCTGGAACACCATAATTAACTTTATGCATTGGCCGGGAATCGGACCCGGGTCTCCCGTTGGGAAGCGAGAATTCTACCACTGAACCACCAATGCTAAACAATCTCATATAGACACGTCCTTGTGTGATCGGTACGAACAGGGAGTGAGATAACGCTTCATGGTCACGTAAGAGATGTAAGATGAGGAATACTCATTGATCTTGAGTAAAAACATCTATAACAATCATAATGTAGATTATTGCCCTTGATCTGAAAAACTTGTCATTAATGTGGATTATCTGAAATTACACAACAAGCTTCAAAGAACCAGACCTCTGGAACACCAGAATTAACTTTCTGCATTGGCCGGAATCAGACCCTGGTCTGCCGCGTGGCAGGCGAGAATTCTACCACTGAACCACCAATGCTCGTCAATCTCAATAGACACGTCCTTGTGTGATCGGTCAAACAAGGAGTGAGATAACGTTTTCATGGTCGCGCAAGAGATGGAAGATGAGACAAGAAGATTCATAGGGTAGATTATTGCCCTTGATCTGAAAAACCTGTCATTAATGTGGATTATCTGAAATTACACAACAAAGCTTCAAAGAACCAGACCTCTGGAACACC
>JAULUF010000065.1:0-205000 GCA_031834385.1 Semotilus atromaculatus
GAGAAACCAGAGATGCTCTTTTGTTGGAGGGCAGATTGAAGTTATTATGAGTGCATCAACCAGACAGATTACATAAAGATTTCCTCATTTCCTAAATGCATTTTATGTTTCAGCGTTTCCATTATACCCTTAAAATTGCGCAAATTGAAATTGGGAATTGAAATAGGCCTACGCCGAATGGAAACACGTCAATTTCGCAAAAACTCCCATTTATGAGAAGTGAGCACGAGGAGGTTTTTCAGGCTGTTCGAAAATAAATATTTCCCAAAACTGCAATGGAAACATTTACAGTCACCTGACGTAGATGGCGCGTTGTGATTGGACAGAATACGAGACAGAGTTCTTTATTAAATTCCTAAAAGACAAAAGAATTACAGGAATACTGGATTGTAAACCTCAAAGAAATGCAATCAAGACCTTGAAGCAGAAATTATGGAGAAACACCAGAAACTCCTCATATGAGCCACTCACAGTATAAGAGTCTTACCTGGCCATTAATGCTTGGATAACACACACACACACACACACACACACACACACACACACGTCTCCTTCAGTTAATAATAATGGCCAGTGCAGCAGTGACTGGAACATAAACCTACCGATATTCGTCGCCGTGATGTTTGGAATGATTATCGCGAGAGGAAAAATTGACGTTTTAGTCGCGTTACATCTGTTAACGGAAACGTCATTTCGCAAAAGTTTTTTGTCGACATTTAGAAAAAATCGCACAATCGTTTTGCGAAAATCTGTAACGGAAACAAGTCTAGCATGGGAAATAAGTGGGACAAGTATTTTCAGTTACACCTTTAAATGAGAACAAACAATTCTTCTGCAATGTAACACGTCTTGGCCGTCTATGGTTGCCAAGAAAAGTATCAACATGATCATAAACACAGATCAATGGAACAATTGCATGTGGCAACATTTCCGCAAAATGACATTTCGTTGCTTTCTTGCACATTACGGGATGCTTTCAAAGGTAAATGTCCAGCGAGTGACGCTAAAAGCAGGTTGACCCGAAACGGTGAGTTTGCTCTATGATATTGAAGCCCTGCTAAACCCTTCTCTAAACTCCATCAGAGTGATAAAAAGAGTAATGAGTTTAGGCAATGAGGAGGGCAGACTGAAGTTATTATGAGTGTGATTATATAATGGATTTGGTAACACTTTACAATAAGGTTCAATTTGTTAACATGAAATAGGTCTACTTCAAAAGCATTTATTAATCTTAGTTAATATTAATTTCATTATTAAGTAATACATTATTAAAATCAAAAGATGTGTCTAGATATTTGTATCAAATGTCTTCAGCTAAAACAGATTTTGTTAGTTAAAGCATTAATGTAATGGGACCTTATTTGAAAGTGTTATCTAGGATTTCATCATTTCCTAAAAGTCATTAACATGTTTCACAGACAGTCTTAATGGATCATTGGAGAGTTCCGATATTATGTACAATATATATCCATGTATAGCCTAACCACAATCGATTTTTTTTATGTCAGTCATTCTTAAATAACAATGTTTCATAACAGTTTCTAAAAAGTTTTCAGGGCTGCACTAGGTCACCCTCTCTCTCTCTCTCTCTCTCTCTCTCTCTCTCCATCCTTTCACTCTTTGTCAATATATCTCTATCACTTTAACTCTGTGTTTTTGTGCTCTTCTTCTCTGGGTCCCGAGGGAGCATCACAATACTGTGTGGCGTTTGTCCCAGTGAAGCGGCTCTCCGTCCCCCTCCTCATCTACAGCACAAAGCAGGGTCACAGCATTCTCACGCTGCTCCTCACACACACACACACACACACACACACACACACACACACACACACACACACACACAGCTTTGTTTTGCTATACTTGTGAGGACATTCCATAGGCGTAATGGTTTTTATACTGTACAAACTATATATTCTGTCCCCTTACACACACACACACACACACACACTGTCCCTAAACCTACCCATCACAGGAGACATGCTGCATTTTTACATTTTTAATAAAACATTGTTTTTTATGTTTTTTAAGCTATTTGAAATATGAGGACTCATGCATTCTGTCCCCTTACACACACACACACACACACACACACACACACACACACGCACACACACGCACACACACGCGCACACACACACACACACACACACACACACACACACACACACACAGCCACACACACACACACACACACACACACACACACGCAGACACACACACGCATTCACACACACACACACACACACACACACGCACACACACACACACACACACACACACACACACACACACACACACACACACACACACACACACACACACACACAGACATGTGAATGACATGTGAATGACAGCTACTATATAAGTGCAGGTTTATAAACCAAGTTTTATGGTTACTATATAACCATAAAACAGTCCAATTTTAGTTTGATATTATCGTTGGAAGGATTTAGCCAGAGATGAGATCTGTGGTCTCTAATGTTTATTGTAGCTCCATAATTTATTCTCTAGACTATTCCTTCATAAAATATGAATAATGTTTGTAATGAGGGTCAGCCGATTCTGCCAGTTTCATCACTATTGACTCATTGACGCAGACCAAACCTTTAATATCACAATCACACATCTGTACAGTAAGTCAACTAGTGTCCCTTATCTTCACAAGCTTCATTACACAGATAGTCTATATTTATATATTTATAATATTTGCTGCCCAACTAGACACACACAGTGATATTAATGTGGTCGATGTGTTAGCTTGAGCTTTTCTGAGCAATGTTGAAACTATATTTTGGCACTTCTCATCTTAACATTTGTGAAAAAGAAGAATGTTTTCAGCATTGTTTTAAAAAGAGTACTTATGACATAAATAATGGACTTAAAATAATATACTTTACTGACTGTAATGTTTTCAGACACTTAATTCCATGCCTTTTACACTTAAATGAAAGAGTTTAGAGTTTAAGTTTACATTAAATGCAATTAGTTGAACTTTAATGTTTGTTTTTTTTGACACATTGAAGTAGGACTTCAGTTGATCTTTATGTAATTGCATTTTTTAAATTTTTTTTCTATTGTCTTGAAATTGAAATATGGTTAGAGTGCGGATACTGGTAAAGTAATTATACTTTAATGTAATTTCCTGTGTGAAATGAAATGAAACCTGTGTCATGTACATAAATACATTTGTTATTACACATTTGTAATGAAGTTGCAATTTAGTACATTTGAAATATATTAACTTTAAATGTATAACACATTACAGTTCAAATTATAACCAAGTACTTTACATGTGCTTTAGTGTGTTAGTCAACACATCAACATAAGGTTACTTCTTTAAAGCACGACAACATACTATTAAAACAATGAATTTACATTACAAAGTGCACTTTTTAAAAGAGTACTTAAAGGGCCCATTAGCCCATGATTTACTCTCCCTGAAGCCATAGGTGTATATGACATTCTTCTTCAGACGAATATAATCCTGGCTCTTCCAAGCTTTATAATGGGAGTCAGTGGATATATTTGGAAGTCCATTAAAGCGCATCTGTTCATGATTAAAGTCCTCCCGTCTCTCGGGGTTAATAAAGGCCTTCTGAAGTGAAGCGATGCGTTTGTGTAAGGAAAATATCCATATTTAAAACTTTATTGACTGAAATAACTACCACGTTTCGAGCACTTTCATCATGGATAGATGCGCTTTGATGGACTTCCAAAAAAAGATATCCATTGGGTGAACTATCCCTTTAAGTGAGCTGAGAAACATGAGTGTACACTCTAAGTACACTTAAGTGGCCTTTTATTTCATTATTAATTTAGTATCTACTTTTTTTTTTGGCCATGAAACTGTTTTTGCAAAAGCCGGCCGTTGTGATTCCACATTCTTTGGTACCAATTAAAAGACACAATTCTCTGTTCAAATTCTGAGACCACAGCTAGACTACTCTAATTTAAATTTAAAACCTTATTAAAGACAATTTAAACAGTCTGTAATAAAATAAGAACGAATAATCAAAGTACAAGCAATAGCACAAATAAATACAACAAAATAATATACAAATTAAAGTTTTTTAAGGTGGGTTTTTCAGATAGTATTAGGCTTCTGTCACTTTAAGACTGATACTGTACACATGCAGTTTCTTTCTCTACTCTTTAGGTTCACTGAACATAAATGGTTATAATTCAAGAATGCTTTGGAATATAGTAATGTAAGATTGGTCTTGTCTTAATGACATAACCGACATCATTTTTTGTGCATTTGTCCATTCAAGTGCAAGAAGACATGAAAATGCAGCATTCGCTCACTGTCTGAGACTCGGCTTTCTTCAGATGTTTAAACTCCCCAAGTAGTTTCCTTTCACATCGACTTGCACTTGAATATTTAAATAGGCAATTCTTGAACTTTCATGACAATGCATCACTGGCCTGTCAACTGTCCCGAGCGCAGTTCATGTTCATGTTCTCACAACATTGCAATATTAGAATTCATAACATTACCAGTTTGTGACACCGTTTCACATGCACTCGCCAATGCCTAATTTTGCTCTGATTTGTCGTGTGTTAATTTTAGGCCCAGCATGGTTTGATGCTTTCAGAATGTCATCTCATTCTTGCTAAATTGTTGACATTTATCAGATAAAATGGCATTCCCGTTCCCTCATTCCTGATGTATGAGTGCGAGACACGGCCTCTCTGACCTCGTTCTCTTAGCAGGGTTTGTCCGGCACGGATCCCAGCGTGTTATAGATGGTTACACAATTCATTAAAATACTATTTCAGGACACAAAGCATGTGGCTGTTACTCAAAGAGCTTTCCTCGCACAAAGCTGGAGAGCCACAAAAAAGCTATCATTGTTTCACGAGCAGAGTCCTTCATTACTGCCGGTCCATGTCATTCACAAGCGCTTCGGCACAAAGGAAAGCATTTCACTCGCTCACCTCTCACTGCGTATGGGAACCGAAAACAAAACATCTCTTATACTTTGCGCAATGTGAGTTCATTTACATAATTACTGTTTTTTTTCTTTCTGTTACTCATTCCTGAATGAAAAGGAAATTATTTATTTTTCACATGGCATTGTGTTTTATTCTCGATTATACAAAGGTTTGTTGTTAAATATATATTTTTTTAAAGGCAGGTAAGTTTTTAATAATCAGTCAATTCATGCTCCACAGTGTTTGACAGCTCACAAGCGTAAGTTCACCCAGATGGACATTCACACACACACAAACACTTTCTTTGATTTGAAGCAGGGCGTTTGATAAGTATAGACAGCCTAGAGCACTCGGCCATAGAAGCGACTGAACGTGTTCACTTGATGAACTGAAGGCCAGACAGCGCCTGCCATTTCCCTTTGACTCATTAAAGAGCCTCAGGATCTGCTCTTGTTAGCGGCCATTAGCCTGAGGAGTCCCTGGCAGCACACACACACACACACACACACACACACTAAAATACTGCTGGTGTCAGAGCTGGGTCTCCACAGGGGGGAAAGTGAACCGCAGGAAGAGCAAAACCCACTGTTCCACTGATCTGAGCGCTGAATGATGACTCGACTGATTATGTAAACTACAAGTACAGCAACAAACATAGACTACATTACATGCACATCAATATTCTGACAGTAATTGGAATGTGTCAATATTCAGATTAGTGTCGTTGCCCAACAAAATACTGATTCCCCAAACGAAGATTGATCTAGTTATGTTTTGAGTTAGTGGCAGAGGTCTCTTGTGAAAAAGAAGTGCGCTTAATTGTACCGAATGTGGTACCGAATGTGCACTTTGTAGTGTACTTCAAATCTTAAAAGAACATTTTTTAAAAATCTGTTCTTGCAGATAATAAAATACACACTTTAATGACTATGTTTCTTAACGCACTTAAGTACACTTTTAAAAAATACACTTTGTAATAATGCCAAATAAAAAGTTTTACTTTTTAGTACTTTTTAACTCATTTTGGTTGTAATAATCTTTTCTCATGCTTTAAAGTACACTTATCTTGATGTGTTGACTAAATACTAAAGCACATGTAAAGTACTTGTTTTTAACTGTAGTGTGATATTTTATATTACATTCAAAGTTAATATATTGTAAATGTTCTAAATTGCAACCCCCCCCAAACACACACACTCTCTCACACACACACACACACACACACACACACACACACACACATACACACACACACACACACACACACACACACACACACACACACACACACTCACTCACACACTCACACACACACGCACACACACACACACACAGTGAGCATGAACGTATGTTTACAAAGAGGTCTGTGTTTGTGTGAGTGTGTTTCTCTTTCACATTTAACGGATGAAAAGCAAGCACTAAATTACAGTGCTTTATTTAAATACATCTGTATTCCTCTTCAAAAATGTGTTCAGAAGCAATATAGTGCTGTTTCCGTTCATTACAAAACCTTTTTGACATTTCCTGAGTGCCTATGCTGTTTGTAGGGATGATAATGAATTTCAGTTAGGTTTCTTTTTTGATGATAAATGTTGTGTTTGTGGCACTTACATATAGATTGATGTCTATTGCATTTTCGGATGGAATTAATTCTACATACACAAGGTTTTGTAACTTGAACACTTACGACGGTCAGCTGGTGCTACACATGAAGTACCAAAATAAATGTTAAACTATGACAATGTACAAGCCATGCATATTTATTTTATCAGTATTTTGCATAAAGTTGTTTCAAATATATTTTATAACAGTATTTTCACTGTTGAGCAAGTCTCTCAGTGAAATCCATCACAAAACATAAGGACACATTGTGACTTTCTTTCTTAAAGGATAGTTCCCCCCAAAATAAAAATTCTGTAATTTACTCACCCTCATGTTTTACTATTCAACTAAGTCTATTCATACAAAACTTTCATAAAGATCAATCCTTATGAATCAAGTATTTTAATCCTTCTGAAGAGATTTAATTTAGGCTTTTATTCAAACAAACATTGATCAGCGAACATAAACAAAAGCTCATTAAAGCGCGAGAACCTCATTAGTTCTAGTGTGTAACACTAGAATGAACCTCATTGGTTCTAACTGATGCTCAAATGTGATGCGTAACACGAGAATGAACCTCATTGGTTCTAACTGATGCTCAAATGTGATGCGTAACACGAGAATGAACCTCATTGGTTCTTGCTGAAGCTCAAACGTGATGCGTAACACTAGAATGAACCTCATTGGTTCTTGCAGAAGCTCAAATGTGATGCGTAACACGAGAATGAACCTCATTGGTTCTTGCTGATGCTCAAACGTGATGCGTAACACTAGAATGAACCTCATTGGTTCTTGCTGAAGCTCAAACGTGATGCGTAACACTAGAATGAACCTCATTGGTTCTTGCTGATGCTCAAACGTGATGCGTAACACGAGAATGAACCTCATTGGTTCTTGCTGAAGCTCAAACGTGATGCGTAACACTAGAATGAACCTCATTGGTTCTAGCTGATGCTCAAACGTGATGCGTAACATGAGAATGAACCTCATTGGTTCTAGCTGATGCTCAAACGTGATGCGTAACACAAGAATGAACCTCATTGGTTCTTGCAGAAGCTCAAATGTGATGCATAACACGAGAATGAACCTAATTGGTTCTTGCCAAAGCTCAAACGTGATGCGTAACACTAGAATGAACCTCATTGGTTCTTGCTGAAGCTCAAACGTGATGCGTAACACTAGAATGAACCTCATTGGTTCTTGCTGAAGCTCAAACGTGATGCGTAACACGAGAATGAACCTCATTGGTTCTAGCTGATGCTCAAACGTGATGCGTAACATGAGAATGAACCTCATTGGTTCTTGCAGAAGCTCAAATGTGATGCATAACACGAGAATGAACCTAATTGGTTCTTGCCAAAGCTCAAACGTGATGCGTAACACTAGAATGAACCTCATTGGTTCTTGCTGAAGCTCAAACGTGATGTGTAACATGAGAATGAACCTCATTGGTTCTTGCTGAAGCTCAAACGTGATGCGTAACACTAGAATGAACCTCATTGGTTCTTGCTGAAGCTCAAACGTGATGTGTAACACTAGAATGAACCTCATTGGTTCTTGCCAAAGCTCAAACGTGATGCGTAACACTAGAATGAACCTCATTGGTTCTTGCCAAAGCTCAAACGTGATGCGTAACACTAGAATGAACCTCATTGGTTCTTGCTGAAGCTCAAACGTGATGCGTAACACTAAAATGAACCTCATTGGTTCTTGCTGAAGCTCAAACATGATGTGTAACACAAGAATGAACCTAATTGGTTCTTGCCAAAGCTCAAACGTGATGCGTAACACTAGAATGAACCTCATTGGTTCTTGCTGAAGCTCAAACGTGATGCATAACATGAGAATGAACCTCATTGGTTCTAGCTGATGCTCAAACGTGATGCGTAACACAAGAATGAACCTCATTGGTTCTTGCAGAAGCTCAAATGTGATGCGTAACACTAGAATGAACCTCATTGGTTCTTGCTGAAGCTCAAACGTGATGCGTAACACTAGAATGAACCTCATTGGTTCTTGCCAAAGCTCAAACGTGATGCGTAACACTAGAATGAACCTCATTGGTTCTTGCTGAAGCTCAAATGTGATGCGTAACACTAGAATGAACCTCATTGGTTCTTGCTGAAGCTCAAACGTGATGCGTAACACTAGAATGAACCTCATTGGTTCTTGCCAAAGCTCAAACGTGATGCGTAACACTAGAATGAACCTCATTGGTTCTTGCTGAAGCTCAAATGTGATGCGTAACACTAGAATGAACCTCATTGGTTCTTGCCAAAGCTCAAATGTGATGCGTAACACTAGAATGAACCTCATTGGTTCTTGCTGAAGCTCAAACGTGATGCGTAACACTAGAATGAACCTCATTGGTTCTTGCTGAAGCTCAAACGTGATGCGTAACATGAGAATGAACCTCATTGGTTCTTGCTGATGCTCAAACGTGATGCGTAACACAAGAATGAACCTCATTGGTTCTTGCTGAAGCTCAAACGTGATGTGTAACACTAGAATGAACCTCATTGGTTCTTGCAGAAGCTCAAATGTGATGCGTAACACTAGAATGAACCTCATTGGT
Organism: Semotilus atromaculatus; assembly: GCA_031834385.1. NCBI lineage: Eukaryota > Metazoa > Chordata > Actinopteri > Cypriniformes > Leuciscidae > Semotilus > Semotilus atromaculatus. Next base: position 9,113 of record JAULUF010000065.1, read on the forward strand.
TCTTGCTGAAGCTCAAACGTGATGCGTAACAGTAGAATGAACCTCATTGGTTCTTGCTGAAGCTCAAACGTGATGCGTAACATGAGAATGAACCTCATTGGTTCTAGCTGATGCTCAAACGTGATGCGTAACACTAGAATGAACCTCATTGGTTCTTGCAGAAGCTCAAATGTGATGCGTAACACGAGAATGAACCTCATTGGTTCTTGCTGAAGCTCAAACGTGATGCGTAACAGTAGAATGAACCTCATTGGTTCTTGCTGAAGCTCAAACGTGATGCGTAACACGAGAATGAACCTCATTGGTTCTTGCTGAAGCTCAAACGTGATGCGTAACACGAGAATGAAACTCATTGGTTCTTGCTGAAGCTCAAATGTGATGCGTAACACGAGAATGAAACTCATTGGTTCTTGCTGAAACTCAAATGTGCTGCTTAACACGAGAATGAACCTCATTGGTTCACATATCTTGAGGTTCTGCTACCAAATTTAAATGCTGTAAACATTGTTCACTGATCACTGTTTATATGTGAATAAAAGCCTAAATGAAATCTGTTCATCATATAAAAATATCATGTCTATTCAGAAGTCTTGGAATAAAACATCTTGTTTTGGGTGAATAGGAGGTATAAACATCTCTCATATATCATTAAAAATATCTTCATTTGTGTTTTGATGATTGAAAATCTTATGGATTTGGAACAACATGAGGGTGAGTAAATGACAGAATTTGCATATTGGGTAATTTTGATCTCTGTAAATTTTCCTCATGTTAAATTACGCACTAATGCTGGCCATACGTGAATATTTTAATCCTGATTTTGGGCCCAATTTGCACCCCCAATGAGCGGGGGGGAAATTCGAGGCTTGTTGTAATCAACCAACTGGTGTCATTATGATTATTTTATAAACATGTTTAATGTTTATGATTCACCCATATTCTTTTTCTCCTTTTTTTCCGCTGAGAAACAGAACACACGCCAGGAGAGCGAGCTGATGACATCAATCGTCCTCCATGTTTGTTTTTCTTCTAACATCACGTTTAATCACGCGAGTTTCTGTGAGATCTTGCGTCTGTGGAATTGCCACTTAGGTGTGTGGTCTAGTGTGTGCGTCCTGAGGATTATAACGCTGAAATCGTTCTTATGTCTGTGGTCTCCCACGGTTTAAAATCGCTTACGATTAAAAATCATCTAGTGTGTCCCAGGGCTAGAGAAAAAGTTGCAGCATGTGACTGACATCATTCTTGCAATTTGACTTAAAATATTGCAAATAATGTTGCTGTTACCATTTCTTGTAGTTGTGACTTCTCATTTTTACATCTCATTGTGACCTTACACCTTTCAATGTGACTTTATTTTGAACTTTAACACACACAATTATTATTTTTTTTTTTTGGAAGGCATGGGCTCAGCCTGACCCTAAGGACTATATGTGCATTTTCCTTTTAGCTAGTTGATTGTAATGAAGTGTGAGTCCCTCAGCTGAATTCAGTGCTCTCATTACTCAAGATGTGTGTGCGTCCAGCAGTCACCACCACAGCATGAGAGACCTTTAAGCCTTCAGAGCGACCAAGGGGATTTAGAGAGCGCTGAGATCAAAGAAGGCACCCGTACACACACATAAAAACACAATAGAGTTTCAAAGACAGCTCTAGACATATTAATCACCAACATATGAAACGAACATGTTGGACCATGAATGAACTGACATGCGAGGGTTTTTCCCTCTGCTTACTGACTGCAGGGTTATTATCGGTAACTAAAACTATTAAAAACATTTATGTTCATTGGAAATTAAAATAAACCGAAATATTAGCTTAAACTAAATTAACTTAAACTACACAAAAATGTTAAATGTTGCCTTGGAAATAATCTGAATTTGCTGCAGTAAAATTATCAACTGGAAATTAATCAAACTAAAACTAAACTAGAACTAAAATAAAAATAAATGTCACCTAAATAACAATATTTAAAAATAAACTAATAAAATGACTAAACATTAATAAAACATTTAACTAAAATGAACATGAAAACAAAAAATATAAAAATTAAAAGCTAATTAACCTATAATAAAGATAAAAAAGAGCATATTTTTGTAAATCAGTTGCATTTAGCAAGAATAAAGGAATGCGTATATATTACTGATGACATGGTTAAAATTATGTAAGGATGTTATTGAAACTCTATCCATTTGTCAGGCTACTTTTATGGTACTTTATCAAGCACAGTAGTAGACAAAATGGCAGAACAATAATGCTTTGATTCTTGTACTTATTTCAGTTGTGAACAACAGTGTTGTTTGAATGATTCAATGACTCACTCATAAAAGTCAAAAGGAGACTCACTTGTGACTTGTCATAATCAGTCTATGAACGAATCGTTTCAGTGGACGGAATCAAAACATTTGGTTCACTGAGAGTCAAAATCAATAACACTAACATTGCATATGCATACATTACGTTACAGCTCGTAAAACCCGTGTTCAAACTGCCACACAGCAGCGTGAGAGACTATTGCCACTTCTGAGAGCAGAACATTAGTTTCAAGGACAGAGCAATTGAAAGGCCTAAAATACCCCAACAGAAACGAATAAATAAAGTGGAGAGATGGGATTGCTCCAGGCTTTTCTCAATTAGACAGCTCACCACTGGGCCTGGCTCTCGGCCTGTAATGGCTTTGGCATTCGCCGTTTCTAAAAGACCTCCAGATTGACAGCTCTAAAAGACCGCTGACTTTCACAACAACACCAGCTCTGAAAGAGAAGAATCAGTGGATGACGGGGAGCAGATGCAAACATTAATCTTCTGTGTTTTGGCATGATTTCCACTTAAAGGTCATTGCACGATATTTAATTACAGTGTTTCTGTTGTAGTTGATAAATGCTGCATGAGTTTGCAGACTTCGCTAAGACTTCAGAGGGCAAAATCAATTAAAGCAAAAGGCAATCTTAGACTATAATCAACAATTAAATGACTAAGTAATGCATTTCTTGCATTGGCATTCATCCTCTTTAGTTTGTTTTCTTGTATAGAGCATATTCTTTAAGATTAAAAAGTGCACTTTGTATTTGTTTTCTTGAGAAGTTTTTAATGCAAAGGGAAGACTAGCGTGCATTAGCAGAGCGTGTGGCTCTTTGTGCAGTGCATGATGGGTATCTGTCTAGATCTCTGAGCTGACAGAGAAGGGAAAGTCCCAATAGGGGAAACTCCCCTAAATAGCCAACAGGCACAAGACGATCATGATAATGCGTTAATCTAATCTATGCAACCTTACAATGATCATTACTGTGTGAGAACCTCAGTTGGGAAACCAATGGAAGACAGCAGCATAATGTTTGCAAAAACCCCACCAAAATCAATAAATAGACAAGACAGTTTAGACGACGTAAAATTTGCAAAAACATGGCTGACATAACAGCTGGAAATACAAAATTATTTAATGCATTTGTGTGCCAAAACCATGTGAGCTCCTGACGTCAAGGCTGTTACGAAGAGGTATCCAGTACAATTGGTATTTTGTAGTATTTTTAATAACTAAAGCAGATAATATATTAATGAGATAAAAGGCACTTAAAGAGAGCACACTTTCATGACAAAAGTGTTAAATAGATTTTAAAATACATGACACACAAGGCTCAATAGAAATGACAGTAAAGTTTATTTTAGTTTATCATAAATGCGTGTCAGTACATTCAGCAGTAACTTTAACAATATTTTTAAAGACAATTGAATTAATTATGAAATTACATGTAAATATATTGACCTGACGTCCTACTTAAGTGAGGCAAAAAGCACTCTTTAAATTTAACTACTTGCAATTAATATACATTTAAACTATATTTTTTTTTTTTCATTTAATTGTATTTAATATACAATTAAGTGTTTTTCCTAAATATTTGAGCATAAGGTTAGCTTAGCGGTATGCTAACACCAAACTGTGTTTTTTAAATTGCAGCAAATTGTAAGCGAGTCACTTTAAGACTTTCAAAACAGCCACAGAGATGCATCTTACACTGTTTTTACTTCCCACACAGCAGATAAATAAATGAAACAATTAAAAACCAGTCCCTTATGTTCGCAATAAACAGCGAAGCAGATTTGAATTTGGAAGCGAGCCATTGGTTCAAAAACGAGCCTCATCTTCCCATCAATATCCCCATGTTAAATTAAGAAGACACAATATGAAACGTGTTTTGCTGAATATCTTCAGGCTTCGACAGCACCTCAACATTACAGTCTGGTGTTTAATTAGCAGCAGAAGCAAACACTTCTCCAGCTGTTTGACAGAGCTCCACTAATCATGGGGTTTAATAGCGCTTTAGTGAAGTCTCTGGCATCTTCATGAGACATGACAATAATACATGTGCAACATGACACCATCCTCATGAAATATGACCCGAAGGCATGAAGTTGAACATATCAGACGCATTGATTTGTTAAATGCGTTCAGACAGGCACAGTGTTGGTGAAACTCCTTTATTCCAGCTTGTTCAGACTCTTATCAGATTACACTGTGAACCGTGGCTGTGTGTGTGTGTGTGTGTGTGTGCTGTGTGTGGGAGTCGCCGCAATTATGCAGACACAGCGAGAGAAAGGGAAGAGTTCTGCGTGTAAACAGTAGAAACTCTTACTCTAGACACTTTGCTCTTGCTTAGAAGGCGCTTATAAATACAGACAGTCACAGGATGCTTTTTTGGGGGATTATATGCAGAAAACAGCCGCATATTTGGGCCTAATACTGCCTGGTCCCCATTGGTCAAATATATTTAATATTATGAGCAACCACTAAAAGCATATTTGTCTCCATGTTCATCTAGCATTTCTGCTTCTCTCAGTCCCTCCCCTATTACAATTACCCATAACGGCATATTATTTTTATAGATGACATCGAGAGAGAGAGAGAGAGAGAGAGAGAGAGAGAGAGAGAGAGAGAGAGAGAGAGAGAGAGAGAGACTAATTCATTAGTTCCTACACTGTAAAAAAAAAAAGTTGGATTAACTTAAAAAAGTAAGTTACCTGGTTGCCTTAAAATTTTGAGTTCATTGAAATAAAAAATTTGAGTTAATACAACAAAGGAGATTGGTTTAATAAATAGAAACTCAAAATATTATGTTATCTGAACTACATTAAATATCTAAGTTGATTTGACAAAATATAAAAAGTTGTGATAACAAATCATCAAAATTCATTTTTACAGTGTACGTGTGTTCAGGCACTAAATTACATTTGTAAAATAATATGTATTAAATTTGTATGTATATATATATATATATATATATATATATATATATATATATACATATATATATTAAAGAGATTTTCCCTGAAATAAATAAATAAATAAATAAATAAATAAATAAATAAATAAATAAATAAATAAATAAATAAATAAATAAATAAGCATGCATAATGTATTAATTAATTCCTATATGTATTCAGGCATTTAAATTATATTTGTAAAATAATGTAATTATTGAAAATACATTTGCCTGTGATAAAATAATATATATATTACACGTATTTAAGAATTTAAATTATATTTGTAAAAATATAATAATTGAGAAGACATCTGCCTGGATTAAAATAATAATAATAATAATTGAATTAAAGCATTTTTCTTGAGATCTGGCAACAATGATTTTACCATTAGCTTTAACCAAAAGATGCAAAAGTTCAAAGTATCCTCGAAGTGACCATGGTGTCTCAGCACATCTGTGTCTGTGTTGGACAGATTTGAGGAGCTACGCTGCCCTGTAGCGGTCAACATTTGTGTAATTTTAGCATTAACATTCATTTGCATGTTTATCAGAAGGCATCATTCTCCTTTCGATGGCCTCTGGCGTCTGTGTGGCACATTCCCTCTGATAAACTGCTCTATAACGACACACTGAGGCATTGTGGGTAATATCAGCCACAGCATGATGATTTCTAACCTCTCTGGTGTAATAGTCTAAACTCTTTTAATACCAGCAGGGGTTTCGCATGATTGTTGGCGTCATCATAACAGAAACCGGAGCAGAATTTAAAATATGGTGAGTCTTTCCTTCTGGGAGGAAAATGTCCAAATAAAATAAACCTAGAATGTTTCATATGAATTAGTTCATGTAAATAATACATAACATAGGCTACTATTTATCTTCCCATTCAATCATATAACCAATACCAAAAGAAGGAAGAGCATACTGCAGTTTAAAGTGCTGATGATAGCCTAATGCTGTAACGTACCGAGATCAGGACGTTTGAAACCCAAATGCATCTTAAAACTGCAAGTCATCAGTGCAATGTTTCAGGACGGGACATGAGCAAGTGTGTGTGCAGTGACATCATGTGGTGACGCCAGTCATTACGGCTGCATTCTGTTAGCACAAACGCCTTTGGCTACAAATAATCCATGCATTTGTAAACATTTGACTCTCCATAGTGCAACAAGATAAACATTATCTCCAGAATATTGATATTATGAGTAATGCATAAGTATGAAAATCACTAGCTTATGATTTGCAGTATGCTTGACGGAACTTCCCCTACACTCAGCCCTGAAGAAAAACCCCGTTCAATATATTTCATTATGACAATAATCAAACCACTGCGCAGTGGAGGGAGTGTTAAGTGAAAATAAAAGTATTTTCCACAAGCCTTGAAGAAAAATACTTTATTTCTTTATAAATCCACATAGAGTACCTATGAAAGCATAAAATTCCATCCCATATTTTTTTATTTTTTTTTATTATTTTCTCCTTGAAATCAAATGATTAAAATCAGAGATGGCTGAAGGTGTACTTCACATACAAATACGTCCACGGTCAATTGGAGGGAAAAAAAGAACAGTATTTATTTCGGTGTGTTAAGCGCTGCTTTCACATAGTCTGTTGTCAGATATTGAGTTCTCAAAAGTGCCTTACCGTCAATCCTTGTTGATACGGCAGATCCAGAAAGTTTTAGTGCATTGTGATAATCAATGCTCTCCTGTTTGACCTAATCTCCAGATCCCAAGAACACACTCCTCATGTTTGTTAATCAGCTGGATATCGATCCGAGTGTTCAGTTTCCCAATAAAGAGAGCGTGCGAGAGAGAGAGAGAGTCATTAGCGGAGACAATACAGAGGAATCCATAATAAAGTGCTCCAGAAGGTCCACAAATGTTAACTTGATACCGACTCATCAATATTTCATCGAACTTTGATAAGTCTGCATCCACACGGGCCTGCGGGAGAACATTAAATCCAATCCTTTGGCACTGGACCATGGTAGAGATCGGAGCTGCTGCTGCTGCTATTAAACACTGATATTTTATCATAACATTTCCCACATCTTCACAAAAAACAACCGCAACGTATTCCCAAAGAGTTTCATTGTCTCTTCACAAAAAATGATTTGATGATTCTTCTCTCTCGGGGCATTAACCTCTGGTTTAACATGAAACATGTGCACCAAAGAGGCCCGTAATAATATCCAGGGTCTGGGGAGAGTCTTGCATAAAGAATTGAACACGGAGAGCCTGTTGTGTTTGCCTTGCGACCGCAGCTTGTCCTACTAATAGATTGGATCCAATCCCATTTAATCTGGCATTCTGCATTTAGCTTCCAGACTGTGAGTTTGCCTTGAAAAACAACAGAAGCAAGAGATCAGCTTAACACATTTAAACAGGTATTAAAATCTGCAAATGAAATGAAAAGGAATAAGCGAGGTCTGAGCGGACAGATGTGAAGGCATTCAAAGGGAAAAGACAGTAAAGACATTCCTCAAATAAAGTGATTAAATTTTTACACATTAACATCCATCTCTCCATCTCGGGTGATCATTGCAGGTCTAAATGGGGTCTATAATGTTTTAACCACATCAGAGTCAGAAATGCATGTGAGCGCCAGGTATTTGCAGTAAATGCTAATCTGCGCGTGAATGATGGCGGCTCACCTGTCAATCATCCACTGTGCTGTACATTCAAGGGCTTTAAAAAAACATTTGATTACAAAAATTCATTAAAACAATTAAAAATTATTTTCATTTTTTTCAATTAAAATATTAATACAATTAAAATGTTTTTTATTAAATTAATAAATACATAAATATGCTAAATTAATACCAATCATTAACATTCACATATATTTAAGACGCAACAAAGTGCCTATTTTTTAAAAAAAAAACCTGTGTTCAACCCTGTCGTTCATGAAGCTAGAAAGCACTAGCAACACTAAAGTCATGGGATCGATCCCAGGAAACATTGACATTATAAGTGTCTCCCACTGAAATCTGATCACAAGAGGCGTTTAAACAGTGACCAGTCTCTCCTGACCACTGGTGATGTGAGACCAGATATAAACTGGGCCTGGGAGAATCACTGAGTGTTATACACACTCTGAAAGTGTCAAAGTTTGATTACAGTCAGACTAAAACAATGTAAAATGTGACGTAACACTTTAGTATGACTATCTGTTTTTGTGAAGTCTGACTGACTAACTCAGGGTTTCCCAAACTAGGGTTCAGGAATTGATGGAAAGCTAATAATCAATGAAATCATACAATATAAAATTTAAATAATGTTTACCTGCATGTCACATGACCGCCGGTAATTGTCATCAGACTGAATATGCAAATGTGTTGTTAAATCATTGTAAATACTTTAGGCCAATGGGATTCAGCCGACAAAAAAGTTTGTGAATCTCTGAACAAATTAACAAACTAACTAACTAACTGACTGACTGACTAAATATTAAGAAATGTGTCTTGTGCAATGAAGAAGTACTCCAAATAAAGTTTAATTCAAATTTTTAAATCAGTAAGTCTCAAGTATTATGTCAGTAAATATGTTAATGGACTTGTAGTATACTAACTAACTACTGACTCACTAACTAACTACTGATTCACTAACTAACTACTGACTCACTAACTAACTACTGACTCACTAACTAACTACTGACTTACTAACTACTGACTCACTAACTACTGACTCATTAACTATTGACTCACTAACTAACTACTGACTCACTAACTAACTACTGACTCACTAACTACTGACTCACTAACTAACTACTGACTCAATAATTAACTACTGACTCACTAACTACTGACTCACTAACTAACTACTGAATCGCTAACTACTGACTCACTAACTACTGACTCACAAACTAACTACTGACTAACTAACTACTGACTCACTAACTACTGACTAACTAACTACTGACTCACTAACTAACTACTGACTCGCTAACTACTGACACACTAACTACTGACTCACAAACTAACTACTAACTAACTACTGACTCACTAACTACTGACTCACAAACTAACTACTAACTAACTACTGACTCACTAACTAATTAACTAATTCCTGTAACTCAAACAGTAGATTCATGGCGCTAACCGTGTCAGATGATTGATCAAATCTACATCTTGCAATGCGACGATGCTAATCGCTTTGGATAAAAGCTGGCAGATGCATACATGAAAATTAATAAATAATGTAAAATAAATTACTACGTTTATAATTGCAACTGTAGCTTGGCTTTGTCCAGCATGCATACACGTTAACACTGCCATTTCAGCAAATATCATCGCACTGAACTTAATCCGTATCAGAGGAAACCAAGGATGCGCAAACACTTTTCTCACCGCACCAGCTGAGCTAGCACAAACAGACAGAGCGAGGGACTATACATAGTGCATGCTAATTGGACATTTAACGACTTCATTAACTCCAACCATCATCAATTTACTCAGACTTTCCTCCCAGATTTAATGCAGAACTAACAGAGACTCCAAGGCCTGATATGTTGCGGTTAGCTAGTTATCTGCAGTGCGCTCGCTAATGCTAGGCCTCATTCAGACGGCTATTTTTAGCGTGTCCTGCTTCATCAGAGGATTCTGGCTCGCACCGGCTGTCGCAGGAGGAGAGGAGAGCTTGCGGCTCATTTTGCGGAGAACAAATAGTAATTGCCTTCTACTATGGGTCTTCTGGTATTCTGCAACATCTCACCCCACAGATCAACCCATTTGTCTCAATATCTGAGACACTAGGCCTTTACCCTTTTATCTCAATCTCTAAACCCCCATCACAATACTCATATCAACCCTTTTTCTTCCATCACAGTGCGTTTGCTATCTCCGTAGCTCTTTCCCAGGCCGTATCGCTATCCCCTCCACGTCCTAATCTGTCCCATTTCACGCCGAGCAAAAGGAAATGTAAATCCATCAGAAGCTAATAGGAGAAGGAGCTCTACTTGGGCTTTCATTTCAGAAACAAGACCTGCATTTTAATCAATTATGGTCCATCAAAAATGTTAGATCATAAATCGGCACTCAATTGAGCTACAGGCAGGTTTGAAAATAATAACACATATAAGCTCACAGACTCCAAAAACTCCGGCAAGTGATGATTCCTAAACGAGGTGCAAAACAACGCTTATAAAGTGTCACATCTTTAAAATGTGTGCATGCATTTAATTCATACAAAACATTATTATTACAAAAATAGTTATTATACTATATTTTTTGGTATTTTTATCGTAAAACATATTATTAAAAATAATTCTTAATACACAATAGTTTTATTTGTAAATAATTGCTGTTTTAAAATATAAATCACTGATATTGTTATGGTATACGCAAACAATGATTCAGAAAATCATTTTTAATACTAAATAGATTAAAGTCTAAACAGTAAATTCATGGATGTGTTGTTTCTGACATTTATTTTTTAAAATTTTTGGCTAATAAGTTCTGAATGGCCTGAAACCCTGGCTACAGACGAGTAAAGTGAAACATGATCCAGAGGTGCTGATTTTTGGTTTAAAATCAAATGTTTTTGCAGGTCAAAAAAGGTGATTTGTCTCATAAGCTTTAGAAGTCTTTCCCCCCGATCAGATATGATCACTCATGTTCGCGCCCTCCACGTACTGCCGCTCAATGTTCATTTTCCTTCAGTACGTCGTCGGGGTTTGCGGTATATTCGCAGGTTTTCTCCGGCCAATTTTTTTGTTTAGTCACGACCAATCGTTAGCGATTGGTTAAGGGCCATAGGCGTAATGTGCGTGTGGGCCGGGTGGGACATGTCTCCACCACTGTGCGCCAGGGTCGATTGTGTCCCCACCACTTTTGTAACATCTCGCGGCACGGATGTACCAATACAAATAAATAAAACATCTCTAGTTAACTCTAGCAGAGGATTCATTTCGTTAGTTTGTAAAATAAGAGGCAATCTGAAATGTGTTTTTGAAATCAAACTGATTAAAAGTGCTCGTAAAAGCGCTGCTAAAGAGAGAGAGAGACTCTCTATTCGTTACGGTGAATTCACAAAACATAAAACACACAAACGTGTCCCTGCTTGATAAACAACCACTGATAAACAATTGGTTTTGATGAAAAAAAAAATATATATACATATACTTCCTAGTGTGGATTAGAACCCAGAACCTCTGACACGCTCGGCAAAAGTTCTGCCACTGGACCATTAAAAAACATATGTTTAACAGATGGATCACACACACACACACACACACATGTTGGTGCAACTACATTATGAGGACTCTCCATAGGCGTAATGGTTTTTTACATTACGCATTTTTAATAAAACATTGTTTTTTAAGCTATTTGAATTATGAGGACTCATGAAATGTCCTCATAAACCACGTTTAAGTTGTAATACCAGTGTAATACACATGTCATTATACACATTTGTGTCCTCATAAATCACATAAACAAGCACGCACACACACACACACGCGCGCGCACACACACACGCGCGCGCACACACACACACACACACACACACACACACACACACACACACACACACACACACACACACACACACACACACACACACACACACACACACACACACACACACACACCTGTCCCATCCACTTTTTAAAACAAAGTTAGCCACCAAAGCAGATATGGCAGAGTTCCCACCCTCAATGGGGAGTGGCCAGACTTTCTGTTCAAATGATAAGTATGAGAGTCTGGTACGAGACTCTGGTAGGATCAGGCTGGCTGTTTCCCACCGAACAGATACGCTTCATTCTCAATCGAAGGCATCCGTGAGCGATTCCCCGAGATGGCTCTCTCCTGGTGATGTGAAATGGACTCATCTCTTGAACCTGAGAGCTGAGCTGGTCCAGCGCTGTGATATATCCACACTGCTGTAAGACTGAGGAACCAGGACAACATTGTGTCTCCAAGGGCGTCAAGGCTTTGACTGAATACAAATACAAGTCGAAACAAACCAATGCCTAGCGCTGCCGGTGTACTAGTGTTTTAACAAGAAGCAAAATAGCATGGAAAAGTGACGGAAATGTAGTTTTCTACTTTACTTCTCCTGATGAAATGAGCTTGGATGTGTTGTGCTTTGGTGCCATGCTTTTGTTTCACTTTATTTTAATAGTCCACTATATATAACTTTGCAACTTGTCAACTAGCAGTCATTAGAGTATTAGTAGATTATGGTTCGGGTTAGTAGAATACGTTGACATGTATTGTACATGTACATCTACAGCATCTAAGGATGCATGATATTGGTTACATTGGCCAATATTAGAGATGTGTTTAATTTATCAGTATCAGTTGAAATTGGTTTTCATTTTCCTCTATAGCCTAACCATTTACAAAGTCTGCAAATGAATGATGCCTAGTTCACAATATATCACAAAAATGCAACATGTATTGTGTATAGACCCCTTTTCAGTTGTTAAACATGGTGATGTTTGTATGTGGGCGGAGCTTATGTGTGAAAGAACGATCCCTCCGGCCGCTTCACTAACGCTAGTTTGCAAGTTTTGTTAGCTTGTTTTTTAACAATGACGGGAGAAAATCTGGTAACACTTTATTTCGATAGTCCACTTTAGACATTCTACTAACTATAAGTAACTTTTCAACTACATGTCAACTAACTGTCATTAGAGTATTAGTAGACTGTCAGCTTAATATCTGCTAACACTTTATTTTGTTGGTCCCCCAACAGACATTCAACTGATTATAAGTAACTTGGCGACTACTAGTCAACTTATTCTCCTAACCCGAACCCTAACACCTAACCATAACCTACCAGTCTACTGACAGTCTACTACAATCTACTAATACTCTAATGAGAGTTAGTTGACATGTAGTTGAAAAGTTACTTATAATTAGTAGAACGTCTAAAGTGACTATCGAAATAAAGTGTAACCGAAAATCTGATTTTATCTTAATGTGCAAGGTCACTCACTGTCCAGGACCGCGATTGTTATTTGCAAAAGTTAATTTTAACGGACGGAACCAGATTGGCCGACCCGTAACGTTACACGCTCAGTCACTGGGACGATCTGACAGGATTAACCTGTCTCTATAATTTCTATATTTTCTAGAAATAAAAATTCCAGATACAGCATATTCATTTTTCATCGATTCTTTCACCCAACAACACAACAAAAGGACATTTAATAATAATAATAACAATTTAAGCTCCTTATTATGTAGCCGAATCTGTGCTGGTGTGTACTGGCCGCCTCCAGTTCTCCCTCCAGCTCGTGACGTGACGTCGGCGCAAAAAGGGGTCTATAGTTCACTCAAAATACAAATGACTGTGTGAGAAAAAAGCCCAACAATGCCCCCTGGAGGTATCTTTATGTATGTGACTTTGTTGGTGCTTGCACAGGCATGGACAAGTCAGGGCATGTCTGAACTACACCAGAGGCCAGTCCATATATAATGGTGGAGAGACTGACTTGCTTTCTTACACAAAGTGGACTGGTGTATGTGTGTTGTTCCCGGGAGTGAATGATTAAGAAGTAGGGGTGTCACGATTCTCCAAATCCTCGATTCGATTACATTTTCGATTCTAAGGTCACGGTTCGATTCGATTCTCGATTTTTACTTTTATTTTTTTAAAGCACAGTTTGCTATGCCATTTTTATACTAGACTTTTATGCAATATCATATATGACCTTTGTTCGCAATGTACCACACTACATAAGTAAGTTATGTTTTACATTCTAAGCTGTTTGAACTTTAATATTCTGTGTAGCCTTATCAGTTACTGTCATCCGTGAAATGCACTAGTTCAAATAGTAATTTGAATAATTATATTTCCGTGTGAATTGTATGTTACCCAAGTCCATGTAAAGTCAAATTGAAATTAGTTTGATACTGTTCATTTGTTTATGTTCTGCAGTATAATTCAGATATGTAAGCTAAATAATGTATGCTACCTGTATTCTGTTTATACCAGCCAATTTATACTGTATTTTGTTTTCTCTGTTCATTGTAGACCTCACATACCTATGGGTTAATGCCTGTAATACTTCATACATGCAGAAATAATCAGAATAAAACCCTTCTACTGGGACACTCCAGTTTCTCTAACCGGAAACTCCCATCACCATTTCTACTAGTGCTTAACCGAACCCTCAAACTCCTATATATAATGTTGAATATAATGTATAATAATGCAATGAGGGGATATGTGTGGGTCTTTATAATGACGATACCAGTAAAAATTGTCCAACAATATTTTAAATATATTTAATCAGTGACAGAGTGCAAGTATATTCATCTAAAATGATTCTGTATTTTCTGTATTTTTCTAATTGTCCTGTGCATTGTGTTATTAGCCCCAAGTCCAAGCCTATTTATTTACACCCACAATGTAATATCAAATTTAGCATTTTAATAATTTTTTTGTTAACCTTTTATCATATGTCTTGGAGTAGCGCAATAATATCATATTTTGAGTTCAGTATCGTGATATATATCGAATCGTGACATGGCGGTATCGTAACACCCCTAGTGTTGTGTGGAGTCATGTAGCCTTAACTCTCGCTTGGACTCATGTGATAGTGATAATTCAGATATAGTGTCTGCAAAATACCAATATTTAGACGCATGACCTGCATCTCGCACTATTGGGAACTCAGCAGGGATATGCATAACACACACATGAGCCTAATGTACTGAAATGTGCAAACCTTATGACTTTCCCTGCAAACATCCCAACAAGGAATAGCGTTTCAATTTTACGCCTTTGTAATTCAAATGCATGCTATTGAGCTTAACAACTGTCAGCCTATCAATTTAAATAGTGATCTCAAGCGCACCGTACCGTTCGGGAAACCTTTTTAGGCCGGTTGCCCTGACACAGTCAGACAGCAGAGCCGGTACGTCTGTAATTTATCCATTAAAGGAGGTCTAATTAACAGAACTGGTGAATCTCTGCATCAGCTCTGTAGTGAGGGGAGATTCTATCACGCTGGCAACCAGTTACCTAGCAACAAATCCTTAACAGATAGAGGAGAGGAGAAAAAAATAATAAATAAATCGTCCTCACCTTGGACAGGAGAAATCCTCAGTAAGACGTGGCAACAGAAAACAAAACTGAATGGGTGTGAAGAGAATGGGAAGGGAGGCGGGATTGAACCCTGTGTTATTGCGATATGGAGTCGTCATCTTTTACGGATTTCCCGTATTCCGGGTTCAAGTCCACGACCGTGGTTCCTTTCAGTGCCCCGTAACCCCCGTCTAGGCCGTGCGGCCCGTCCTGTCGGTCCGACCCGAGCGGGACGGAGGGCTTGTTGGCGGACCCCGAGGAGGACGAGGATCTGGGAGGAGGGCCCGATGACGCCCCCTGCTGGCCACCGTTGGTCTGAGAACAAACGTTACTGACGCGGGCCGCCTTCTGCTTGTAGTGCTGACTGTGCAGTTTGTACTTCATCAGCAGGATGAAGATGAAGACGAGGACCGAGGCCACGATGATCCCACCGATGACGATGATCATGGTGCCACCGAGGAACTGGTCGTGGATGGAGCGGCAGTGGCGAAACTCGCGCTCGGTGGCGAACGACACGCAACCGACCAATCGCGTGCCGGTGAGGGACGTGATGCCGTCGTCGTAGACCGCCAGGACGCAGAGCTCGTAGTCCCGCGACGAGGCCAGATCACTCAGTGTGAACAACTTATGAGAGGCGGGGATCATCCTGAGAGAGAGAGAGAGAGAGACAGAGAGAGAGAGAGAGAGAGAGAGAGAGAGAGAGAGAGAGAGAGAGAGAGAGAATAGATGACGCCTTGAGCATTAAAAGGTTAAATAAATGCACTTCTAAGTTGTAACTTCTGCTCACCAGGGCGACAATTATTTTATTTAAAATATTCCGAAAGTTGTGAAATATTATTACAATTTAAAATAGCTGTTTGCTATGTGAATATATTGTAGGATGTCATTTATTTTTGTGAATTTTCAGCATCATTACTCCAGTCTTCAGTGTCACAAGATGCTTCAGAAATCAGGATAATATGATGATTTGATGCTCAAGAAACATTTATGATTATTATCCATGTTTTAAAACAGTTGTGCTGCTACATATTTTTGAAGAAACCGTGATTAACTACCGTTTAAAAGTCTTGGGTAAGATTTAAAAAGAACAATTGGCAGCAATAATAATGGATAATGATTGAGCATCAAATCATCATATTATCCTGATTTCTGAAGGATCATGTGACACTGAAGACTGGAGTAATGATGCTGAAAATACAGATTTAATCACAGGAATAAATTACATTTTAATATATATTTACATAGAACACATCTGGTTTACACTGCAATAATATATCAGTATTTACTGTATTTTGTGTCAAATAAATGCAGCCTGGGTGAGCAGAAGAGACTTAAAAAACATTTTCATTCCAAACTTTCGGTGCAAGTGAACAAATGTTCTGAGAGTTTAAGTTTAAACTCCACATAATTCAATTCAGGGCAGAAGGCTGTCATGAACACACAGTGTTTACAATATTGCGATGCTGTCCAGAGACAGAGACACGTGTCAGAGTAGATTGAAGCATAGCAACAACAATAAAAAAAAAAAGGAGAGGAGAGGAGGTTTTGTATATGATTGTAATTTTATTTCTGCTACCAGGGTCCGCAATTATCAGCAAATGCATGTCGAAATAAGCTTTGGTGTGTAAATAAAACACGTTGAACTCTATGAAATATAATCTGACTGTAATATCACGTCACAACCCAAGTGACCAGACAAAAGGTAGTTTTTTTTTTCTTTTTAAATAATGCAGGTGTTATACATTTTTTCAAAGGAAATATTCACTGTTTTAAATGTACCAAACTGAGCACCAGAAGAAACGACGTAACTCATTCAAAGATTCAAATAGTTGGTAAAACTTAACTTGAAGTCTGCATAATGCGTCAATTTTAATGCATTAATTATGTTTTGTACATGATTTAATGAGAAACTGTAACTACACTTATAATACATTATAGCAAGTAATCAGTAAATATTATAGCCTAATGCATTTTAATAGCATTGCAGCATTTATTATGAGTACATTTATAATGCATTATGCAGGCATTATAAAGTGTTACCAATTTTCTTATTATATCTCATTTTTAAGCCAGTCCTAATCCCATGAGCATGAGCATCGTGTTTTCTGCAGGTTTGGGGATGTTATGTGCAGCATGCATTATTCAGCAGACTGTCCAGCGCTGCACTTCTCTCTGGTGCTGTGAGAAGATGAAGATGAAGATGAAGAGGAAGACCTGAGTCACGCTGTGCTCCTGCTGTGTGTGTGTGTGTGTGTGTGACCCTGAGCATGACCGCATATTTTTGCGTTTGACCCCGCGGGTAATTGGCCGAGCTGCGTCTGCAAGCGAGGGTTGACGGTGAGGTAATGGTGTATGAGTGTGTGTGTATGTATGAGTGAGTGAGTGTGTGTGTGTGTGTGTGTGTAGTACACACTGTGGAGAGATGCTGCTCTTTTTTATTGCTATTGACTACAGACACATATGAAATTACATCATATCAGCAGTGAATTGGCCCAATGTTTTCTTTTTGATGAGGCAACACTTTTATCAGAGATTGTAATAAATGACTAGAAAAGCTAGTAAATAGTGCATATGATTGTATACTTTTTTAGGGTTATATTTCAATAACCAGAACATCAGATCCAATCTGAATACTATTATAACAGCTTACTAAGGACATTTTTAATTAGTGTAAAATCTAAAAATAATCAAATAACATATTACAAATAAATACTTTATTTATTATATATAATATTTATTTTAATAAATTATTCTAAATAAATATGTCAAATCTTAAATCCAATTTGAATATTATATAACAGCTTATTAAGGAAATGTTTAATTGATGTAAAATATAAATTATTTGAAATAAATGTATTACATTATTTAATAAAAATAAAGTATTAAAGTAATAAAATAAAAATATATAAAAAATAATAATTAATTAAAATATAACCAGAGCATGCAAAATCTTCAATTCAATCTGAATATTATTATAACATTGCACTAATAAATAATTTAATAATTGTACAATATAGAAAATGAAAATATCTTATTAAAAATAAATTATGTAAAATACAATTATTTTATTACATTTAATAAAATGAATGTATTAAAATCAATAATAAAATTAAAAAAATAATAATAGTGAACTATAAATTAATTACCAGAGCATGCCAAATCTTAAATCCAATCCGAATATTATTATAACATCTTAGGACATTTTAAATTGATATAAAATATATTAAAATAAGTTTAAAAAATAAATGTTTTATAAAGTTATACATAATTTAATCAAATAGATTAGATATACAGTATCACAAAAACTCCAATGAATAACTTATTACTGTAAAATGTACTGTTTTTACACTTTTAGTGACCACTGATCATCTGTCCTATTATGTCCTAACTGTATTTGCATGTTCATCCTCACGCATTGCCTCATATCTCATAACCGTTCAACACTGTTCCCAGCCCTGTCAGTGAGTTTAATAAGCGCTGGGTTTGGAGTAGTACAGCTCTGTGTCATGTGCTAATGAGACACAGGGATCTCTCCTCAGCCGGTGCCTCTGGATCCTCTCGCAGGGCAGTGATGGATACACACTCTCACCGCTGGTGCTGTTAAGCTTCGAGGGTCAGACTGTCTCTGAGCTGTCACTGTGAGTTGAGGACAGGCGTCGAGCTCTTCTGAAGATCTGTCACCCTGTCATCTGTCTTCTGAAGGAGCGCGCACAGCTTAATTACCCACTTAAAAGAGGCTTACGTTAAAGATGAAAACATGCAACTAAAGAGGGACGGAATAGAGGGAGTGAGAGAGAGAGAGATAGGCCTACAATGTGAATGTGAAAAAGATGGAGGTAATGAGAGCTAACAGTGACATTCTCAAGCAGAGACCCTCGTCACCTACAGCTTTTCTTTTTAAAGGAACAGTTTTTACATAAAAAAATTTCAATACTGTCAATTCAAACCGGTTTGAGTTTCTTTATTCTGTAAAACACAAAGGGAGAAATTCTGAAGACTGCGCTGGTATATTTATCCATGTTATATAATGAATGCAAACAATATATATACACATTTCTCCCTTTGTGTTTTACAGAATAAAGAATCTCAAACCAGTTTGAATTACCAGAATTACTTTTTTTTTACATAAAAAAAAACATATCTATATATTTTAATGACTATTTATATAATGTGTTAAATCGACAGCCCTTGTGTGTGTCTGTATATATATATATATATATATACACTCACCGGCCACTTTATTAGGTACCCCATGCTAGTAATGGGTTGGACCCCCTTTTGCCTTCAGAACTGCCTCAATTCTTCGTGGCATAGATTCAACAAGGTGCTGGAAGCATTCCTCAGGGAGTTTGGTCCATATTGACATGATGGCATCACACAGTTGCCGCAGATTTGTCGGCTGCACATCCATGATGCGAATCTCCCGTTCCACCACATCCCAAAGATGCTCTATTGGATTGAGATCTGGTGACTGTGGAGGCCATTTGAGTACAGCGAACTCATTGTCATGTTCAAGAAACCAGTCTGAGATGATTCCAGCTTTATGACATGGCGCATTATCCTGCTGAAAGTAGCCATCAGAAGTTGGGTACATTGTGGTCATAAAGGGATGGACATGGTCAGCAACAATACTCAGGTAGGCTGTGGCGTTGCAACGATGCTCAATTGGTACCAAGGGGCCCAAAGAGTGTCAAGAAAATATTCCCCACACCATGACACCACCACCACCAGCCTGAACCGTTGATACAAGGCATGATGGATCCATGCTTTCATGTTGTAGACGCCAAATTCTGACCCTACCATCCGAATGTCGCAGCAGAAATCGAGATTCATCAGACCAGGCAACGTTTTTCCAATCTTCTATTGTCCAATTTCGATGAGCTTGTGCAAATTGTAGCCTCAGTTTCCTGTTCTTAGCTGAAAGGAGTGGCACCCGGTGTGGTCTTCTGCTGCTGTAGCCCATCTGCCTCAAAGTTCGACGTACTGTGCGTTCAGAGATGCTCTTCTGCCCACCTTGGTTGTAACGGGTGGTTATTTGAGTCACTGTTGCCCTTCTATCAGCTCGAACCAGTCTGGCTATTCTCCTCTGACCTCTGACATCAACAAGGCATTTCCGCCCACAGAACTGCCGCTCACTGGATGTTTTTTCTTTTTCGGACCATTCTCTGTAAACCCTAGAGATGGTTGTGCGTGAAAATCCCAGTAGATTAGCAGTTTCTGAAATACTCAGACCAGCCCTTCTGGCACCAACAATCATGCCACGTTCAAAGTCACTCAAATCACCTTTCTTCCCCATACTGATGCTCGGTTTGAACTGCAGGAGATTGTCTTGACCATGTCTACATGCCAAAATGCACTGAGTTGCCGCCATGTGATTGGCTGCTTAGAAATTAAGTGTTAAGGAGCAGTTGGACAGGTGTACCTAATAAAGTGGCCGGTGAGTGTATATATATATATATATATATACAGTATATATACACTCACCTAAAGGATTATTAGGAACACCTGTTCAATTTCTCATTAATGCAATTATCTAATCAACCAATCACATGGCAGTTGCTTCAATGCATTTAGGGGTGTGGTCCTGGTCAAGACAATCTCCTGAACTCCAAACTGAATGTCAGAATTGGAAAGGAAGATGATTTAAGCAATTTTGAGCGTGGCATGGTTGTTGGTGCCAGACGGGCCGGTCTGAGTATTTCACAATCTGCTCAGTTACTGGGATTTTCACGCACAACCATTTCTAGGGTTTACAAAGAATGATGTGAAAAAGGAAAAACATCCAGTATGCGGCAGTCCTGTGGGCGAAAATGCCTTGTTGATGCTAGAGGTCAGAGGAGAATGGGCCGACTGATTCAAGCTGATAGAAGAGCAACTTTGACTGAAATAACCACTCGTTACAACCGAGGTATGCAGCAAAGCATTTGTGAAGGCTCAACACGCACAACCTTGAGGCGGATGGGCTACAACAGCAGAAGACCCCACCGGGTACCACTCATCTCCACTACAAATAGGAAAAAGAGGCTACAATTTGCAAGAGCTCACCAAAGTTGGACAGTTGAAGACTGGAAAAATGTTGCCTAGTCTGATGAGTCTCGATTTCTGTTGAGACATTCAGATGGTAAGAGTCAGAATTTGGCGTAAACAGAATGAGAACATGGATCCATCATGCCTTGTTACCACTGTGCAGGCTGGTGGTGGTGGTGTAATGGTGTGGGGGATGTTTTCTTGGCACACTTTTGGCCCCTTAGTGCCAATTGGGCATCGTTTAAATGCCACGGCCTACCTGAGCATTGTTTCTGACCATGTCCATCCCTTTATGGCCACCATGTACCCATCCTCTGATGGCTACTTCCAGCAGGATAATGCACTATGTCACAAAGCTCGAATCATTTCAAACTGGTTTCTTGAACATGACAATGAGTTCACTGTACTAAAATGGCCCCCACAGTCACCAGATCTCAACCCAATAGAGCATCTTTGGGATGTGGTGGAACGGGAGCTTCGTGCCCTGGATGTGCATCCCACAAATCTCCATCAACTGCAAGATGCTATCCTATCAATATGGGCCAACATTTAGAATAGAATAGAATAGAATAGTTTGTATTTTACAGAATAAAGAAACTCAACTCGGTTTGAATTACCAAAATATATATATATTTTTTTTTTACATTTAAATGAATTTTCAATGACTAATGACTTAAATTAAAGTGTTAAATCGACAGCCCTTGTGTGTACATGTGTGTATATATATATATATATATACACTCACCGGCCACTTTATTAGGTACACCTGTCCAACTGCTCCTTAACACTTAATTTCTAAGCAGCCAATCACATGGCGGCAACTCAGTGCATTTAGGCATGTAGACATGGTCAAGACAATCTCCTGCAGTTCAAACCGAGCATCAGTATGGGGAAGAAAGGTGATTTGAGTGACTTTGAACGTGGCATGATTGTTGGTGCCAGAAGGGCTGGTCTGAGTATTTCAGAAACTGCTAATCTACTGGGATTTTCACGCACAACCATCTCTAGGGTTTACAGAGAATGGTCCGAAAAAGAAAAAACATCCAGTGAGCGGCAGTTCTGTGGGCGGAAATGCCTTGTTGATGCCAGAGGTCAGAGGAGAATGGCCAGACTGGTTCGAGCTGATAGAAGGGCAACAGTGACTCAAATAACCACCCGTTACAACCAAGGTGGGCAGAAGAGCATCTCTGAACGCACAGTACGTCGAACTTTGAGGCAGATGGGCTACAGCAGCAGAAGACCACACCGGGTGCCACTCCTTTCAGCTAAGAACAGGAAACTGAGGCTACAATTTGCACAAGCTCATCGAAATTGGACAATAGAAGATTGGAAAAACGTTGCCTGGTCTGATGAGTCTCGATTTCTGCTGCGACATTCGGATGGTAGGGTCAGAATTTGGCGTCTACAACATGAAAGCATGGATCCATCCTGCCTTGTATCAACGGTTCAGGCTGGTGGTGGTGGTGTCATGGTGTGGGGAATATTTTCTTGGCACTCTTTGGGCCCCTTGGTACCAATTGAGCATCGTTGCAACGCCACAGCCTACCTGAGTATTGTTGCTGACCATGTCCATCCCTTTATGACCACAATGTACCCAACTTCTGATGGCTACTTTCAGCAGGATAATGCGCCATGTCATAAAGCTGGAATCATCTCAGACTGGTTTCTTGAACATGACAATGAGTTCGCTGTACTCAAATGGCCTCCACAGTCACCAGATCTCAATCCAATAGAGCATCTTTGGGATGTGGTGGAACGGGAGATTCGCATCATGGATGTGCAGCCGACAAATCTGCGGCAACTGTGTGATGCCATCATGTCAATATGGACCAAACTCCCTGAGGAATGCTTCCAGCACCTTGTTGAATCTATGCCACGAAGAATTGAGGCAGTTCTGAAGGCAAAAGGGGGTCCAACCCGTTACTAGCATGGGGTACCTAATAAAGTGGCCGGTGAGTGTATATATATATATATATATATATATATATATATATATACACATACATACAGATATGAGGGCTGTCGATTTTCTTAAAGGTCCAATATGTAAGAATTTTGTAATAAAATATCCAAAAATCACTTGCACAGTGTGATATATTTCCTGCAGTTGTGTACTTACAATATCGTAAAAGTCTCCAAAGATTTTTTTATTTCAGAGAAATTCCAATTTTAAATAAGTGGCCGTCCCGGAAAAAAATGTCGCCTGTCAATGACGCAATATCCGCGCTATCCTCGGTTTCCGCTCGTACTGCCATAGCCATGACGTAACCATGGCGACAGCGTAGTGCATAACGTTTAGCGGCACGCAGTTCTTGTTTCGTTCAACCATAGACCATGGCAAGCAGACTTTGGGACAAACAAGGAGAACTAAAATGAGGATCAATTTCAATATGACTTCCACTCGACAGAGAGCTAGTGTCCGAGACTGACTTCCACTCGACAGAGAGCTAGTGTCCGAGACTGACTTCCACTCGACAGAGAGCTAGCGTCCGAGACTGACTTCCACTCGACAGAGAGCTAGCGTCCGAGACTGACTTCCACTCGACAGAGAGCTAGCGTCCGAGACTGACTTCCACTCGACAGAGGTAGCGTCCGAGACTGACTTCCACTCGACAGAGAGCTAGCGTCCGAGACTGACTTCCACTCGACAGAGAGCTAGCGTCCGAGACTGACTTCCACTCGACAGAGAGCTAGCGTCCGAGACTGACTTCCACTTTGACAGAGAGCTAGCGTCCGAGACTGACTTCCACTTTGACAGAGAGCTAGCGTCCGAGACTGACTTCCACTCGACAGAGAGCTAGCGTCCGCGACTGACTTCCACTCGACAGAGAGCTAGCGTCCGAGACTGACTTCCACTCGACAGAGAGCTAGCGTCCGAGACTGACTTCCACTCGACAGAGAGCTAGCGTCCGAGACTGACTTCCACTCGACAGAGAGCTATCGTCTGAGACTGACTTCCACTCGACAGAGAGCTAGCGTCCGAGACTGACTTCCACTCGACAGAGAGCTAGCGTCCGAGACTGACTTCCACTTTGACAGAGAGCTAGCGTCCGAGACTGACTTCCACTCGACAGAGAGTTAGCGTCCGAGACTGACTTCCACTCGACAGAGTTAGCGTCCGAGACTGACTTCCACTCGACAGAGAGCTAGCGTCCGAGACTGACTTCCACTTGACAGAGAGCTAGCGTCCGAGACTGACTTCCACTCGACAGAGAGCTAGCGTCCGAGACTGACTTCCACTCGACAGAGAGCTAGCGTCCGAGACTGACTTCCACTCGACAGAGAGCTAGCGTCCGAGACTGACTTCCACTCGACAGAGAGCTAGCGTCCGAGACTGACTTCCACTCGACAGAGAGCTACCGTCCGAGACTGACTTCCACTCGACAGAGAGCTAGCGTCCGAGACTGACTTCCACTTTGACAGAGAGCTAGCGTCCGAGACTGACTTCCACTCGACAGAGAGTTAGCGTCCGAGACTGACTTCCACTCGACAGAGAGCTAGCGTCCGAGACTAATGTGGACTTGACAGAGCTTCATGAGTCACGACTTGACAGCTTTATTAGACAGGTGAGCAAATGTACATAAAACAAATCAATGTTATAACGTTAGCTTGACATGATGAAATGTTAGAATATGGTCAGTATGTTATTCTTATGTTGATCTAGCTGCTAGTTTCGTATAGCAAACGAACTAACAGGTAGAATAACATTATAACTTTCAACACACATTTAAATGCCGTTTAGTGTGATAGTGTAACGTTATACCAAGTGAAACAGCGCTGCGTTCCCTCACAAGTTTAATTCGTCTAATAAACTGACCTGTGTGAGTAATCCAGCACTTGCGTGTAGTTCGATAGGATGAAATTTCCTTATTCCTTTATATCCGCGGGACTCGCGTGTGATATCTCTTATTAGCAACCGCGACCTGCTTCATACCACTGTAATGTTAAAAAACATTAATGTTTTCACTAATCCATAAACATTATTAGATCCATCAGCTTGACAGCAAGTCCCATCATTCAGCTCGTCACTGCGTCATAAACATACACCTTTGTTATTGTTGGAAACTGCGCCCTCTTGTGGCCAAAAAAGCTGCATATTGTAGCTTTAAGACACGAGTACACATTTAAAAAAAGGCATTTTGTAATAATGTCAAATTGTTACTTTAAAACAAAGTTTTACTTTACATTTTAAATATGTTTTAATAATTTTCTGTCATGCTTTATAGAAGTACACTTATTTTGATGTGTTAACTAACATACTAAAGCACATGTAAAGTACTTGATTATAATTTTAACCATTACAGTTAAAGTTCATATATTTGATTGCAACATCATGTAAGAGAGCGCTGCAGGGATGTGGGCAAAATGAGGCCACTGGTTTTCCTACAGGTTTTTATAAAGTTTTTTTGGTCCCAATTTATATTGAGTGGCTTTAAGTACTACTTACATAGACAAATAAGTACAATGTACTTATTGTGTTAATGTTATATTGTAAAACACTTTTGCTGCTATTGAGATGTGATACTGGTAAGGTTAGGGACAGGTGTGTGTGATACTGGTAAGGTTAGGGACAGGTGTGGTGATACTGGTAAGGTTAGGGACAGGTGTGGTGGTACTGGTAAGGTTAGGGACAGGTGTGGTGATACTGGTAAGGTTAGGGACAGGTGTGGTGGTACTGGTAAGGTTAGGGACAGGTGTGTGTGATACTGGTAAGGTTAGGGACAGGTGTGGTGATACTGGTAAGGTTAGGGACAGGTGTGGTGATACTGGTAAGGTTAGGGACAGGTGTGGTGATACTGGTAAGGTTAGGGACAGGTGTGGTGATACTGGTAAGGTTAGGGACAGGTGTGGTGATACTGGTAAGGTTAGGGACAGGTGTGTGTGATACTGGTAAGGTTAGGGACAGGTGTGGTGATACTGGTAAGGTTAGGGACAGGTGTGGTGATACTGGTAAGGTTAGGGACAGGTGTGGTGATACTGGTAAGGTTAGGGACAGGTGTGGTGGTATGGGTCGATTTAAGGGTAGGTTAAGGTGTAAGGGAAGGGTCAACTGTGTAAGTACAAATGTAATTACATAAATTAATTACAGTTGTAATTACATGCAGGTATTTTCAAAATATAAGTACAATGTAAAAACATGTATGTACACAATAAGTACATTGTATCAAAGTAGTAACTTCAATGTAAGTACATAGTACTTAAAGCCACTTAATATAAAGTGGGACCTTTTTTATATAACACCCCAAACGGTCTTATCTGGTTACTTAAATTTTTTTCAATAAACATAACGCCATCAAAATTCGCGATTTTAAAATGGGTGTATGAAATTTACATTGTAGAGCAAAATGTCCTCCACTTTCCTGTCAGTGGCTTTAAGAGAGCGTCTGGGAAGAGAACGCATGTTGATGTAGATGCCCTCCATCTGACAGAACACCTTGCACTTCTTTCAGGTCTTGGCATCATGCACACTGAGCCTCCAGCGCTCTTCAACCCACACATCACTTCACATTTAACCTGTCTTTTCAGCTCAAAGTTTACACTATATTCTCACCTCCGCCACCATCCCGAAGTCCTCGACTCCAGCCGGCTCGCTGTCAGCGGGGATTCTGCCGCATGCACTCTTAATTGATTCTGAAAGACTTTTAGATTACTCTGCAGCTCTATAAACCAAAGAACTCCCCTTGCCTTTTCCATAATTAATAGCAAATTGCTTTCTGTATGTATCTTTTCTTCTCTCTTAATCTATCCACAGGGATTATTGCAGGAGTTAATTACATCCTTACACATGCCTTCGATGAGGAATCACGGCCGTCACTGGCAGTGGGCCGCGGCTGAATGCTAAAAAGGAGAATTAATGCAGTCGTTTCTGCATAAAGGCCGTCATTGTCGACATGCAACCCAAAACATATCCTCTTAATATAGTACAAAGCAAAAGATTGTGTTTTGAATTTGAGACATATTTCAACATCAATGCAAATACGCCTTCATTGTAATCTTCCTGGAGCGTCAGGAACGAGGGCAAGCGCTGGATGCGCAGCTTCTATTGTTATTCTGTTATTATTGTCTTCCTCAGTGCACCTCAAGCGCTGTGATTTATTGAAGGGTGTCAATGCGTCTGCGTGCGGATCCTGCTTTGCAAAATTCGGTTTGAATTGCATCAGGCCGAAAGTATTACCGTGGAAGCCAATCTGTCAACGCACTAATGAAAATCCTTCAAGAGCTTTTCTGACACGTCGAGCTGATGCCCTAATACAGCTGTTCCCGGCGGGAAGGATCCTTTGATTAGCACAGAACAAAAGTATGGATGTATTTCATATATTGCATTCATGATATTGTTGTGTCTTTGTTGGCTGGCAATCATTGAGGTCCATTTGTATTCATCAGAGGAATTGCAATGTTTCATCCCCGATCTGAATAGGATTGCGCCATAAGCCATTAACACCCCAGTCTCAGATGCCAGCCTTTCCCTTTGAACAAAGACAGAATCAATTTGTTTATCTAATGCAGAATTACCCAGATTCAAAACCCATTTGGGGAGATAGTCCATCCACAGTGCTCTCTCAAATATGAGAGAAGTCTTGCATTTATGAGTTTCATATCAACAAACTTCATTGTAAATTTGGACTGCATGTATTTTGCTTGACATTGATTTAAGAGAATTAGTTGAATCTTAAACTGCTGTAATGTTATGTTGCAATGTTTTCATAAATATTTTCAAAATACTTCAGTTACATGTACGTCAACCAGAGAGATTACAGGCAGAATCAGCTGTGAGCTTGATGTTTGACTCGGGTGAATAGCTAAGTACACAACTTTATTTTTAACTTAATTATATGATAATAATTATTATAATGGTGATATTCCTGCAACTGGGAATACATTAGAGGGAAACGCTGATTTAAATTAGTAGATCAGAGAGAAGAGAAACCATGAGCTGGCTCTGAATAAAGAAATTTATCACATATATCTGTAAATCATTTAATTAATGTTGGTAAAATCCTTTTATTTCTTATGAAAGGAGATGATAAAGTTTTCTGGAGAAGTGCATTAAAAATATCAATAGGGTTTCTGTCGGCCTCCAGTGTAGACGCATCGATTAAAATAAATGCATTTTAGCATTTCAGCACGTCCTTACGTGAGTGCTGTCTGCGGTCTGATCACCAATGCAATCACTGTAAACCTGCATTATTATAGTTAACTAAAACTAAAAGCATAGAAAATGCTGCTACTACACATAAAATCAAAGTTAATCGACATACAATCCAATTTTATTCCAGCTAGTTGCCAAGGAAATATTTCTCATTTTCATTTGCTTTAAGTAACTAAAACTAAAACTGAAATGAAAATGAATAAAAAACAGATATATAGACATAATAATAATAATAAAACATAACAAAATTGCTAAAACTTTAAGTAAAATTAAATTAATAACAGAAAATATAAACATTTTAATGAATTCAATCAGTGATATTTTAATATAATTGAGATATAATAGTTTTTATTGATATTTTCAGTATTTTATATTTATAGTTTTGAATTTTTAATAGTTTTTTTTAAATGTCTAAATAATTTTTTTAAACATATATTTTAGTTTTAGTTATAGTTATTTTAGTACATAAAGTTAAACTACATCAAGATGAAAAATGTTGCATTGGCAACTAGCTGAAATAAAGTAAGTTTGAGTTTGTTTATATTTTATTTTATTTCAGTAAACATGTTTTATTTCAAGCAGCATTTTTTTTTAAATATGTTTTTATCCCGGATTCAGACTACTTAATTGATATACTATTATAATTTTTGTTGATATTTTCAATATTTTAAAAATTTATAGTTTTGAATTTCTTCATTTTTAATAGTTTCTTTAAATGTCTAAATCGTTTTTAATATATATATATATATATATATATATATATACACGTATATATATATATAGTAGTTTTAGTTGTTGTTATTTCAGTAAACATATGTTTTATCCCGGATTCAGACTACACAATAAAAGCCTGTTTGACGTTGAGTGTCGTGGCGATTCGTAAATGTAAAACCTCGTATATAGTGTGTCATAGTGAACAACATTGTGTCTGCAACGCTTCATGATGTCGCGACAGAAAGACTAGCATGTTTATTATTTGCAGTCCTCCGCAACAGGTTCAGTCATATTTGTGACATGGACCACTTCCATACGCAGCTTTCAAACATGGCGAAACGAAAGAGACAATGGTTTTGGTGCTGGCATAGCATTAGCTATTCACGCGCTTAAAGGATTAGTTCACTTTAAAAAAAACTTTTGGTGATAATTTCCTCCCCCCATGTCATCCAAGATGTCCATGTCTTTCTTTCTTCAGTCGAAAAGAAATGAAGGTTTTTGATGAAAACATTCCAGGATTTTTCATCGAACGTAGTTTGTTTACGTTCTTGTTTCCATAAATCAGTCGCTAGCTCCGTGTAATCTGGAAAAGTGTGTAATCTGACACAGTGAGTATCGTAACAAAAAGTTTCAGGTTTAGCTAACCACAATAACCCTGACTAAGGGTTACACGACACCGTTTTCAACTACAAACGTAAAACTTGCGTTTTTGTCGTTCATTTTAATGACAACAGCGTTTTGGGTGCCTGAAAGCACAAACTTTTGAAAACAGGTTTCAAAGTGCAAGTTTCAGTGTAAACAACAAAAAAGAGAAACTCTGAAGACGATGACGTCATGCACATGCGTATTACATGTTCATTCTATCAGTGTTTCATCGCCATCTAGTGGCCTGGCAGCAGAATACAGCGTTTGTAGTCGTTGTTGCGGATCCGTGTAAATACGGATCGTTTTGACAATGGTGTCATCTGTACGTGGAAAACTTAACGGAAAACGTTCTCCGTTTTAAGCATGTCGTTGTTGTGTAAACGTACCATGAAATACCACTGGTGCAAATCATAGAGGACAGAAAGCTATTTACGTTCTTTTTCCATTAGTTAGATGCTAGTCCCCCCCCCCCCCCTAAATTTTTAGAAATTTGTGTATTCTAAAAGTTTCAGGTTATTTGTTAATCTTTGTTAATGTTCGTTAAGTGCATTAACTAATGTTATCAAGATTTTAATAAAGTATTAGTACATGTTGAAATTAAAGGAACCGTATGTAAGATTGTGGCCAAAACTGGTACTGCAATCACTTTCAAATTACTGTAGAGCGGTGTATCCCCCCCCCCCCCCCCCCGACTCGAGGTTGCCAGATAGTCTTCAAATTCTTCGCCGTTTTCAGCCGTCTCCATCTTTCAAAGGCATCTCCTATACAAATCCTTGTTTTATTTCGGACTTTGTCATGAAGTATTTCGAAATCATAACAAGGTTTTTTTGGATTCGTAAGGTTAGACATTTTTTTATCCAACACGTTTGTAGCTGCAGCTGTGGTAACTAGAGCAGAGCTGGCAACACTACTGACTCCGTGATTGGTGGATCGGTGGAGGGTGGAGCATCAGACCAAAACACAACATGACAACATCAACGTGAGTTGAGGGCTGCAGCTTCACTTTTTAAATGACAATATCCTGGCCGGACTACTGTTGTCAGTGATAAGTATTTGAAATGAACATGATTACTTAAAGCAACACCAAGTAACTTTTCCTCTGCGGTCGCCCTACTGGTTGGAAGCGGAATTGTCCATTACCGCTGTCGTAAATAATTTAGCCTACCGCCGCCTACTGTCACACACACGCTCGTTGTTTATCCAGCGCCGGCTTTGGAGTGAATGATGTCCACAGACAAGGTAGAGTATGTTGCATGATTTCATGAAAGTATGATGTATTGCGACATCAGAAACGAAGAAAAACTAAATAATGACTATTGTAACGCTTGACATAAAGCAAGTCAAATTTGTAGTTGTCTTATGTCTCATTAGAACTACAGAAACACGACCCGATCTGGCAATCTTAGCGTGGTTATAGCAGATAAAGGACCGAAAAGCCGAGGCATAAGTGCCTTTCACCCTGTTACGACTTGATGAACCACTGAAACGATTTTGGAAACATTATTTTAAGGTAAAAAATCGTACTTAGTGTTGCTTTAATGTCTAGTGACATATCAGGGCCATTTTATGATTAATTGAAATACATTTCTTACATACGGTTCCTTTAACATTAACAAAGATGAATAAATGCTGTATAAGTGCAGTTCATTTTTAGTTCATGCTATCTAATGTAGTTAACTACTGAACCTTATTGTAAAGTGTTACCAAAATAACCCTGGTGCAAATCATAGATGACAGAAAGCTCTGTGTCAGTCTCTAGAATCTGAGACGAAACTCACCTGTAAATGAGGATGTCATCGGTGGAGCTGTTGTACTGGATCTGGTACATGCGAACTCCAGGGATGTGGCTTTGAGGAGGCCAGCGGATCATCACTGAGCTTGAGGTTATTTCTGAGACACTGACGCGCTGATCAGCTCGAGACTGGCCTCCACTTCCACTACTGTTGGACTTTATGGATGTCGGCATGTCCGAGGGTCCCGGTTCCGGCTCCAGTTTGGGGTCGTAATGCGGCGAAGGGTTCACGACTAGTTCCACCGGAGCCGTAGCCTCTCCGGCAGCGTTGGACGCGATGCACGTGAACACGCCGGAGTCTTTCACCATAGCCGTCAAGATATCCAGAGAGCCGTTGTCGTAGCATACGGTGCGCGAGGTGTTCCCGATTAGCTTCCCGTCAGGACTGACCCAGTGGACGGTCGGCTCGGGGTCTCCGACGGAGCGGCATCTCAAGCTAACCTCTTGACCTTCCATCACGAACATCTTAGACGTGTGCCGAGTGATCATGGGCGGCTCGCACACAAACTCCTCCTCGCGGATCGTCCAGAAGTATTTTCCCGCTAGCTCTCGCGGGGACGCGCACGTCTCCAGATCGTCCTCCCGCGTCAGGCGTCGAAGCCAAACCAGCTCGCAATTACAATGCAACGGGTTCCCGCCAAAACTAAGCACTAGCGCGGTTAGCGGCGAGCCTTTTGTTTTCGCGTAGACCGGGATGCGTAGGAACAGAGGATCCGGCGGGATCTTCTTCAGCTTGTTGGACGTCATATCCAGTCTAGCCAATTTGTGAAGATTTGAAAATATCCCTTCAGGCACGAAGTCGATGAGATTGTGATCCAAACTAAGAGTGTTAACGCTGGATAGCATAGATATAGTGTCCCACGGCAAATCCACCAGATTGTTATAAGAAAGATCAAGATCTTCAAGAGTTTCTAGGAAGTCTTGAAAGGCTCCATCCGAGATGCTGTGAAGCTGGTTGTTTGCGAGGATGAGGTGTCGTAGATTCACCAAGCCCTGTAAATGTGTGTCGTCCAGCGCCGTGAGCCGGTTTGCGTCGAGGTGTAACGCGTGCAGATCCTGCAGGTCGGCGAAGGCGTACGGTTGGATCTGGCTGATGGTATTTCGGGAGAGCGTGAGGTGTATGAGACTGCTCATGTTAGCGAAGTCTCGGTGGCGCAGGGTGGTGATGAAGTTGTCCATCAGTCGCAGCTCGGCGGTCTGCCGGTCGATGTTAGGCGGGATGAAGAGCAGGCCGGTTTTGGCACACAGGACGGTGTAGGAGGGCAGCAGGTTCTGGCAGGTGCAGCGTTTGGGACACAGCATGGCGTGGGACGGCATGGAGAACAGAGCCAGGACCAGCAGCAACCGCTCCATGGGTGCAATCCTGCAGGAACCAGAACACAGGGACAAACGCTTTAGCTCTCATGCTGAGTCGCTTCCCTCAGTCTGGGAATCTCCACACACTATAACCTTCCCAAATACACACACAGGCACACACAGGCACATGCACACACACACACACACGCATATATACACATACACACATACACACACATGCACACACACGCGCACACAGGCACACGCACACATACACATATACACATATACATACACATATACACACACACACACACACCCACACACAGACACACACGTACACAGTCTGGTTTTTTTGTGGGGACTCTCCATAGACGTAATGGTTTTTATACTGTCCAAACTGTATATTCTCTCTCCATACACTAACCGTACCCCTAAACCTACCCATCACACACAACTTTCTGCATATTTACAAAAAAATTTATTCTGTATGATTTATAAGCTTTTGTACCCATGGGGACTTCAATTTAGGTCCCACAGTGACATGAGTCCCCATGAGTCTGTGTGCATTCAGCTTTAAGTCCCCACTGGGATCGAAAAACATGCGTGTGCACACACAGACACACACACATGCACGCACACACACGCGTGCACACTCACACACACGCACACACATTTAAGAGAATGCTTTTATTAAACATGCAAATACTGTTGGACACATTAAGACAGTGAGAAGGTAAAACTGAGCAGACATCGTGAAACCTACTTGCATTTCAAAATTTGCTAATGCCCAACTGGACTTGTATTCACTCCTAATGCACATTTGCCTAATTAAATTAACACATTAACATTTTACTAACAACATGATGTATGCATTTTCCACATCTACAGACTATTAAGCATTAAACCGTTCTTCTGTATTGTTTAAAGGGCCAGTACACCAAAAAATTTATTTCTGTCTTCTGGTGAATACATGTTTCTAACATTTATTGAGATGTAAAAAAATTAAAAATATTACAAAAAAAAAAGAAAAAAACAACAACAACCCATAAGACATAAAAAAACAAAACAATGATCTGAGCATCCAGACCTTTTCCATTTTAAATGAATTATGGAAGATGTGGTTTCTTCTTCAATGGTTCTAACACTGATGAATAGAATGAGCAAATAATTTTCTTGATAATATTCTATGCCAAAAAAAAGAAAAGAATGCAGTATTTTGATTGCTCCTGCTGGAAAAGTAGGATAAAAAACCAAACACTTTATATGTATATTAACCTTAAGCTTACCCTAAACCTGACCACATAATGTAACAATTTTATATTTTAAACTTGATCTCACAATTACCAGTTTGATTTTTTATTCTGAAGAGGAACATAAGTCTTCCATATTAATGGCACTGAACCCAAAATGAGATCATAGTAAAATGTCCAAGCTTATCTTTTCCATACAATAGAAGTGAATGGCTGTCAAGTTAAAATTCTCAATGAATCAAATCAAATTAAATTCCTCGCATAAAGCTATACGACTTGGAATAAAGTGCACAAACCCTGTGGCACTGTGTTTTCTCCATCACCCACTCGCATTGCATAGCGGGAAAACTAGCTCAACACCTTTAGAGATAAAGTCATATAGTATTAAAATATCATGAGGGTAAGTAAGTAAATGATGATAAAAATGATGAAGTCTATCTTTAAAACATGCAGGGTTTGTTCATCTCAGTTGCTGCGAGACTGAGAAACTGCTTATTTAATTTCACCAAAGCTGATGTTGAACACAAGATTACTAGATATTATCGTTCAGTCTGGATGTGTTAATGCAGGCATCCATTCCCGTGTTATATAAAACTGCTGTCTCTGCCTTCAATAACATATGCAGGATCTGCAGCAGGAGAGAGAGAGAGAGAGAGAGAGAGAGAGAGAGAGAGAGAGAGAGAGAGAGAGAGAGAGAGAGAGAGAGACTGAAGACTGAAGACTGGAGTAATGATGCTGAAATTCAGCTTTGATCACAGGAATAAATGACACTTTACTATATATTCACATAGAAAACAGCTGATTTACATTACAATAATATTTCACTGTTTTACTGATTTTACTACATATTTGATTAAATAAATTCATCTATGAAGTTCCTGTCTAAAAACAATAACAGTAGCATTTTACATACAGTAGATTTACGTTGTGTTTTTCTTGGTCCATCCTTTAAAAAAATTAACATGCAGCTTTATCACTCTTTAACAAAAGGTACTAAAGAAAAACAAATCACGCTTGAATTCACTCTTTAGTTCTGATTCTGAGTAACAGTGTATTTGTGCTTTATGTGTCCGAGAGAGAGAGAGAGAGAGAGAGAGAGAGAGAGAGAGAGAGAGAGAGAGAGAGAGAGAGAGAGAGAGAGAGAGAGAGAGGACATGGCTGGTTTTAATAGCCCTCGCTGTGCTAAAGTCATGATATCTGACACCCATCTCTGCCCCCCTGAAATTCATATGTGGTTACGGGGAGGCGATAAAAAGGCTGTGAGAATATGAATTATTATTCTATGCCATTGCTTTCACACAAATGCTAATATCTGATTTGTGGCTCTTTGTTTATTTCTTGTGCATACCATTCCATTTTAATAACTTTTATGTAAAAGCACATAAACGCAATTATTTTCCACCGCTCGCGAAGCCATCGTGAATATCAAGAGGTTCGGGCCTGCGGTTTATAATCGAAGGGATCTCTGACCATAACAACTATCTCCAGCAGGACTTTACCTCTCTCGACCAGTAGGAGGGAACGTTGAGCTTCAGTCCGGGGAAAAGAAGTGAAAGTGCTGGAGTGCGAGATGTTGTGTGATGCATTCAGGCGAGCTTAAGCTCCCTCTCTCCATTACACACAGAAAACACAGTCACGGAAACCCTCAAGAGAGAGCCATTATCCACACAACTAACTACAGCACTGAAGCAGTCTCTCACTTTAGTTTGCATCGCGGCTTTTTAGAGGCATGCTCCGATATAGACATGCATCTCACATCGAAATGGAAAGGCACGACAGATCTCCAAATACTCCACCATGAGTTAGACCAGTGAGATTTCTCAACACAACACGACAGGATTACAGGATGATTTACACACAGACGCCTCCTCAGGATGCCCTCGCGTTCAATTCCAGAAACACACTGACAACGTGATACTGTGCTGGGTTGTGTCATTATGACAATGCGAGAATAAATGGATTTATTATGCTATATATAAATGGATATCAAATGAATTTGCTGCAAAGCATGAATGAATTTCAGTGCAAGTGGACAAAAATGTGGTTAAAAAACACCTCAAAGCGGTTCTAATTAGGCGAAGATGAAATGTCAACATGGTCAACATTCCCCCTCTCTCTCTCTCTCTCTCTCTCTCTCTCTCTCTCTCCATATCGACAGGATTCATTAATATTTCAGAGAGGACACAGGCTGCTGTGGGTATTTGACACAGTGTGTAAAAATTAAACCGTACTGCACTGGTGCCTTTCTTCGACAAATGAAGGGCAAACACACATAATGCATTATCATCCGTATGAATACTTTATAAAGACCTTAGAGTATAAGTATACAAGGAATTTGTTTTGGTGTACATGGAAACAGTACATACATTACGGCAAGACAAAACAATCTGAAGGCAGAAAAAGTGCACGTAATGAGAGGTGACGAGCACGAAAACTTATGCAATGACAAATCATAGTTCATCATTACATATTTTCGGTCAAATGAATATTCAAGTCAAGATGGTTTATACAGACAAAAATACATGTGTTGGTTAGAACAATTTGATATGCATTAAATACAGAAAGATATTATTCAATATTTATCGTGGTCATCAAATGGTCATTGGTCAATGTGGGTGGTATAAACATCATCCCTTTATTTAAAAGATTATATAGTATAAAAAAACATCCAAAATACATATTTAAGTGTTTGTGTTATTATTACACTTTCTGTGTGTCTGTAGATTACACCAAACTTTACAGTTGTATTCCTGTCTTTATTCTGAAGGCTTTTATAGAGGGGTTTGTTCATATATCATTTGCCTGTTTAAATATCATATATAACTCTAATATGTCAATAGAGTGAAACAAGAATTTTGAGTCTGGCTTTATCCAATGTTCGGATTTCTGTTCTGAAAATGTATGCAAATTAGTAAAAAAATTTAATTACATAATGCCTCATTTGCATATTTAAACATAGCATTTCAGAAAACTTGTAATGCACAATTTAAATGTGTTAATGAAGTATGATGATATCTGTTAAAATTAAAATTGTCCTATAAACCCTATTAACCTGTGATGACTTAAAGATATCCAAACATCGTCTATCTATCTATCTATCTATCTATCTATCTATCTATCTATCTATCTATCTATCTATCTATCTATCTATCTATCTATCTATCTATCTATCTATCTATCTATCCACACACACATTGGGTTTCCATGACCATGTTTTAAAGTGACTTCCAATGATTTCATAATGTACAAACTGTATGTTGTATATTCTATATATTGTAAATTATGTATACGGTATATTCTACTGTACATCCTAACCCTACCCCTAAACACAACTCTCACAGATATATTTCTACATTTTTACTTCTGTTACATTTGTACAAATGTCCCAACAAGATCAAAAGCGACTAGGACTCTTCTTGTGGGGTTCCCAAAGGTTTACCAGGACCACACACACACAAACGCACACCCACACACACACACACACACACACACACACGCGCGCACACACATGCACACACGCATTATGAGGACTCTCCATAGGCGTAATGGTTTTTATACTGTGCAAACTATATATTCTATCCCCTTACACACACACACACTGCCCCTGTCCCTAAACCTACCCATCACAGGAGACATGCTGCATTTTAAATTTTTTAATAAAACATTGTTTTTTATGTTTTTTAAGCCATTTGATTTATGAGGACTTTTGAAGTGTCCTCATAAACCACCCATAAGTTGTAATACCAGTGTAATACACATGTCATTATACAAATTTGTGTCCTCATAAATCACATAAACCAACCCGCACGCACGCACGCACACACACACACACACACACACACACACACACACACACACACACACACACACACACACACTACCCACATCAACTGTATGACTTCATGTCTATCTTATTTCTCCAGAGGATACAGTGCAACACAACAGCAATAACATTTTGTGTGTCTGAGAGGTTGTGTTGTTCAGTGTGTGTGTGTGTGTGTGTGTACAGAATGCTCTAATGTTATGCAGATTTCACAGAGGTCTCTAACCTGCCCGAAAAGGATGCATGCTGATTGTGTCCGTGTCCCGCTGTTACTCCCTCGGTCCCTGCCGCAATCTCTCCGTCTTTCTTTGCTCATTTACAGCAGAGTCAACAGCAGAATCAGGCTGTGATATTTAAACAAAGACAGACCTCTTTACTCCTTCACCCTGGATCACTCACGTCCCGCAGAGGACCAGTTCTCTTCTCAGGCTATCAAAGGATGCTAGTGGGACTTCACTGTACTCGCACGCTTGTTACCTAACCTACCAATGCAACTCTGACTGTACGACAGACTATCCCCTCCTCATGCATCTGATTGACTTTCTCTCTAGTAATGGCCATCCATCCATGAATTTAATGTACACAGGTGGGGGGTTGGATACGGTCGAGGCTGCTGTACTTTGACCATTTGAGTGTTGAATAATTGGGGTTTTAAAAGAGAACGGGACGAGTAAACGCTGGCCAGGCAATTAGCTTTCGCAGTGCATTAAACACAGACCATCAACACCTGCACACAATAAACCCACAGCCTGAACTCCACAGCTCAAAGGTGAATATTTCACAGCGCAGATGTTTCTGGCCAGAGCTTTCACTGAAACGAATTGTTAATCGATAAAATGCCTCCTACCGTTAGCAAACATCCATAAACTTTAGTGTCCTCGTTTGTTGATTTGAAACATGTTTTATGAACTGACTGAGTAGTGTTAGTGTGACTGAATATGTAGTCTGACTGAGTTATACTGTTATTAGTGTATGAAATATAAAAATGTAATATGTAATATTACAGTATATACTGTATTATAACCTTTATCATTTAAATAATGAGCCTATTTAATACTGTGGGGATATGAATTAAAGCTTTGATTTATTCCTCCTGTAGTTGAATTTACAGGACAGATTTCACATTTCACAGCGTGTTTATGCCTTTGCTGAATATTATCTTGCAATGGAGGTCCATAATGTTTATGAGATATTTAATAGTCTATAAAGTCACCCTCTCTCTGCAAAAAGACACACACCATCACACCTCAGAAACATCCGTAACTCAATCCATGTCTCACTCAACCCTTTATAGCAGCGCTATTCAGAACTGAGCTGAGAATGTCTTTCAGTTGTCGATTCTTCAGAAGCAATCAGCTGAAAAAATATATAAATGGATTTTATGGAAGTAGAAATTCCTACAACTGCTTTAAATGTATGAATTCAGAATTGAGAATAAGCATAATTTATACATACACAACACACACAGTATCGTCAAGGAAATTTAGTATCGGTGTATCTCTTATATACTGTTGTGTATGTGTTATACATATGTGTACAACATATGTGTGTGTGTGTGCAACGCATTCTCATCCTTTGGCGTCATATCTGACACTTTTGACATTTCGTCTAAATCTAACGCGCATGGTACCCTTTAGCGTCAATATAACACGCACAAGAATGGGTAGGTTTAGGTCTGGTGTAGGGTTAGGGTTAGACCGCTAGGAGGCGCCTTCTGACCCATTTAAATCTGCGTCTCATATTGACGCTAAAGGCTACCATGCGCGTTGAATGTAGACGAAATGTCACGAGCGTCAGTATATGACGCCTTGGGATGAGAACGGGCTGGTGTGTGATATATATACTGTATATAACACATACACAACAGTATATATAAGAGATACACCGATACTAAATTTCCCCGGCGATACTGATAGCCGATTATTCAGAATGATCTGCTTATTTCATAAGGAAAAAAATATATAATATTAGAGGTTAAAATTAACAACAGAGCTCAAACTATTATATTTAACTGTTTCAATAACAGACTGTGAAACATGCATTGCATGTTTCACAGTCCGTTATTGAAACAGTTAAATATAGAAACAGTTAAATACTGTGAATATAGAAACAGTTAAAAAGAATATAGAAACAGTTAAAAAACAGTTAAAATATTGAATATAGAAACAGTTAAAAAACAGTTAAAATATTGAAACAGTTAAGTACTGTGACATTGCGTTGCAACACTGCTGCTTTAAATGAGGCACCACAGAGATGTCATGTCACATTTAAGAGCTTCAAAATGCCATTTATTGTTTCGAATTTCGTGTTAAAATGGG
The DNA here is from genome assembly GCA_031834385.1 of Semotilus atromaculatus. NCBI lineage: Eukaryota > Metazoa > Chordata > Actinopteri > Cypriniformes > Leuciscidae > Semotilus > Semotilus atromaculatus. The sequence continues at coordinate 49,429 of JAULUF010000065.1, forward strand.
CAGAATTTAAAATCTGAGACATTGTTTCTTATCAGAAGTAACAATGTTGTTTGGGATTATGGGATGCATGCAAGCTAAAAATGTTTGATGTAGGGAAAACTGCGGACATGCATGCTTTGACATCAGTTAATGCATTTGATAACTCCAACAACCCTAAATTCAACAAAAGAGACATTTTCTTCACCCAGTATGAGATGCAGACTGACATGTTTATCCAATCGGCCCTGATCATCGGCTGTTTTCAAAAAATCGAGAAAATAATTGCTTTTATCGGCTGATACTGATTATATAAATATATATGATATTTAATATATATAATAATATACATTTTTTTATTTATTTTTTTATTTAATTAGAATATATCTGAAATAACACGTTGTTGGGCATTTTGTGTTTCAGTATGACAAAATTAAAATCTGTTTGGATGCTTATGTTAAATATTTTCACAATTAGTTCAACAAAATATGTCTAATCATTTGAGAAAACAAATCTACCCATCAGAGAACAAACAGACCCAGTCTGTCATGAAATGCCTCTGTTGTGTGAATGTGTTGAACTGTGCTTCAGTTTATTCCTCTTCCTGTCGCTTCAACACAATTTCCATTTCAACATAGAAAGTGGCCAGTTCAATTCAAACCCTCATGATTTTCATCAAGCCAAATCTTAAATTGTAAAAAAAAAAAAAAAATCCCATCCCAGATATAAAAACAATTCAACATTCACAGATCACAGTCGCCTAGAAAAGCAAGAGTACAGCTGCATCTCCTCTCCGCTTCTCAGCCCACTAAACAACTCCTCTTTCTTTAGCCAAAACAAACAGACAGTGAGATCGAGAGAGGAGGAGCAGCGACACACACACACACACACACACACACACACACACACTCACACACTCGACCGACACACGCCTGACAGATCCATCAGCGCTGCCTCCCTCGCAGTCACCGCTACCATGCCTGCCAGGACCTGTGTGTCACTCCCATTACACACACAGCCAAACACACTCTCTGTCCTTCGGGCAGACACACACACACACACACACACGCGGGACGTCAGTCATGTGATTGAGTCGTCGCAGTCATGACTGCCAAAACATTACATGCTATTAACACTGCTAATTACTTTATCATCATCATCATCTTCATCATCATGCCCTCGATCCAGCCACGCATCTGTCATAGAGGACGGGTTTCTGCAGCTGTTAAACAAACATCCTCGCTTCACACGCGTTTCCATTACAGATTTGCGCAAAATGTCCATTACAGATTTACGTTTTTTTTCTAAATGTCGACAAAAAACTATTGCGAAATGACGGCGTTTCCATTAACCGATGTAATGCGACTAACGTAATTCTTCCTCTCGCGATAAATCACTCCAAACATCATGGCGACGGATGTTGGTAGGTTTATGTATATCCATTATTATCAAGAGGGTAATCCATCCGCCGGAAACTGAAGCCTCGCGGCTCTGCAATTGTAGCTGGCTATCACCTGCTGTTAGCATTCCATTGACTCCCATTAAATTTTGGCGTCACTTTGACAGCGAATAACTTTACATCTGAGGCGTTTAAAGACTCCATTTGTCCATTATTTATTTCTAAAGAAAGACGACAATGTATAAAAGGCTCCATTACCTTGTATCTTACGTTATGGCCCCGTAGAAGCAGTTTTTGTAAAAATAGGCCAACGATTGCGTCATAAGCACTCGACTCTCCGTCGCACACTCGATACATTACCGTACAGACAGGAGGAGAAGCTCGCAAGCAATCGGGGGACGTGGAGGCATAAAGGCCAATAAAGTCAAGGGAGAAGCCCATAAAGAGTCATAAAGTGTCTCCTGCTGCTAGCTCACGGACAGCTAATGCTCACGCTCTCCGTCTCTGCGAGATTCTGAAGGGAATTATTCAGATTTCTCTCGGCACAGCACTAGAAGACAGACAGGCTGCTCACGTGACATTACCTCGTCAAGCTCAGTGTGAGCCTGCGCAGTCTCAACGGCTTCAACTTTCTCCGTTGAAATCAATGGGGTCGCTCAGTCCATTTATTTTACTAGCTATGATTATTATTAGGAGACGTGTGTGTGTGTGTGAAGGTTATACTCTTATACTTGATAGCGGCTCGTATGAGGAGTTTCTGGTGTTTCTCCTCATTTCTGCTCCGAGGTCTTGATTGAGGCATTTCTTTGAGGTTTACAATCCAGTATTCCTGTAATTCTTTTGTCTTTTATGAATTTAATAAAGAACTCTGTCTCGTATTCTGTCCAATCACACGTCAGGTGACTGTAAATGCGCAAAAACTGTTTCCATTGCAGTTTTGCAAAATATTTATTTTCGAATTGCCTGAAAAACATCCTCATGAGCGTAAACACCGTTTTGCGATAATTGGGAGTTTTTTTGCGAAATTGACATGTTTCCATTGGGCGTATTTTCAATTCGCAATTTCAATTTGCGCAATTTGAAGGGTAATGGAAACACGGCAGTGACTATGCTAAAGGATACGATTTAAAACACTATAAAACGTGCGAAGCTTTTTACTCTCATAAGGTTTTTAGAAACTTCAATAACACTTTAAAAAATGTCTTGTTGTGTAACAAACAAGTAAACATTAAATAGGTTATATTTGTTAAAGCCTGAATATTACAGCAAGTGTACTGGTGTACTTTAAAAAAATATATACTATATATTTTACAAGGTTATAAATGAAACAAAGATCACTGGTTTTACAAGAAAATACTATTTCAGTCTTTCTACTTCAACATGTTATTTAAAGGTACAATATGCGATTTTTTTCGCCGCTAGGGGTCGCTAACCTCTTACAATAACAAAGGCGTATGTTTATGACGCAGTGATGAGCTGAATGATGGGACTTGCTGTAAAGCTGATGGATCTAATAATGTTCATGTATGAGTGAAAACGTTCATGTTTTTTAACATTACAGTGGTATGAAGCAGGTCGTGATTGTTAATAAGAGATATCACACGCGAGTCCTGCGGATATAAAGGAATGAGGACATTTAATTCTACCGAATACACGCAAGTGCTGAATTACTACTCAAAGGTCAGTTTATTTGACGAATTAAACTTGTGAGTGAACGCAGCACTGTTCCACTTGGTCTAACGTTAACTGTTACACTATACTAAACAGCATTATGATGTTATTCTATGTGTTAGTTTGTTTGCTATATGAAACTAACGTTATAGATCAACATTAGAATAACATACTGATCATATTCTAACATTTCATCATGTTGAGCTATATAACATTGATTTGATTTATGCACATTTGCTCAAATGTCTAATAGGCTAGGCATAACACAGTTGTCCGCGTCTGTCGCCGTGGTTATGGCAGTATGAGCGGAAACCACAGACGGCGGAAACCGAGGGTAATGCGGATATGATTAATAATGCGATTTATTCATAGTTGGAAACATTTGGAATATTGTAAGTTATCAACTTAACAAAATATAACACTGGCCTTATGATTTGGGGATATTTTAATGCAAAAATTGTGCATATTGTACCTTTAATTCACTGTGTAACTTGTTTTTTTATTTGTAATTATTTTAGAAATTTACAACAAAATTGTTTTAAAGTAGACTGTTTTTTTCAGTGTACGCAGCATCATAATGATTTTCCAAAACAGTTAAAGATATATTTTTCCAGGTAAAAAGTATTTTTAACTGCTTTGTGAGGGCCTTACCATTGTTAGTCACACCACATGATAAATCATAACAAAGAAACAGTTTTAAATATTTTTCAAGGGAAAAAGTTGTTTTTCCCACCAAAATGTAGTTATTCAATGATATTTTATTTGATATATTATTTATTCAGTAAATTTTTTTAGGGGGGTCCTTTTCTCACCCTGAAATGTCTGTCTTTGTGCCCCAAAGAATATATATATATTTTTATTTTTATTTTTATTTTTTTACAACTAAAACATGCTCATCATAGCAAATTTATTTATATTATAAGTTTATTGCATTTTTGAATAGATTGAGTCAATGACCCTCAAAAATATACTCATATCACCAGACAACAGAACAGAAGTACAATAATTTCCTGTAGTGATATAATAGACATAATATCTCCATGCATGTGTAACTCTACAGTCAACATTACTGATCACGTGAGCTCAGCGGGAGCGCGGCGGAGGCCTGTGTGTCTGTGACTGACTCTCACGTCGATGCTGTTGTTTAGCAGTGTCGTGGATGTTCGCCGAGGGCTTGAACCGTTCTGTAGGACGTGTGCTATTTTGCCAGAGGACGAAGGCAAGGAGGACACGGTGCAAATCATCAAGCCATAAAGCACACAACAGTTGTAGACGCGCTCATGTCTGATATTAAAAATGCTGCAGAATGGAACAGTTTTGCCCCCGGATGAAAACACTCACATCAGCCCAACTCCCAGACCTCACAGCAAGGCAACACTTATTTCCATCGGCGAGTTCACCAACTCCACACTTTTCTATTACAGGTGTGTCGAAAGAAAGTATAGCAAATAAAGCTTTGTGTGAAATCACGCTAGACGTCTGCAATGACACATCCATAAGACACTGTACGTCTACTAGACTACAGTCACAGTGAGGAAATCAGTGCTATTGTGCAACGTCTCAGTCTGGCCTCGCCGACGTGAACGCATATCATATGTATGTAAATATGGCCTGTTATATGAGTGTGTTCTTCCTCTTCTTTCTTCTCCGATCTTTCCTCAACAAGAAAGGAGAGATAGAGAGAGATTTTCGACTAAATTTTTATTTCATTTTTTTTAGTAATCTTTATTTATTTTATTAGTATTATTATATATAGTTATATATATATATATATATATATATATATATATATATATATATATATATAAATAATTTTTTTTGTTTAGTTTATTTTTTTTTTGTTTAACTATTCTTTTTATTTTCTGTACTAAATGTTCTAAATGAACATTTTCAATGGTGTTTTTGATGTTTTGGCATTACAAGATGTATTTTTTTTTGTCATGCCAAATAAAGCTTTCTGAATTGAATTGAATTGGCCTTGCCATGAAATTAAAAATATGGCCTGTTATATGAGTGTGTTCTTCCTCTTCTTTATTCTCCGATCTTTCCTCAAGAAGAAAGGAGGAAGAGAGAGAGAGAGAGAGAGATTCATATCAAATTAGCATCGCTCAGGAGGTCTTTGTTATTAGATTTCAGAAGTGCTAACTAGCCTGGATGTGTTCTTCTGCTGGTGGGGCAGAGACGGAGGAGTGACAGTGAGCATCTCTGGGCTGGAGCCGGATCTCAGATCTCAGTGTGGACTGGAATCGTAACGCTCGGTTAAAGTTCGCCTCGGGTTATTCTGGCGTTCAGCTCAGGCGGAAGCATGTTAGCGGCCATGTTGGACACTGGCACTTCTCTTCTTGGCAAACATCAAACAAACACTTTTCTTTTCTAGTTTTTTGACTCTGTCTTTCTAGCCCATGGCTAGAGAAAGAGTTTCCAGGGATTGTGATTGGTCTCTGTTCCAGCAAGATTTGGACTAGATATAGCGGGGAAAAGAACAGGCAGTGTCCTGAAGGTATGTTAAAGGCCTCATTTATGCACCCTTGTGTCTTTCAAAACCCGGATAGCATTCGTTTTCTGTGGAACACAAAAGGAGATGTTTTGCAGAATGTTTTTGTGTGAACATCCCAATAGATCTTTTTGTTTTTTTTGCAGTGGTGTAAAGTATTTGAGTAATTAGTTGAGTAATTATTCGAGTTATTAGTTACTGTACTTAAGTTTTTTTTTTTTTTTTTTTTTGCTACTCCGTACTTGGGCTGAGAATCAAAGATATATATGCAACTTTTACTCTACTTGACTATTTCTGATGTACTTTTTACTTCAATACATTTTATTTCTGCTACAAAAGAAGTGATATCGCTATCTACAGGGCATTGGAGGAACTATACTGTGTGTTTTGCACTTATTTATCCAATCTTGTCAACAATGCTACTTACACGAATATGAGTGCATTAGCAGATGGTTGAAGAATCACAGGTTGTAACTGTCAATGGACATTTTTGTTGAGATGTGTATTTATGGTTTGGCATAAATTAATGTCAATTTGATTTTAAAACAATTGTGATGTTCAGAAGACGAATCAGGTATGCTCTTTGAGGTGTTTAAAGTTAGGGGCTTCTACGCATGCGTAGTAGACGCAGTGGAAAACACACATGCGCAAATGATAATTCTGTTTTGCAACGCTGATTTTGATTTACGACACTGCACATTCTGTTCCACGCATGCGCATATTTGTACCGCGAGACTTTCAATCACTCACAGTGAAAGAAAATGGAGTTCAGCGGAAGAAATGAGAAGTTTGCCCTTTACGCTGCCGTTAGACAATATTTGGTTGGCGGGTTGGTGGATGCGGCGTTGAAGAAGAAGGTCTCACGAATGGCTGCAAATTTCGTTATAGAGGTAAGTGAGTGTGGGTATTTTAAATAATATTAGCATTGTTTTAGTTAACACATGTAAGCATTCCATCTAGTCAGACATAGTAACCGCCAACATTTTTCACCACACGTGTTTGCATCCCTGAACAAAGACACATGTGCACATAAGCACAAATGCTCGCCTTGCTCTGTTCTGTGATGCGCGTTCGTGACGTCAGCGTGATGACGCTTAACATAGGCGGAAGTACAGAGTCAGTGTTTACGAATGTGAGGAAGGAGGACCATATACACATATTCAAATGTCTTTGTGTCAGTTTATCGTTTAAATGCCCATTTCGTGTGCGTATCCTGGCTGTTTTAATATTAAAAAGGCTAAAATTAAATTTTCGTCAGGACAGAAGTGTGACCTTTTCAGCGTAATTGTGTATTACGTGAGTCACGAACACGCATCACAGAACAGAGCAAGGCCAGCATTTGTGCTTATAAAACTTAAACTGTTTTATTTATTTGTGAAATGCCGATGGTTTGTCTAGATAAGACCCTTATTCATCGTCTGGTGTCGTTTAAAGCCCTTTGAAGCTGCACTGAAACTGTCATTTGGACCTTGAACCGTTTGGGTCCTGTTGAAGTCCATTATATGGAGAAAAATCCTGGAATGTTTTCATCAAAAACCTTCATTTCTTTTCGACTGAAGAAAGAAAGACATGGACATCTTGGATGACATGGGGTGAGTAAATTATCAGCAAAAGTTTTTTAAAAAGTGAACTAATCCTTTAACCCTTACGTAAGTCACATGGTACAAGTCGGAGCTTGCAGGAAATTCCAAGCTATAACTGAGACTTCCATGTTTGTAGACGTTTAATGGCTTTTGCATTGACTTCTATTTATTGCAATATTGAGGTGCTCAGTTTTATTTCTGTTTTAGATCGTAGTGATTCTTGTTTTCTTTTGTTGAGAGTATACATCAACTAAAACATATTGATAATAGCATAAAAGTTTTAAATACACCTGAAAGCAACATAAAATAAAATACATAAACTATATTAAATAAATGTCATGTAGCTTTATAGTTTTTTTAGTTGTTGCCGTGCAGTTTGGAGAAGAACATCTTGCACGTTCTACTAAATGTCTCCTTTTGAAGAAAGAACATCTTAAGGGTTAATTATGATAAAATAATTTAATTGGTCATCTCGCTTTAAGTAGTAGTCCTGTAAGTACATTAGGAGATGATAATGAGAGATGACAAGTAAACAGAGAAGTAAAATAAAAGATCCAAACCCAAACAGTAATACTGATACTTCACTGGCCGCTGAAGTCATGCAACAGTCAATGGTTTTCCTGAACAACAATGCCATTGTTCAGGTTAACTGTGTTGACTCAGAGTCCACACAAATCCACACACATTCATTCTTTGACGTCTCTAGAAGTGCATTATCTCTACCCACACAATTGCAACAAAACAGCAAACCAACCTACCACACACTCACCTCGTCTCAAAGACACGCTCCCTCACCTTACACACCACACACATACACCCACACACACACCCACACCAACACACACACGAGAAACCAGACAAAGAGCACTCGGAGTAGACACAAACATCAGGTGATTCAGCTTGTGAAATCCCACATATTGTGTGTGAGAACTGTCCGGAACCAAACAAAATAAATGTAAATTAAGTTAAATTAAAATAAAGTGTGACACCGAGAGCCTCTCTGTTAGAGACCCGCTGATTGTTCTCGCTCGCGTTGTCACAAGGGAAACATTAAATCTTCCTTCAAGGCAGTATCATCTATTACACACTTCTATGTATGTTTTATATTCAAGAAAATATTTCCTAATTACCCTGCACTAGAACACCAAGGAACGTTAGGAAATTATTCGTATTTTAGGTATTTGTATGCATTTTTATTTTGAATTGCATTTTAAAGAATTTTAGTATCTTTTGAAAAGTGTCCTTTTCTTGAATGAATGAATGAATGAATGAATGAATGAAAGAACAAAACATGCACTACAAGTCAAATATTTTGAATATTTCAAGTCTTTTCATGCTTTTAAAAATTAAAGAAAGTTAAATTAAATTAAATATTATTATATTTTCTATTTGGTTTTCAAATAAATGGTGTTATTTTGAACTTTATATTCATCAAAAAAGTAATTTTTAATCAAATAAATGCAGTTTTGAGCATAAGAGACTTCAAAATTAATTAACACACACACACACACACACACACACACACACACACACACACATATATATATATGCATGCACACACACAAACATATGCTGACATTTAATTGTGTTGCTGTTAATGTCTAAACCTATTTCTACCTCAGACCCTTAAAAGTTATGGCTATTATTGTTTGCAGCCAGTTTGATTAATAGATATTAAATAAATTATCTGACTTAAACAGTTAATTTAAATGTTGCCACATGAAGCATGTTTTTTATTTTACCTGACAAAACAAATCTACAAAGATAAATAAAATCACAATGCACTTACACTCACCTAAAGGATTATTAGGAACACCATACTAATACTGTGTTTGACCCCCTTTCGCCTTCAGAACTGCCTTAATTCTACGTGGCATTGATTCAACAAGGTGCTGAAAGCATTCTTTAGAAATGTTGGCCCATATTGATAGGATAGCATCTTGCAGTTGATGGAGATTTGTGGGATGCACATCCAGGGCACGAAGCTCCCGTTCCACCACATCCCAAAGATGCTCTATTGGGTTGAGATCTGGTGACTGTGGGGGCCATTTGAGTACAGTGAACTCATTGTCATGTTCAATAAACCAATTTGAAATGATTCGAGCTTTGTGACATGGTGCATTATCCTGCTGGAAGTAGTCATCAGAGGATGGGTACATGGTGGCCATAAAGGGATGGACATGGTCAGAAACAATGCTCAGGTAGGCTGTGGCATTTAAACGATGCCCAATTGGCACTAAGGGGCCTAAAGTGTGCCAATAAAACATCCCCCACACCATTACACCACCACCACCAGCCTGCACAGTGGTAACAAACATGATGGATCCATGTTCTCATTCTGTTTACGCCAAATTCTGACTCCATCTGAATGTCTCAACAGAAATCGAGACTCATCAGACCAGGCAACATTTTTCCAGTCTTCAACTGTCCAATTTTTGTGAGCTCTTGCAAATTGTAGCTTCTTTTTCCTATTTGTAGTGGAGATGAGTGGTACCCGGTGGGGTCTTCTGCTGTTGTAGCCCATCCGCCTCAAGGTTGTGCGTGTTGAGCCTTCACAAATGCTTTGCTGCATACCTCGGTTGTAACGAGTGGTTATTTCAGTCAAAGTTGCTCTTCTATCAGCTTGAATCAGTCGGCCCATTCTCCTCTGACCTCTAGCATCAACAAGGCATTTTCGCCCACAGGACTGCCGCATACTGGATGTTTTTCCCTTTTCACATCATTCTTTGTAAACCCTAGAAATGGTTGTCCGTGAAAATCCCAGTAACTGAGCAGATTGTGAAATACTCAGACCGGCCCGTCTGGCACCAACAACCATGCCAGGCTCAAAATGGCTTAAATCACCTTTCTTTCCCATTCTGACATTCAGTTTGGAGTTCAGGAGATTGTCTTGACCAGGACCACACCCCTAAATGCATTGAAGCAACTGCCATGTGATTGGTTGATTAGATAATTGCATTAATGAGAAATTGAACAGGTGTTCCTAAACCCTTAGGTGAGTGTATATATAACTTTTAAATTAACATGCACTGTTATAATTACAGGACATTATAAATATATGCTTGTTTTACTTCTCGAATTCCCTCATGATAATTCATAAGATACAGCATATTATGTGGTGTTATAACATGTACTTCAGTCTATTTGACTTGCTAATCATACAGCTGAGAATAGCATGGCAGTGATGATGCCCTGCACGTGTCGCAAGTCACTGGCACACACACACAGCTCACACAGGCTGTGTAACAGAGACAGCAATAAATCACTCGTCCTACACACACGACGCCAGGCCAAGGAGAGCTCTCTCTCTTTCACTTTCACACTCATTCTGTCCTCCATCGCAATGCCAAGCTCATAAAGCTGTCCTGATAAATGAACAAAGTGCACATCATTTTAATAAACAACATTGTAACTTTCTATTAAAATCGGAGACTAAAAAAATTCACATCACCTCACACAAATCACACACATCACCTCACACACACCACCTCACACACACCACCTCTCACACACCTAACCTCACACACACCACCTCTCACACACCTAACCTCACACACACCACCTCTCACACACCTAACCTCACACACACCACCTCACACACACCACCTCACACACATCACCTCACACACCTCACCTCACACACACCACCTCTCACACACCTAACCTCTCACACACCTAACCTCACACACACCACCTCTCACACACCACCTCACACACACCACCTCACACACACCACCTCACACACATCACCTTACACACCTCACCTCACACACCTCACCTCACACACACCACCTCACACACATCACCTCACACACATCACCTCACACAAACCACCTCACACACACCCCCTCACCCACACCCCCTCACACACCTCACCTCACACACACCACCTCACACACATCACCTCACACAAACCACCTCACACACACCACCTCACACACATCACCTCACACAAACCACCTCACACACACCCCCTCACACACCTCACCTCACACACACCACCTCTCACACACATCACCTCACACACCTCATACACACACCTCACACACACCACCTCACACACATCACCTCACACACCTCACCTCTCACACACCTAACCTCACTCACCTCACACACATCACCTCACACACACACTTCACACACATCACCTCACACTTCACACACGTCACCTCACACACCTCACACACACCACCTCACACACATCACCTCACACACATCACCTCACACACACCACCTCACACACATCACCTCACACACACCACCTCACACACATCACCTCACACACACCACCTCACCTCACACACACCACCTCACACACATCACCTCACACACATCACCTCACACACCTCACACACATCACCTCACACACATCACCTCACACACACCACCTCACACACCTCACCTCACACACACCACCTCACACACACCACCTCACACACATCACCTCACACACATCACCTCACACACACCACCTCACACACATCACCTCACACACACCACCTCACCTCACACACACCACCTCACACACATCACCTCACACACATCACCTCACACACCCCACCTCACACACCCCACCTCACACACATCACCTCACACACACCACCTCACACACACCACCTCACACACATCACCTCACACACATCACCTCACACACATCACCTCACAAACACCACCTCACACACATCACCTCACACACATCACCTCACACACATCACCTCACACACACCACCTCACACACCTCAGTGTAGCCCTGGGTGTAGTTTCACCGGTGGACTGTTTTAATAGATCACTCCTCTGAGAAACAGGGACCATATTGCGTGTGGTGAGGCGGCAGCAGGGACGAGATTATTGACCTTGGAGAAACAGGTTGGCTTTACAGCAGGAGGTTGTCAGCGCTGACACTAAACACACAGGTAGCAATGTGTTGTTGTTTTGTTGTTGCACAAGGAGAACACATCGCACAGTATTGTCAGAACCAGCCGTCGTCTAAGATCCCAGAAGGGCTTTTATCCAGAGAGGTTGTATTAGCACACTTCTCAGAAGGACGTAATCCACAGTTCCTTACGATTTCCGCCCCGCGTGTTTAAAAGGGACCGGAACTCAATTCAAATTTCATTGCTAGATTAACTTCTGTGATTGTCTGTTCTCAGAAGAACAGCCTCTTCATTTCGCTTCACATTTCCGTCACAGCATGATGTAACCCAGTTCATGGGAAATAAAGTGAATGCATCATTGCTGAAGTGAATAAGCTGTGAATAGATGGCAAAGTCACTCCATAGGGATCATGCCTTTTTTACAGCTCTTTAGAGAAATGAGCCCTTGTCACAGATACATTATTTACATCTCCCAGTCCTTTGTTTTGTTCTTTCACCAAAGGGACTGCTTTATTTTATAACACATAAACAGAACCGAATGACGTCTACTTGATCTATATTTCAGCCCACAAAAAAAAAATGGGACTAAAAACAGACACTACAGGCGTTTGTACTATTTTGCAGATGTCGTATGATGATGTAACGTATTTACTTCCTGTGATCCTGTATAGCCTATTTTGATGGGAGGATTATCAAGCTTCACTTCCTGACCTTAATTCTTGTTGCTTTATATTTCTGATCTTAGATTGAGGTTCTAAACCTTTTTTTTCATTTGTGATCCAGTTTTTGTATAAAGGTCATATTGTATCTTAGATTTCACATAATATTTTAAGCACGAAAGCATTCACCAATACAGATATTCTGCATGATATTGATCATTATTTTCATGTTATGGCTGATAACTGATAAATGGCTGATATTTCTGCATGTGAATTTTTTGTCAATATAGCCTAATATACACTCACCTAAAGGATTATTAGGAACACCATACTAATACTGTGTTTGACCCCCTTTCTCCTTCAGAACTGCCTTAATTCTACGTGGCATTGATTCAACAAGGTGCTGAAAGCATTCTTTAAAAATGTTGGCCCATATTGATTGGATAGCATCTTGCAGTTGATGGAGATTTGTGGGATGCACATCCAGGGCACGAAGCTCCCGTTCCACCACATCCCAAAGATGCTCTATTGGGTTGAGATCTGGTGACTGTGGGGGCCACACATCAATGGGCCACACATCACTCATTGTCATGTTCCAGAAACCAATTTGAAATGATTCGAGCTTTGTGACATGGTGCATTATCCTGCTGGAAGTAGCCATCAGAGTGCATGGTGGCCATAAAGGGATGGACATGGTCAGAAACAATGGTCAGGTAAGCCGTGGCATTTAAACAATGCCCAATTGGCACTAAGGGGCCTAAAGTGTGCCAAGAAAACATCCCCCACACCATTACACCACCACCACCAGCCTGCACAGTGGTAACAAGGCATGATGGATCCATGTTCTCATTCTGTTTACGCCAAATTCTGACTCTACCATCTGAATGTCTCAACAGAAATCGAGACTTATCAGACCAGGCAACATTTTTCCAGTCTTCAACTGTCCAATTTTTGTGAGCTCTTGCAAATTGTAGCCTCTTTTTCCTATTTGTAGTGGAGATGAGTGGTACCCGGTGGGGTCTTCTGCTGTTGTAGCCCATCCGCCTCAAGGTTGTGCGTGTTGTGGCTTCACAAATGCTTTGCTGCATACCTCGGTTGTAACGAGTGGTTATTTCAGTCAAAGTTGCTCTTCTATCAGCTTGAATCAGTCGGCCCATTCTCCTCTGACCTCTAGCATTGTTATGGTCTTTAGTATTTTTTCCACCAGGTGGCAGTGTTCTAGGTTCTGGAGGAGCATCAGGAACAGGTGTGGTGAATCTCCAGTGATCAGGTGTGGAGGATTTCTGTGATTACGTGTTAGGAGATGGGATTACAAAAGGACTGACGGAGTTGGACTGAGTGGCGCTTTCCTCTTCAGTTCCAGAATGACTCATTTTTCTTATTTTCTTTGATTTGTGGTTATTGTCTAGTGTATGTTTTGTTCATTAAATGTTATTCGTTAAAATTGAGTTCCATGTGTGGCCTCCCCATTTTTATGTTGCTTCACCTGTAACCAGGTGAACGTAACATAATGGGGGCTCGTCTACTAAACTGAGAGAGGCTCAGTGAAGAATCTTGGGTAAGGTTATTCGGTAAATTGTGAGATGATTGAATGAAGTTGATTCAAATTATTCTTGGGGAGAAATCACCATGGAACATGTGATTGGTTTTATTATTTGGTAAAAATTTGCTGGGGCTGAAGAGGAAAATTGTCTGGGGTTGAGTCCTGTTGTGCATGACTAGAGGTAAGACAGATTTGTACTATAATTGCTGGGAGGGATTAATGAGATCAGTTAGATCATCAGAGCCACGTGAACTCCCGTGTTAGGTATAGAGCGGTGACGCTGTTTGTTATTTTAAATTTTTTATTTTAGTTTGTTGTTTTTGGTACGTCGGACGCGGGTAGACGGATTAGCCGTTGAGCTGCATGTGGGCGTACTGAAGACTAGGGTTGAGTTATTTAGGTGTGTTTTTTTTTTTTTCCTCTTAGTTAGATACGGGACGGCTCTTGATTTTTCCTGGCATTGTGGTGCTCTCTGCCTTGCCCTAGTCTTTGTGCATTTTCATTTTCCGGTTTAGTGAAGTTTAGTCAAAATGGATCAACTGCGGGATTTTTTGGCAGCTCCTACGGGGGAGAAATTGAATGATCTTTCAAGGGATCAATTAGCTAAGGTAGTTGAACATTTTAATTTTGAGGTAGTGGTAACAAAAGGTACGAAGGTAAAACAGTTTCGGGATATGGTAAAAGAGAAATTGGTGGAGAGGATGATTTTAACTGCGGATGCACCATCAGAAGAAGTAATTTCACCGGACGGTACGTCAACGCCGCTCATGACGGGAGTACAGAGTGGGTTTACTTTTGAGCAGCAGTTGGAAATTTTGAACATGCAGAGTAGGGAACGTGAACTGGACAGACAGCTTGAATTGGAAAAACTGAGAATTGAAGAACGAGAGCGTGATAGGGAGTTTGAGAAATTTAAGTATGAGAAACAAATTCAGGAGGCTAAGTTGGCTCAAGAAACCGAACGGTTAAGATTGGTTGCTGAAGGGAGAACGGGGAGTATTGGCGACTCTGGTGGTCAACTGGGTTTAAATAGAACATTAAATATTGCAAATATGACCAAGTTGCTGCCTAGATTTAATGAGAAAAATCTAGAAGTTTTTTTCTCGTTGTTTGAAAGCGTTGCTGATGATAGAGGCTGGAATGATGGGGAACAAACTCTTTTGCTGCAAAGCGTTCTTGAGGGTAAAGCTCAGGAAGCGTTTATTTCACTATCACCAGCAGGGCGAAAAGATTATCAGGTCGTGAAAGACGCAGTTTTAAAAGCTTACGAACTTGTCCCTGAGGCCTATCGTCGGAGGTTTAGGGGATGGAAAAAGGGAGAAAGGCAAACGCATGTGGAAGTGGCGCGAGAGCTAATGAACCACTTTAATCGTTGGTGCGCGTCTTTAGGAATAGATTCTTTTGAGAGTCTTTGTGATCTAATAGTCTTGGAACAGTTCAAGAATATTATTCCTGAGCGGATAGTGACTTACTTAAATGAGCAAAAGATGAAAACTGCGGCAGAAGCTACAGTTTTAGCGGATGAATTTGCGTTGATTCATAAAAATTCAGTTTACCAAAGAGATTATCATCTTGAACATCAAGATAGACCGAAGTCGTTAAAAGCAGAGTATAGGCCAAATAGAAACGTAGACCCAAATTCCACTTGCAGGTATTGCCTGGAAAGGGGCCACTGGAAAAAGGAATGCCCTGTGCTGAAAGGCAAGTATAAGGCCAGTGCAAAAGCTGTGGGGCTTGCGTCAGCATTAACTGCGTGTGAACCATCATGGGTTGGGGGAATCCCTGTTGAGGTGAAAGATCAAAACGCAGATAAGGTTTGCGGGTCCCAGTCGGATTATGGTCCTTTTATTACAACGGGGTACGTTTCGTTAGTTGATTGCTCAGTTAAGGTACCCGTAAGAATTCTGCGCGACACAGGATCTTCTGAATCTTTTATTGTAGAATCGAAGTTGAATTTTTCTTCTGGGTCCAGTACAGGAAATAGTGTTCTGATTCGGGGTATTGGGTTGGAAATATTTTCTGCTCCGTTACACAGGATTCAGTTTGATTCGGAATTGGTGCGCGGGGAAGTTGAAATTGCTTTACGCCCTTCGTTACCTGTGGAGGGTGTAGATGTAATTTTGGGAAATAATTTGGCCGGAAATCGTGTGTGGGGTGGGGTGGTACCTCCCATTGTGAAGGCTGATCCAAGTTTGTCTTCGGAGGTGGATGAGAGTGTCCAGGATTTTCCCGATGTTTTTGTTTCCTGCGCAATAACTCGAGCTATGAACACTGAAAAGAATGTGTCCCAGATCAGCGAAAAAATAGAAAATTCTTCGTTCAATCCTTTGGGTAATTTATCTTTGTTGCCGCCTTCGATTTCCCGTGATGAGCTAATTTTGGCTCAGGGAAAAGATGCCGGGTTGACAACACTGTTTGAGTCGGTTAAATCTGCTACCGAAATTGAAAGTATGGCTTCTGGTTATTTCCTGAGTGATGGCGTTTTAGTTCGCAAGTGGACGCCTTGTAATGATCGTGCTTTGGGCGAACCCATATATCAGATTGTTGTTCCGGAGGAGTTGCGTGATCTGGTGTTGAGAACGGCTCACGGGGATATAGCTGGGCATTTAGGGGTCAAGAAAACCTACAATAGTGTAATGCGCTATTTTTTCTGGCCTAGATTAAAAAGAGATGTGGCGAGTTTTATTAAGACGTGCCACACTTGTCAGATGGTAGGGAAACCGAATGAGGTTTTGGCTCCGGCGCCGTTGTTTCCAATTCCTGCGGTGAGCCACCCTTTTGAGTATCTTACTATTGACTGTGTGGGGCCGTTAAAATCGTCTAAAGCAGGTTCTAACTACTTGTTAACTGTCATGTGTCAGACCACTCGCTATCCCGCTGCCTATCCTCTGCGAACCATTTCCACAAGGTCGGTGGTAAAAGCTCGGTCCCAATTTATTTCAGTTTTTGGTATTCCTAAATTTATTCAAACTGATAGAGGAACCAATTTTACTTCTCGTATGTTTGAACAGATTTTGCAACAACTACGTGTGAAACATCATAAGAGTAGCGCGTACCATCCTGAAAGCCAAGGAGCTCTTGAGCGATTCCATCAAACGCTAAAACAGTTGTTGAGGGCGTATTGTAACGAACTGAATAAAGACTGGGAGGAGGGGCTTCCTTGGTTGATGCTAGCCGCACGCGAGGTCGTTCAAGAGAGCCTTGGTTTTAGCCCTAACGATTTGGTGTTCGGTCACAAGGTAAGAGGTCCGTTGTCCCTTCTGAAGGATAACGTGACTGGACCTGAAATGTCTGTAAATCTCCTGGATTATGTTAATGGCTTTCGACGTAGGTTATATCTGGCAGGTAAATTGGCCGGAGAAAATCTAGTTAAAGCACAATTGAGAATGAAGACCTGGTTTGATCGTAGGTCCGAGCGTCGTGAATTTAGTCCCGGAGATCAAGTGTTAATCTTGCTCCCTGTTATTGGATCATCTTTCTTGGCAAAATTCGCAGGGCCTTATAACGTGATGAAGCGGGTATCAGATCAAAATTATATTGTTTCGACGCCAGATAGGAGAAAATCTACCCAATTGTGCCACGTGAATCTGTTAAAACCTTATTTTTGCCGTACACGTGACAATGCTGACGCTGTCCTGGGTGCTGAAGTGAAATCGGTGGCAGTGGTTTCAGAGGTGAGTGATTCCTCAAGCGCGAAGTTGAATGGCATTGAGGGCGATGGTCTTACGTCTGGTTGTATTGTTCAACCCCGACTTTGTAATTCTGAACAACTGGCTAAGTTGGAGGGTATGTTGGAACATTTGCCCGACGAAAATCGCGAGCAACTGATCAGGTTGATAAGGGAGTTTTCGGTACTTTTTTCTGATACGCTTTCGTGTACCGACCTGATCTGTCATGATATTGATGTTGGAGATTCCTTGCCCGTTAGACAGAGAAGTTATCGAGTACACCCTGAAAAGCAGAAGTATTTGGAAGCTGAGGTCAGGTATTTGATAAATGCTGAGCTTGCTAAACCATCTTATTCTAGTTGGGCGTCTCCATGTATTCTCGTTGAAAAACCGGATAAGACGTTTAGATTTTGTACTGATTATAGAAAACTAAACAGTGTTACGAAGCCCGACTCTTTCCCGCTTCCGCGGATGGAAGATTGTATAGATTCCGTGGGTTCAGCTAAATTTGTAACCAAGATCGACCTTTTAAAGGGGTATTATCAAGTTCCTTTGACTCCTCGGGCACAAGAAGTCTCTGCTTTCATCATACCTTCAGGGTTATACTCATACAATGTTATGAGCTTCGGTCTACGAAACGCTCCGGCTACCTTCCAGCGCCTGATGAACCGAGTGGTTTCAGGGCTGGAAGGATGTGCGGTTTATTTGGATGACGTCGTGGTATATAGTCAGACGTGGGAGGAACAGTGTTCTCGGTTGCGTGCCCTGTTTGTTCGTCTCGTTGAGGCGAAGTTAACAATAAATCTTGCGAAGTGTGAGTTTGTTAAAGCCACGGTAACTTATTTGGGAAAAGTGGTGGGACAAGGGGAGGTGTGTCCGGTACGGGAAAAGGTGCGAGCTATTGATGATTTCCCCGCTCCTACTACTAAAAAGGAGCTGATGAGATTTTTGGGAATGATCGGATATTACCGCAGTTTTTGCGCAAATTTCTCGACAGTAGTTGCCCCGCTTACTGAGTTGTTGAAAAAAGAAAATACGTTTGAATGGTCTTCAAGCTGTCAGGGTGCGTTTAGAAATGCAAAACTTCTGCTGAGTACTGCTCCTGTGTTAGTTGCGCCTCGGTGGGATCGAGCGTTTCAGCTCCAGGTTGACGCAAGTCAAGTTGGTGCAGGAGCTGTTCTATTGCAAAAAGATGATAATGAGATTGACAGGCCAGTTAGCTATTTTTCGAAGAAGTTTAATTCGTATCAATCTAATTATTCCGTTATCGAAAAGGAAACATTGGCTTTGGTGTGGGCATTGCAACATTTTGATGTATATGTGGGGGGTGGTTCGATGGTGGTGGTTTTTTCGGACTACAATCCACTGGTGTTTTTGAAATCGTTGCGAACACCTAACCAACGACTCATTCGTTGGGCTCTATTATTACAGCCGTACAGTTTGGAAATTCGCCATATTCGGGGACGTGATAATGTAATGGCGGATGCATTGTCCCGTTCCCCAGTGGATGAATAAGACCATCTATGTTATTCGCCCTTGATCTTGTCTGTTTAGTGTTTTCAAGGCGCCTGAGAACACTGAAAATTGGAGTTTGGGGTAGGTGATGAGAAGAAAAGGGGTAAGTGACATCTGTATGTGAGCCTACGAATGTTGAGTATGCTAATTTGGAGTTTGCAGAGTTCCCTTTTAGGGACCTCTGTTTTAAGAGGGGAGGTGTTATGGTCTTTAGTATTTTTTCCACCAGGTGGCAGTGTTCTAGGTTCTGGAGGAGCATCAGGAACAGGTGTGGTGAATCTCCAGTGATCAGGTGTGGAGGATTTCTGTGATTACGTGTTAGGAGATGGGATTACAAAAGGACTGACGGAGTTGGACTGAGTGGCGCTTTCCTCTTCAGTTCCAGAATGACTCATTTTTCTTATTTTCTTTGATTTGTGGTTATTGTCTAGTGTATGTTTTGTTCATTAAATGTTATTCGTTAAAATTGAGTTCCATGTGTGGCCTCCCCATTTTTATGTTGCTTCACCTGTAACCAGGTGAACGTAACAAGCATCAACAAGGCATTTTCGCCCACAGGACTGCCGCATACTGGATGTTTTTCCCTTTTCACACCATTCTTTGTAAACCCTAGAAATGGCTGTGCGTCTGGCACCAACAACCATGCCACGCTCAAAATGGCTTAAATCACCTTTCTTTCCCATTCTGACATTCAGTTTGGAGTTCAGGAGATTGTCTTGACCAGGACCACACCCCTAAATGTCACGGTAGAGAGATTCTCTGGTCTCTTCTAGTCTCGTGTTTATGTTGTTGTGTGACTGCACGTGCGTGTGGGCGTGAATGATTGGCACTCCGGATCCGCTCCAGCTGATCATCATCACACCACCAGCTGCACGCAATCTCTTTACCCTATATATACTCATCCTTGTTTCCTCATCTTTGTCAGATCGTTGTCTCTATGTCCTCGGTGTTGGTGTTCCTGTGTTCCGCGTCCTGTTCCGCCTGGTGTACCTGCCTTTCATCATCGTCGTCGTGTTCGTGTGGATTATTGGACTATCACTGTGTTCGTGTGGATTGTTGGACTATCACCGTGTTCGTGTGGATTACTGGGGCGTCGCTGTGTTTATGTGGATTGAGTTACCGGTTGTCTTCACCTCTGCTGTGCACGGATCCTGACCATCGAAGTCCCTGTGTCACTGTTCCACCGGCTGCACTGTGTGTCTTTCATTTTCCTTCTAAATAAAGGATTAACTCGCGCTTGCTTCCTGTCGTTTCTATCGCCATGACAGAACGATCTGACCTGGAAATGGGAGCAGCGAGTGCGTCACAGCCGACCCTGCAGGATTTCATTCAGCACAGTATTCGTAGAATGGACGCCCAAGAGAGAGAGATTGGTGGTACGGGTCGCGCAGTGCAAGCCTTAGTGACACAGGTGTCCGAGCTCACCCAGCAGATCCAACGCCTTCGTGCTCCCACTGCGCCGCCCACACCAGCCGTTCCCCCCACACCACCGAGAGATCCATCTCAGCCGGAGCCGCGATTACCTGTACCTGAGGCATATGGTGGTGAACCCTCCCACTGCAGAGCATTCCTCACCCGGTGCTCGATGCACTTTTCACTTCAGCCGCGCACCTTTAACACGGAGGAGGCGAAAGTGGCGTTTACCCTTACACTGCTGACGGGTAAAGCAGCGCTATGGGGGACGGCGGTGTGGGAGAACCAAAACCCATGCTGTGCCTCGTTCCAGACCCTCTCCGCCGAAATGAAGAAAGTGTTTGATCGGGCTGTCTCTGGGCGAGAGGCAGCCAGAACCCTGGCAGAGCTGCGACAGGAGGGAAGATCAGTCTCGGATTATTCGATTGAGTTCCGAACGTTGGCGGCGGAGTGTGGCTGGAACGAGGAGGCGCAGTGGGACATGTTCCTGCATGGGTTGGCTGACCACGTCCAGAGGGAGATCTACGCCCTGGACCTACCCACCACCTTGAACGGTCTCATTGACCTGGCCCTGCGGGTGGACGCTCGAGTGTCCCGAGTAGAACGTCGTACTCAGTCCACCCGCACCTTCGGAGGCACCGACGGCACTCGGTCCAGTGGCAGGGACGTGGTCAGCCCTAACTACGATCCCGAACCCATGCAGGTGGGCCGAGCTCGGCTTTCCCGGGAGGAGAAGGAGAGGCGGAGGTCCCAGGGCCTTTGTCTTTATTGTGGAGGATCGGGACACTTTGCTTACAACTGCCCAGTAAAAGGCCCAGCCCGGTAGTAAACTTGAGGCTACTATCGGGTGGGATCTCCGCCAGGAAGACCTCATCAGCTGTTACATCGACCTCCACGCTCCTCCCGGTAAGACTAAGATGGTCAGTCCACCAACACAACTGTCTGGCACTATTGGATTCTGGGGCGGAAGGTAATTTTATGGACCACAAGTTTGCTCAAAGATTTCAGATTCCCCTCAAACACCTCACTCACAGGATTTCAGTTCACGCACTCAATGGACAAGAGCTTCCCACCATTTCACTTTGCACCGAAGATATCACCCTCATCACTTCTGGCAATCATTCTGAGACAATTTCATTTTATATTCTGGATTCACCCCTTGCACCCGTCGTCCTGGGACACCCCTGGCTTATCCAACACAACCCCCGAGTGGACTGGCATCACCGATCTGTGCTGGAGTGGAGCAAGGAGTGTCATAAGTCTTGTCTTGTGTCTGCTTGTTCGTCTGTGCCTGTTTCTGTGTTTCAGGAGGAAGCAGGGGATTTGTCTAACGTGCCCGCGGAGTATCTAGACCTGAAGGAGGTGTTCAGTAAGTCTCGGGCTGCTTCTCTTCCTCCGCATCGTCCCTATGACTGTGCTATAGATTTACTGCCAGGTAAGTCTCCGCCCAAAGGCAAGTTGTATTCACTCTCTATTCCTGAGAGGGAGGCTATGGAGAAATATATTTCTGATTCCCTAGCAACCAAGTTCATTCGCCCTTCCTCTTCTC
Source organism: Semotilus atromaculatus (assembly GCA_031834385.1). Lineage (NCBI taxonomy): Eukaryota > Metazoa > Chordata > Actinopteri > Cypriniformes > Leuciscidae > Semotilus > Semotilus atromaculatus. The sequence continues at coordinate 71,773 of JAULUF010000065.1, forward strand.
CAGCGGGGGCGGGGTTCTTTTTTGTGGGGAAGAAGGACGGTTCTCTGCGACCTTGTATTGATTACCGAGGGTTGAATAACATCACGGTAAAGAATACGTATCCTTTGCCGTTGATGTCTTCAGCTTTCGAGAGGTTGCAGGGAGCGTCCATCTTCACAAAATTGGATTTGCGTAACGCTTATCATTTGGTTCGCATTAGGGAGGGGGATGAATGGAAAACAGCCTTTAACACCCCCAGGGGACACTTTGAATACTTGGTCATGCCTTTCGGGCTGTCTAACTCCCCGGCTGTTTTCCAGGCACTGGTCAATGACGTGTTGCGAGACATGATAGATCAGTTCATATATGTCTACCTGGATGACATATTGATTTTTTCCTCTTCTCTCCAGGAACATGTGCAACACGTCCGACGAGTGCTTCAGAGGTTGCTAGAGAATGGGCTTTTTGTCAAGGCGGAGAAATGCGATTTTCATGCACAGTCTGTCCCTTTCTTAGGTTACATAGTGTCGTCTGAGGGAGTTCGTATGGACCCTGAGAAAATTAAGGCTGTGGTGGAGTGGCCAAGCCCAGATTCCCGCAAGGCCCTGCAGAGGTTTCTGGGGTTCGCCAACTTCTACCGGCGGTTCATTCGCAACTTTAGCCAACTAGTCGCACCTCTGACTGCCTTGACCTCCCCCAGAACTACGTTCAGGTGGTCGGACGCAGCCGAAGCTGTGTTCGCCAAACTGAAAGGCCGCTTTGTTTCAGCCCCCATCCTTGTCGCCCCTGATTCGTCACGTCAGTTCGTGGTGGAGGTCGACGCATCGGAGGTGGGAGTAGGTGCAGTGTTGTCCCAACGTTCCCCCGTAGACGACAAGATGCATCCTTGCGCGTTTTTTTCTCATCGATTGTCGTCCGCCGAACGCAATTACGACATTGGTAACAGAGAGTTGTTGGCAGTTAAGTTAGCGTTGGAAGAATGGCGCCACTGGTTAGAAGGGGCGGGGGTACCTTTTATAGTCTGGACCGATCATAAGAATCTCGAATACATCAGAACCGCTAAAAGATTGAACTCCAGGCAGGCTCGGTGGGCTCTGTTTTTCGGTCGCTTTGATTTTTCCTTGTCCTACCGTCCGGGTTCCAAGAACATCAAACCCGACGCCTTATCTCGTATATTTGATTTTTCCGAGCGCCCGTCTACTCCCGAGTGTATTTTACCTGAAACTCTATTCGTTTCAACACTCACATGGGAGGTCGAATCGAGGGTCGTCAAGGCCTTGGAAGGGGTAACGCCTCCGCCCGGGTGCCCACCGAACCGATTGTTTGTGCCGGAGGGATTACGTTCAGACGTTATTCAGTGGGGTCATGGTTCCAACGTAGCTTGCCATCCAGGAGTAAATCGGACTAGATTTTTAGTTAAGCAACGATTCTGGTGGCCTCTTATGGCTCGTGACATTCACAGTTTTGTTTTGGCTTGCTCGGTTTGCGCCACGGGTAAAACTTCCAATCGACCTCCAGATGGGTTACTTCAGCCACTGCTGGTGCCTTCGAGACCCTGGTCCCATATCGCTCTAGATTTTATTACCGCCCTCCCACCCTCTCAGGGTAACACAGTGGTTTTAACTGTGGTGGACCGGTTCTCGAAGGCGGCCCACTTTGTTCCCTTACCCAAATTACCCTCAGCTAAGGAGACAGCGGTGGCAGTCGTAGACCACGTCTTTCGGTTACATGGCCTCCCGACAGACGTGGTTTCCGACAGGGGACCCCAGTTCGTGTCCAAATTTTGGCAAGAGTTTTGCAGATTACTGGGGGCGACGGTGAGTTTGTCCTCTGGGTTTCATCCCCAGAGCAATGGCCAAACCGAGAGAGCCAACCAAGATTTGGAGAGAGTGTTGCGATGTTTGGTCTCCAAGAATCCTTCCTCTTGGAGCCAGCAACTATCTATGGTTGAGTACGCACACAACACGTTACCAGTGTCGGCTACGGGCCTATCTCCGTTTGAGTGTAGTGTAGGTTACCAGCCACCTATTTTTCCCAGTCTGGAATCCGAGGTTGCGGTCCCCTCCGCTCACGCCTTTGTCCAGAGGTGCCACCGCACTTGGACTAGAGCCCGGGAGACTTTACTCCAAGTGGGGGCGCGCACCAAGGCCAAGGCCGATCGCCACAGGTCTAAGCCTCCCGTATACGTCGTTGGTCAAAAAGTGTGGCTTTCAACTAAGAACATTCCTCTCCGCACCGTTTCTAATAAACTCGCTCCCAAATTTATCGGCCCGTTTGCTGTCACCAAGATCATTAGTCCAGTGGCAGTTCGCCTCAAATTACCTCCCGCGTACAGGAGGGTTCATTCCGCGTTCCATGTATCCAAAATTAAACCCGTGTTTCATTCACACCTTAATCCGCCGGTCCCGGTTCCTCCCCCACCGCGACTCGTAGATGGGGAGACCACTTATTCGGTTAATCGGATTCTGGACTCAAGGCGGAGGGGACGCGGATTTCAGTACTTGGTGGACTGGGAAGGTTACGGTCCGGAGGAGAGAAGTTGGGTGCCGGCTAGAGACATCCTGGATCACTCCCTTATCGATGATTACAATCGACAGGTAAGGGGGTCTGGGAACGCCAGGAGGCGTTCTTAGAGGGAGGGGTACTGTCACGGTAGAGAGATTCTCTGGTCTCTTCTAGTCTCGTGTTTATGTTGTTGTGTGACTGCACGTGCGTGTGGGCGTGAATGATTGGCACTCCGGATCCGCTCCAGCTGATCATCATCACACCACCAGCTGCACGCAATCTCTTTACCCTATATATACTCATCCTTGTTTCCTCATCTTTGTCAGATCGTTGTCTCTATGTCCTCGGTGTTGGTGTTCCTGTGTTCCGCGTCCTGTTCCGCCTGGTGTACCTGCCTTTCATCATCGTCGTCGTGTTCGTGTGGATTATTGGACTATCACTGTGTTCGTGTGGATTGTTGGACTATCACCGTGTTCGTGTGGATTACTGGGGCGTCGCTGTGTTTATGTGGATTGAGTTACCGGTTGTCTTCACCTCTGCTGTGCACGGATCCTGACCATCGAAGTCCCTGTGTCACTGTTCCACCGGCTGCACTGTGTGTCTTTCATTTTCCTTCTAAATAAAGGATTAACTCGCGCTTGCTTCCTGTCGTTTCTATCGCCATGACACTAAATGCATTGAAGCAACTGCCATGTGATTGGTTGATTAGATAATTACATTAATGAGAAATTGAACAGGTGTTCCTAATAATCCTTTAGGTGAGTGTATAAAATAATAAATCATTTTGAATGATACAAGTATGAAAAATGGATATGCATTTGGAGATCTGCAAAAGTCACCATAATATCAAATTTGACAATTATTGTTTTATTTATGGAGTATTGCAGTGTTTTTTTCTAAATGATTTATCTTTGCACATCATTATTGTTTTAAAGGGGTCATGACATGAGAAACCAAATTTGCCTTGATCTTTTGGTATATAAGAGATCTATGTACTATTAAAACTTCCAGCAAGTTTCATAGCTTAAGACGTCCTCCCCATTATAAACGAAGCATTTATTTAATCAGGCTCTAAATACAGCTCGTTCTGGATCCATGGTTAGAAGTGACGTCACGGTTAGAAGTGACGTACCAGTCGTTTGCATATGACCGCCTCCAGCGCAAGACAACTACGCCTCATTTCGCATCGTTGTCGTGCGGCTCGCGCCCACATGTGTTCACTCGACGACTCGACGTGCAGCGAGTGGGTCTGTTTAAATGAAGATTGCTATGCCACGCAGATGTGCTGTTCCTGTTTGAGTGTTTGAATACGCTGCCGAACGATCCAGACGTCAGGGAAAGCAGTCGGATGCAGTTTATTTGCAGCATATGCAGCGCGCCAAAGCCTTATTTGAACGGTGAGTGAGATGAGTGTGACAGGGAATGTTACTGAAAGAGCGAGCAGAGAGAGAGAGAGCCCCGGCCGCGCGCACGCCTTCAAACTGTCTCTCTCTCTCTCTCTCTCTCTCTCTCCCTCCCTCGCGCATATGAATCAAAATCAATTGAGAATTGACACGATGGTAAAAGATTGGAAGACCGAAGTTACACGTGGTGGAGCATTGTGTAGTCTACATGTGATACAAAATGATTAACGTTAATAATTTATGCATAAGCAGCACTGACGTTAGCCAATCATAACAGTGGGTGTTAACACTGAAGTCTTAAAGGGGAAACGCCCCCAAAACAGACTGTTTGAATCAGAGGGGGAGAAACAGTGTGGGAAAAGGTCATAAATCACTACATTTTTAAAGTTTTTTGTAAAAAAAACTATAGTAATACTATAATTGCACCTAAGGGAACATAATAAAACAAAACAAAAAACCATGTCATGACCCCTTTAAATTAATGTTCCTGGTAATCTTGAATAAAAAAAAACGTCCCCTCGCTTGTGCATCTCTTCTCTTCTCTGATGACGAGGGCAACCTGTCACTCACATGAGATCAGCCAATAGCAAACCACAACCATCCAATCAGCCAATCAATTCCCCACGGACAAAATCAAGCTCCGCCCACATTTGTTCTTGTTCCAGAAATGTTTCTCTCAGATATACGGCACAATAGGGAAGAAAAGACGCGTGCAACTTCTGTCTTTAAGGGAGTGTTACATTTCAACAAATGAGAAAATGAGCATGCACAAACATCAAATATCAACCTATATAGATAAACAAAAAGCATACATAAAACATACAATATAACTGATGCATTATGCATCCCTAACAGTAAATATAACCTAAAACTACATATACTTAAAAAAAAAACTAAAACAAGATTCAGACCTGAAGGTGCAAGCTCTCTCTTAGATTTACTCTGTTGAAACTTCCTCAAGTGCTTTGTTACTTTTAACAGATCAGTTCCTGCAAACATAATTGCCTAAAACTGCTGTATATGCATAACAGAATAGCAATAATGTTCCTATGCTCACTTAACTAGAATCGATACAGAAAGTCTGGCATGGCTTCCTTTACTCCCATGTTACACAGCACTAGTCAATAAGGGGAGTAAAAATGCTGCAATAAAGGAGAAGAGAACGCGCAGGTGTGACACACAGCACAGAAAATGGACGTGAGAGATAGGAAAGTGGGCCGGGAGAGAATGGAAGCGCTTAGCCAAGCATGAGTCTGTCTTTCCAGGCTCACGATAAGAGCAGCTCTTGTCTTGTCATCGTTTTAGCACGAGTTCACAGCTTCGCCAAGGTATTGTCCTCAGGCTTATTCTCTTCCTGTACACCCATTATTTAAATTAATCGCAGAGCTTCATTAATCTTAATGACTCCTTTTGGAAGGATCCATAGAGAGAGGCGGCTTGCGACGGAGATGGTTTGAAATGGATTTTGTGATCAAATGGAGCAATTCTGCTTTTGTGCAGCGCAGAACTGACCCGTCTGAGACCAGTCCCGTTTTTAACACGAGACACACTCTTGAGCAGAATTAAAGTTAATGAAAACCATCTTAACATAATCAAATGACAGCTGCTGAGCCATTTAATCACTTAACATGCTATTGTTCTATGAGGTTATAATTGAAGTATTTATAGGCACTGCTATTATTGTGTAATTGCAAGATACGGCTCATGCAGTTTGTACTGTGCTGCAGTAACAGTTTCATATTTAAAGGGGCTATATGTAGTTTTTAGCGGCCTAAAGCGGTGAAGTTTCAGATTGCAACCAATTTTTACAAGAGCGCTCGTGCTCGAACTCATAGACAATACCGCCTATTACGCAAATATCTCGGCGAATACTCAACAGATTCAGCAAGCACCGTCTAGACGAGCTGAAAAGAACCATATAAGTTTCATAATGTTTGGTGGTGTTTTCGTGGAGATATTAGCCGAAAACCATCAGCGCGCTGCAAAATTGCGGCGTCACGGTCTCTGAAGAAAATTGCTTGTATCTCTGGAACGCGAAGACCCAGAGAGCTCAGATACGGGGGAGGAGGTCCCAGGGGGACCCTTGGCCGAACGCTAGTGTGGCGGGCCCCGGGGACGCCCCCTACCGGATCGCTGTTTGCTGGGACCCCCGATTTTGAACGGCTATAACTCGGGGACCCGGGCGAGTTGGACCTCGTTTGACCGAGATATAAGCCCAAAAACGTGCGCCTTTGACCGGACGTAACTCCCTGACCGTCTACAATAGACTGTATATAAAAGGAGAAAGGCTCGGGAGCGCGCATACACGTCACATCCGATGGATTTCACGGTAAATCCGACCTGGAGCCTTCACATAGAAACAGGAATACTGGCCTTCAGAGGTAATAGCAATTGCAATTGCAATGTGTGATTACAACCCCTTCACACACAGGCAATAAAAAAATGATTCATTTTAGTAGAAAAGTTACATATAGCACCTTTAAATGTGAAGTGTCATTTTTAAGACTTCAATCCCAGTTTAATACAACATAAGCAAACCATTAGTAAGTTGATTTCTTTAAAAAGTATAAACATGACTCATTCGCAATATGAAACCAGTTTAAACTGCACTCAACCAATTGCACGTGTTTGGGGGCGGGACTATCCATTTGAACGACCAATGGCAGACGAGGGGAGCGGTCAGGAAATATGTGTTTGCTTTTGCAACTCTGGCTATGTCTACATTAATCTGGATCCATAACATTTCCAAATTTCCAAAAGTTTCTCAATCACACTGAAACCATAAAATACTGTGTATGCGTAAAATGTAATAACAGCTCACTGAGATGATGCCAAGAGACCAGACGTAATAAAGATCTCACGCTTTTCTTCCGGCACAATAGTTTTATTAGCGAGTCGTACTCAATCGATGTTCCATATATAATATAAAACACAATGATTTTCCACAGGACCGCAATTGCAAGTACATTTTCTGTTTTCTTTGCAGGAATGCAACATGAAGGTTGTACAAAGTAACATTTATCTTTGCAAACTCTGAAAGTGAATAGCACTTAGCAGGCACATACCGGAATTATGTAATTTGTAATATGTATATCAGTACAATATAAGTCACATGACAAAACGTGTCATCACTTTCAAATACCTTTGTTTTCAGAGTCCGACAAGAGTGTCTGTTCGGGAAACTGGACTTTCGAAAGACAAAATGCTGTTTCGGTGTGAACCGAAGGCCAAAACAGAGAGGAAAAGATGCGATTACCAATGCATCTGGATAATGTAGAGTGCTAGTGTTCGGTGATGCTAGTTGTGGATATGCATTTCTAAATCTATCTTCCCCAGAGTATAAACATTGACATGGCCATGAACTGCCACACAAAGTATACAGAAAATATACAGCCTTCTGTGTGTCTTTCCAGGATTGGCAATCAACATGATTCTTTGTTTTTGTCAGTGTCCGTGACAACTTCACAAGCACCTTGTTTCTGCCTCAATTCAATATGTATCGAATAAAAGTGGAAAACTTGCCTAATTTCCCTTTCCTGAGGATTTATTGGCATTCTTGCTTGTGGTCGATTACTCTCTGTCGCTGTGCCTGTTTTTGCCCGTGCCTGTTCGCGTGTGTTGGGCGGGAGCGTCATTATCATCTGTGCAGGGATTTAATTGAATGTTTGAAATAACACAGGCGGTTATGATGCAATGGCAGTGAGAAACTCGCTGTGGAATAACCACTAAACTGCTGATCTGTTGTGAAAAGAGTCACAGCGGACAAAGACTAGATGGAAAGGAAAGCATTAAATCAGATGGATGCAAGCAGGAGGACATCTAATTGAGTTATGTGCTGATATGCTTCGAAAAACACAGTCAGACTTTTTTTATATGAGAGCCTAATTATCATTCCACAGTTTGTTTATGCAGATATTACTGATCCCTACTATTTGTTTATTTTTTTATTTTTTTATACCAAATTATGTGATGAAATATTGGAATGTTATTATAAACTGTTATTAAATAAACACCTGAGCTACACAATTCTGGATGAAATGAGAATCATTAGGTTCACGTTTCTGAATTGACACCTAAACAAAATATATTTAATTTACTTTAAGTTCAAACAAAATGTCAATTGCTGCTATCTATTTAAAAAATATCAATTGAATTTAAAGTTTTTTTTTTAATTGGATTGAGAGAATGATTCAATGACTCACTCATAAAGACTTTACTTGTTTCATTATTTGGATGAATGATTCAAAATTCAAATCCTTATACATTCAAATAACAGTCACTTGTTGTCGCCACCTACTGGTGTAACTATGTAATTGATATAATTATTGTTTGAAGCGTCAATATACTTTCAAAACCTGATTTGCTTTTTTTTTTTTTTTTTTGCTACCGTAGTCATTTATGCAAACTAAACAAAAATATCTCAGTACTTCTGTGATCATTTAAATTATTGTAACAGAAATACTGTGTGGTTGAAAAGCTGTTTAAAAACTACATGACAGCTCTCTCTGGGCCAGAAGTTTAATTGACGAATCGTTGTCATTTAGGAAGATTGTGATCGTTTAACGATTAATGTCGCAGCTCTAAATCCTATAAAAATGTATGTCATCATTTACTCACCCTCATATTGTTAAAAACTTGTAGGACAATAGGAGATATTTTAAAGAATTTTTCTAATGAAAGGTAATGGGGTCCAAAAAAAATCTGGAAATCTGGAACTTGTGCAATCTTATGTTTATTATGAGGTTGTTTGTGACACTTTTGCTGCAGCTTCTAGAAACCATCAAAACAATCCATTAAAATTTCACAGACTGCATTGTTGTACACCACTACAACTTATAGATGAAAAGGTTGTTGTCTCCAGACTGCTAGTTCTCAATGCTCCTCGGGTACATTTTTACAAATAGCACGGACCTGCCCTCAGATCAATAGCTTCTGGGAACTGATCTCAAAAGCCCTGTCTGGGAACTATCCCTGTAAACCTAATGTTTCGTAAATGAATCATAATTCAGTTTTGAATCTTATGTTTGGCCTGCTAGACTGACTGCAGCAAAACAATCAGATGTTGGTGTCTCTCTCTCTCTCTCTCTCTCTCTCTCTCTCTCTCTCTCTCTCTCTCTCTCTCTCTCTCTCTCTCTCTCTCTCTCTCTCTCTCTCTCTCTCTCTCTCTCTCTCTCTCTCTCTCTCTCTCTCTCTCTCTCTCTCTCTCTCTCTCTCTCTCTCTCTCTCTCTCTCTCTCTCTCTCTCTCGGTGTGTGTGTTTTTCTTTTTTTGACTGCTAAACAAGTGAAATCAAAAACCTGGAGTGGAGCTGAAGCACTTTACAAAATACTTTGAGCAAGAGGAGGGAAAAACCGTCGCTCCACTCCACTCACATAATCCATTCCAGCAGAATTCATTTTTATACACACTCCAAGAAAAGTCTCATTACAATACAGCCTATTTGTTAAAATTATGTTTTACCCATATTTTTCTCTGCATTGTATAGTGTTTTATGGTCATTTTATTGTAATTTTCTGCCAGGACATTACCTGTTTTTACATGAATCTTATTAGCTGTTCAAGCACGTAATCAGCCCTACATTTTGTGTTTGCCTAGACCCTAACAGCGTAGTTGGCATGAAGGTCTTAAAACACTTGAACCCTGATAATTGCTGTTTGTAGCTATATATATATATATATATTTTTTTTTTTTCAGTCTCTCTCATATTTTGGCTTGACAAAAACAATCAGTTTTTGCATACTGACTAAAATATACTAAATATAAATTTCATCATGTCGTATTGTTTTGACTAAAATGGCATCTTATTTTTGCCAATAAAAACGTTAAAACATTAAATAACAATTTTAGTTGACGAGAAAATGCAAAATTAAGCAAATTTTTTTAACATTATTATTTTACAATTAATATTCAATGCAAACATGTAAAAATAGTCCTAGTTGTGAAAACCCGAGCTCCTGAAATAATAACATTAAATAAGTGCACAATCGTAATGAAATTCATGTTTTTGTTATTTTTAATGAAAAACATGTAGAATCAATATTCTTTATGCACACATATGTGTGTGTCGCGTATCAGGATTTATCAGTTGATGGAGTGGATAGGGCTAGTTATCTTGAATGTCTGAAAAACAAAAAGTTAATCACAAAAAGAAGATAATTAATAACAATTCAATGGCGTCACCATTAAGTTACTTGTTTAAACTTGGTGGGGTGTCCTTTAAAACGGCTAGGACTTTGTGAAACTCAGCGGAAGTCGTACTGTGGCTGATTGCTATTTGATTTGTCACACAGCTTGATTTGTTTTGTGCCACATAATGCTGCAGAAGTGAGAAGATGCCCCGAGGAGATGCTTTTGAGTGTCGGGGCTTCATCCGTCTGAAGCTGAGAGTTGACTGCACTGACAAAAAGATGAAAGTCTTTCAAATTCGAGATGTGTCTTTAGGAGGTACTAAGAGGAGGAAGAATATTCCAGTGGGGCGAGTGAGAAGTTGTGTGCTCAACCTGTGAAATGAATTATTACCGAAAGCTAATTAAAACTCACGCCGACACGTGCAAAGGTATATAAATATAAATTATACATACATGCACACAGAGCTCTTTGCCGTTCGAGGGTTAGGTGTGCGCCTCGGAGAGACTTTTACACATTAATCTTGTGGTTTAAATTCCTCTCGGTGTCAGAGCGTTACACACGACGATGCAGGAGAGACCACGGCAGGACAAATTAATTGAATTCTGGGAGTACAATGCAGTTTTTTCCCCCTGATGACCTCCGTGTGTATTAGTCTCAGGTTACTGAGCATATTTCGACCAATGGAGTGTGAAATGAATTCAGGCCTTGATGTACGTGTCTATAAATACAAGGGGGTTATAGATGCGGTTGAGTGAATTGACAAGAAAGTGAGTTTGTGTGCGTTTGTTCGAGCGTTCAGACTCAACCAGTGATGATGGTTTCTATTTTACGACCAATAGCAAAAGAGAGGAACTGGGAAACCTGTCTGGAAACAGTGTTAGAATGGTAAACCGTGAAACCGTGCACATTTTTTTCAGACTTTTAAAATCATTTTAGCTCAACTCACTTTCAGACAGCAGCGAGTGTTTGAAATAGCTTCTGTTTGTGATCTGATGTGGATTCTGATCACCGTATAAGGCAGAAATATGTACATGCAATGCAAAAGACTATGTGCACTATCTATTTCTTTAGTAAACATGGTAAATACAACCGCTTGAAGAAATCAGACAAATCATATAGGCTATCATAATCATGTATTATATTATTTGTTAGTATGTCTCGTCTCTTTATACCGGACTGTCTGATGTTCATATTTAGCTCCGCATATGTCATAAAATAAAGCAAGTCCGTATTTTCAGGAGCTTCCTCTGTTTCTCTGACTGAAACTATACGTTTATTGGGACTGTCACTGGAGAGAGTGCTAAAGCTCCTCAGGTCGTTTTTTGGTGGAAAATATGTAGAAATTATCTTTCTAAATGTGATATAAATATCCTGTGACTGCAAAAAAACAGAAACAGATGCGACTGAATAAGTGTGTCCTCTTTCTTTTGTGAAATAACTGTAAATACCACTTCTGTGTGACTAATGTGCAATCTTGACATTTAAATGTATTATGGTCAATTTATCACTTATTAGTGTAAAACATCAATGCTTAGGTTTTAAATCTTTAGGTAAACAACCAAAACGCGATGGAGTAATAACTACTTTTAATGAAACTGTTTGAGATCCAATTGATGCTAGATTTGTCATCTGAGGACTATTTCTAATTGTCGTTATATAAAAACGTTATTTTGCTTTATTACCAGACTCAATATTTGGCTCGTTCTTACATAGTAGAGCACGTTCGCACATGTGCTCTCTACTTTAAATCTTTTGACAAACTAAAAGACGTAAATTACATTTGTATTCTAAATAAAAGCCACAGGTTGTACTGAATGTCAGCTTGCTTATTTTGCTCAAGATAAGGATTTATTACGTCCAGATGTCATGCAATATAGAAACTATGCCTCTAACTACAGCTCGAGATCTGTCGCTCACACACACAACTTTGCGATGCTGTTTGCGAATGTTCGTTGGAACGATGGTTTCGGGAAACACAGACTCGTTGAACTGCTGATAAAGACTGAACTTGCGACCATATTTGGCTAACGATGCTTTCGGGAAACACACACCAGGATGTGTGAATGCTCGCGACCGACAGCAGAGGCAGTTGTTAGGCGATATAGGCGCTTTGTATTTCTGCTTCCAATCAAATAAAAGTAAACGCCTGGCATCGGCCAATCCACTGTCTTACCCGTTTTTACTTTTGTTACGGACACAGAATTGGATGTACACAACCATGAAGAAAACACAGTAACAGTAGAAGGAAACGGTTTAATTTGAAACCAGGAAATTCTACTTTAGAAGTACATTTTCACAAAAAAAACGGGACAATTCGTGTCCTGGGAAAGAATATAAATTTTCCAGGACTGTCGCTCAAAAAAGAGAACAATGCCGGGAAAACCGGGACGGGTGGCAAGCAACCCTACTCAGTGCTCCAGGTCTGAGGCTATGAGCACCGCACGGCCCATTGAAAGCCCTCGCTCACACTGACCCGGCAGTGGAAAAGCGGCTAATGTTTACCAAAACAGTAATAACTACTATTTCACTTATTTTTAAAACTACACAAATACACATACAGCCAGTGTAAAATGTACACTTTGCAGTATAACATTCTCTTATTATGTGTAATAATAGTAGTCGGCGTGCAGGATACAGTATTCGGTAAGTATTCTAAACACATTCAAGCATTATTTTTGCGATTCTGTATAATGGCACTAGTTGAACAGAATGACACACTTCACCTCTGAAAACAACAGATGTTTATGTGTGTATATGAATGAATGTGTGCGAGTGAGGTGGGTTGGTTTACATAATAATTAAGGTGTGTGTGTGCGTGTGTGTGTGTGTGTGTGTGTGTGTGTGTGTGTGTCCTGCAGGGGTGTGATGATGAGCTTTCCCCAGGCAGATTGAAAGCAGTGAAGTGGAATGGCTCCACACGACCGCTGTCCCCTACAAAGTGATGTTCATTAACACAACCAACAAAACCATGTGATGCTGTTTAGATCATAATCTGCTGCTTATACACTGCTGTTCGCAAGTTTGGGGTCAGTAAACGTTTTTGAAAGAAGTCTCTTCTGCTCAGCAAGGCTGCATTCATTTGATCACAAATACAGTAAAAACAGACATTTTGTGAAATATTATTCCAATTAAAATGTGTTTTCTGTTTCAAAGCTTCCTCAACAATGCTCCTGTTGTTCACACACAGAGACGCTGCTTCTGCATTCTGCTCATGATTCATATTTCAGCCATATTTACGTGATTATAATATGATCACCTAGCTCAACTCTGAATCTCTCAAATGCCACGTGACATGTATGAAAAATTATATAGCAGAAGGGAACATTGGGCTGTATGTTGATAATGGTATATTAACATACTGTGCAGTACATACTTTACACTGCACAATAACTATCTATATATCTATCTCTCTCTGTCTCTCTCTCTATATATATATACATACACACACATGCACACATATATATATATATATATATATATATATAAATATATATATATATATATATATATATACACACATGCATAATAGCACTGGAAAAAAGGAATTATTTTAAAAATGAACATTTAAAAAAGTAGTATGCCACATTGTTGACAATACTTAATTATGTTGCATGTTCAATTCAGTGTCCAGTTTTAAACCTGGATAATAACAAGATATTTAGCATTTTTAATGTACTTTTCTGTATTTATTTATTTATTTTTATTCAGTTGTCTAATCAAATACTGAGGTTTTACAGTACAACACTGGAAAAGAAGGTCAGTGCATTGCATTGTTGGACACAGTATTCCATGCCTTAAATAATGCACATTTTGATAAATGTAGTATGTCATTCTGTGCATACAGAAAATCCACATACATGTTATTTACTGTAGCAACATTATTAGTAGTGTATTTGTGTAGAGAGCTTTGCCCAGAGGGTTTTTAAAACAGACAACACATCAATTCTGTTAAAGCAGAATGAATATCTCCAGCTGTCAGCGAGAGAAGAGCCCTGTGAGAATGTGTGCCCTTCAGTTTATCGTTTCCTTTCTGACCAGCCAAATTGCAGGATCGATTTCCATGCCACGATTCATCTGTCCTCACGCTTCTGCCTGCGACTCTCTTTTCATCTGCGTCTGATGACTTTGAGAGAAATGTGCAGTGCCACTTCCCTCTGGATGTCGAGGAGAGAATCACAGCGCTGTATCGGAAATGACAGGCGGTTCTCCTAAAATGGCGACCCCATCCGGGCCACAGACAGCAGTTTGCCTGTGTATTGATGTTTGTTTCTTGTCGTCTCTGTTCAATCGTAGGGGACGAGCATCTCGCTGTAGAGATCTGGTGTGATTACCTCCCACTCCACCCAGTGTGTATTTCTTCTTCTTCTTCTTGTTTTCTCCCGTTCCCTGCTGGTGAATCTTAATTAGGATCTGACTAGGCCACGGGCCTGTGAGCATCAAAGAGAAGAAATCAATCTGAGATTGAGCGAGATACGCGTGGAGGACTTCTGCCATCTGCAGACATGCTGAATCACGGTCCCTCACTCCAGGAAAGTGTGATTGCCTTCCCTCTCTGCACTCCACTTCATCCTCGCATCTCTTCCTTTGTTCTCACAACACATCGTCACTTATCCATTCCCTTCACTGAGTCTGTTCATGTTTCTGTACTCGCCATCAATCTTTCCTCTTCTCTGTTCATGTGTCATTTCATAGTTGGTTATCCCACTATATATACAACACATCCCACATGCTGTCCCCAGGCACAGGGATCCAGATTTCCTTGTCGTCTCTCCTGTTCTTTCTCACTTTCCTGTACTTTTCAATCTTTCCAGTCTCATCTATTCATTGTTCTATATATCTCCTGTCCAGTTTCTTTTCAATTTCATTCTTCTTTTCTGTACAGTTTTATGTCCTATTCTGACCAACACCTTTATTTCCTGTTCTATGCAGTCTCATTCATTTCCTTTCCATTTCCTGTCCTGACCTCTCCATTTCCTTCCATTTGATTTTCTTTCCTTTGTCTCTTCTCTGTCCTGTCCAGTTCTCAATTCATGCACTGTTCATCATTTTCCTTCCCTTCCCTTTCATTTCGGTTCCACTTTATTTCAATAGTCCACTTTAGACATTCTACTAGCTATTAGTAACTTTGCAACTACATGTCAACTAACTCTCATTAGAGTATTAGTAGACGGTTAGGTTATGGTTAGGTGTTAGGGTTCTGGTTAGTAGAATAAGTTGACTTGCAGTTGCCAAGTTACTTATGGTCTGTCGGGGGACCATCAGAAAAAAGTGTTAGCAGATATTAAGCAAACACTCTACTAACAGTTTACTACAGTCTACTAACAGTTTACTACAGTTTACTACAGTCTACTAACAGTCTACTAACAGTCTACTACAGTTTACTAACAGTCTACTACAGTTTACTACAGTCTACTACAGTTTACTACAGTCTACTAACAGTTTACTACAGTTTACTACAGTCTACTAACAGTCTACTACAGTTTACTACAGTCTACTAACAGTCTACTAACAGTCTACTACAGTCTACTCACAGTCTACTACAGTTTACTACAGTCTACTACAGTTTACTACAGTCTACTAACAGTTTACTACAGTTTACTACAGTCTACTAACAGTCTACTACAGTTTACTACAGTCTACTAACAGTCTACTAACAGTCTACTACAGTCTACTAACAGTCTACTACAGTTTACTACAGTCTACTACAGTTTACTACAGTCTACTAACAGTTTACTACAGTCTACTACAGTTTACTAACAGTCTACTAACAGTCTACTACAGTCTACTAACAGTTTACTACAGTCTACTACAGTTTACTACAGTCTACTACAGTCTACTACAGTCTACTACCGTCTACTACAGTTTACTACAGTCTACTACAGTCTACTAACAGTTTACTACAGTCTACTACAGTTTACTACAGTCTACTACAGTCTACTAACAGTTTACTACAGTCTACTACAGTTTACTACAGTCTACTACAGTTTACTACAGTCTACTACAGTCTACTACAGTCTACTACCGTCTACTACAGTTTACTACAGTCTACTAACAGTCTACTACAGTCTACTACAGTCTACTACAGTCTACTACAGTCTACTACCGTCTACTACAGTTTACTACAGTCTACTAACAGTCTACTACAGTTTACTACAGTCTACTACAGTCTACTACAGTTTACTACAGTCTACTACAGTCTACTACAGTCTACTAACAGTTTACTACAGTCTACTACAGTTTACTACAGTCTACTAACAGTTTACTACAGTCTACTACAGTCTACTACAGTCTACTAACAGTTTACTACAGTCTACTACAGTCTACTACAGTTTACTACAGTCTACTACAGTCTACTACCGTCTACTACAGTTTACTACAGTCTACTAACAGTCTACTACAGTTTACTACAGTCTACTACAGTCTACTACAGTCTACTAACAGTCTACTACAGTCTACTACAGTCTACTACAGTTCACTACAGTCTACTACAGTCTACTACAGTTTACTACAGTCTACTAACAGTCTACTACAGTTTACTACAGTCTACTACAGTCTACTACAGTTTACTACAGTCTACTAGTCTACTACAGTCTACTAACAGTTTACTACAGTCTACTAACAGTTTACTACCTACAGTCTACTAACAGTTTACTACAGTCTACTACAGTCTACTACAGTCTACTAACAGTCTACTACAGTTTACTACAGTTTACTACAGTCTACTAACAGTCTACTACAGTTTACTACAGTTTACTAACAGTCTACTACAGTTTACTACAGTTTACTACAGTCTACTAACAGTCTACTACAGTTTACTACAGTCTACTACAGTCTACTACAGTTTACTACAGTCTACTACAGTCTACTACAGTTTACTACAGTCTACTACAGTCTACTACAGTCTACTACAGTCTACTACAGTTTACTACAGTCTACTACAGTCTACTACAGTCTACTACAGTTTACTACAGTCTACTACAGTCTACTACAGTTTACTACAGTCTACTACAGTTTACTACAGTCTACTACAGTCTAGTACAGTCTACTACAGTCTACTACAGTCTACTACAGTCTACTACAGTTTACAACAGTCTACTATAGTCTACTACAGTTTACTACAGTTTACTACAGTCTACTAACAGTCTACTACAGTCTACTACAGTTTACAACAGTCTACTATAGTCTACTACAGTTTACTACAGTTTACTACAGTCTACTAACAGTCTACTACAGTCTACTACAGTTTACTACAGTCTACTATAGTCTACTACAGTCTACTAACAGTTTACTACAGTCTACTACAGTTTACTACAGTCTACTACAGTTTACTACAGTCTACTATAGTCTACTACAGTTTACTACAGTTTACTACAGTCTACTAACAGTCTACTACAGTTTACTACAGTCTACTAACAGTCTACTACAGTCTACTACAGTTTACTACAGTCTACTATAGTCTACTACAGTCTACTAACAGTTTACTACAGTCTACTAACAGTCTACTACAGTCTACTAACAGTTTACTACAGTCTACTACAGTTTACTACAGTCTACTACAGTTTACTACAGTCTACTATAGTCTACTACAGTTTACTACAGTTTACTACAGTCTACTACAGTTTACTACAGTCTACTAACAGTTTACTACAGTCTACTACAGTTTACAACAGTCTACTACAGTTTACTACAGTCTACTATAGTCTACTACAGTTTACTACAGTTTACTACAGTCTACTAACAGTCTACTACAGTTTACTACAGTCTACTAACAGTCTACTACAGTTTACTACAGTCTACTACAGTTTACTACAGTCTACTATAGTCTACTACAGTCTACTAACAGTTTACTACAGTCTACTAACAGTCTACTACAGTCTACTAACAGTCTACTACAGTCTACTACAGTCTACTAACAGTCTACTAACAGTTTACTACAGTTTACTACAGTCTACTAACAGTCTACTAACAGTCTACTACAGTCTACTACAGTCTACTAGTCTACTAACAGTCTACTACAGTCTACTAGTCTACTACAGTCTACTACAGTCTACTACAGTCTACTACAGTTTACTACAGTCTACTAACAGTCTACTAACAGTCTACTACAGTCTACTACAGTCTACTAACAGTCTACTAACAGTCTACTAGTCTACTACAGTCTACTAACAGTCTACTACAGTCTACTAACAGTCTACTACAGTCTACTAACGTCTACTAACAGTCTACTACAGTCTACTAACAGTTTACTACAGTTTACTACAGTCTACTACAGTCTACTATAGTCTACTACAGTCTACTACAGTCTACTAACAGTTTACTACAGTCTACTACAGTCTACTAACGTCTACTACAGTCTACTAACAGTCTACTACAGTCTACTAACAGTCTACTACAGTCTACTACAGTCTACTAACGTCTACTAACAGTCTACTACAGTCTACTAACAGTTTACTACAGTTTACTACAGTCTACTACAGTCTACTACAGTCTACTATAGTCTACTACAGTCTACTAACAGTTTACTACAGTCTACTACAGTCTACTACCAGTCTACTACAGTCTACTAACAGTTTACTACAGTCTACTACAGTCTACTAACGTCTACTACAGTCTACTACAGTCTACTACCAGTCTACTACAGTCTACTAACAGTCTACTAACAGTCTACTACAGTCTACTACAGTCTACGAACAGTCTACTATAGTCTACTACAGTCTACTACCAGTCTACTACAGTCTACTAACAGTCTACTAACAGTCTACTACAGTCTACTACAGTCTACGAACAGTCTACTATAGTCTACTACAGTCTACTACCAGTCTACTACAGTCTACTAACAGTCTACTACAGTCTACTAACGTCTACTAACAGTCTACTACAGTCTACTAACAGTTTACTACAGTTTACTACAGTTTACTACAGTCTACTATGGTCTACTACAGTCTACTAACAGTCTACTAGTCTACTATAGTCTAGTAACAGTCTACTAACAGTTCACTAACAGTCTACTACAGTCTACTACAGTCTACTACAATCTACTACAGTCTACTAATACTCTAATGAGAGTTAGTTGACATGTAGTTGCAAAGTTACTTTGAGTTAGTAGAATGTCTAAACTATCGAACTATCGACTATCGAAATAAAGTGTTACCTTCATTTCCTTTCCTCATGTTCATTTTCTTTCCCTTGCCTTCCCTCCCCTTCCCTTTTTGTATGTTTATTTCCTTTTCCTTTCCTTTTCCTTTTCTTCCCTTTCATTTCCTTTCCCATTTTTCCTTTTTCAACCTTTCCTTTCATGTTTATTTCCTTTTTTCTTTCCCACTTTTTCCTTTCATTTTTTTTCTTTTCCCACTTCATCCACTCCTTTCCTTTTCCTTTTCACATTTCATTGCTTTCATTTCCCCAATTTTTCCTTTCCTTTCCTTTCCTTTCCTTTCCTTTCCTTTCCTTTCCTTTCCTTTCCTTTCCTTTCCTTCCTTGCTGTTCATTGGTGTTGTTTTGATGTGCCTGGCGACATGGAAAGACAGCCAGAAGGTTTCTCTCTAGCCTGACTGTTCTGGTTAGCAGACATCCGCTCCCTGCCCTAACACCCGCACACACACACACACACACACACACACACACACGCACACACACACACACACACCCGCACACACACACACACACACACACACACACACCCGCACACACACACACAAAAATGTATATTCACAAATACAATCACAAACCACTGCGATAAAATAACAGCAGTCAGAAAGACGGGCAGGTCTCCTTACACAACGTGCACACATGCAAGCAAATATAGAAGCAGCTCTGCAAATATACTCATCCGCACACGCTTGTATATTTCGCATCCAGTGAGATGAAGTGGGTTAGGTTGTGTTGGCTCTTTGGCACAGTGCAGCGGGAACAGATGGCCAGGACTGGATCACGTCCCGGCTACAGTTCTTCAGGGAGTGGCACGCAGAAGGACTGGGATCTTCAGCCATCCGCCAGCCTGAAACCTTCCTCCTTTCAGTTTAAGAGCTGACAGATATCACCCCATCTCTGTCTCTCTCTCTCCCACTGTGCTGTTTCCCACCTGCTCTCTACAATTAATCTAATGTCCTCCTAAATCTTAATTTCAAACCCTCTTCCAAGAAGATGGATCTGATTTTAACTAATTAATATATCAAGGTATGCAGAATGCTTGATGAGTCTCGGCTCCCAGGAGGGAGGGAGGCTTCAGACCCCTCCCAATGAATTTCCCATTTCATGCTCATTTGTTATGTAAACTATTATTCAACATGGCGTGATGAATTGTTGCGATTGTTCAATTTAATCCTTGTAAGACGTCTTCAATCATCTTTTAGTAATCATGTCTGACATGCTCATCAATTATAAATAAAATTGCTTTTTATATCATATTCAAATCAGATTTGCATAGAGGATAATTCGCAAGTTTCCAAAACTTGCAAACTACATATGATGAAAAGTATGTGGATGCTTGTACACTACACCTGTATGTGGATGCTTGAACACTACACCTGTATGTGGATGCTTGAACACTACACCTGTATGTGGATGCTTGAACACTACACCTGTATGTGGATGCTTGAACACTACACCTGTATGTGGATGCTTGAACACTACACCTGTATGTGGATGCTTGAACACTACACCTGTATGTGGATGCTTGAACACTACACCTGTATGTGGAACACTACACCTGTATGTGGATGCTTGAACACTACACCTGTATGTGGATGCTTGAACACTACACCTGTATGTGGATGCTTGAACACTACACCTGTATGTGGATGCTTGAACATTTGTTATTTCAAAACCATGGGCATTAATAGAGAGTTGGTCAAGTTATTCAGCTATTACGGTTTCTGTTCTTCTGGGAAGGTTTTCCACTTGATGCTGGAATGTTGTTCGAGCTGTGGCAGAGATTTACTCCCATTTAGGCACAATGACTCAGTCAGCGTTCCACTTTCTCTCAAAGGTGTTTAGTGGGCTTTGTCCACAACCGATTCAGTAAACCATTTCTTCATGGACTTCGCTTTGTGCACAGGAGGCATTATCACACTGACACAGAAAAGGTTCTACAAAATTATGTTTGCCATTCTACAAAAAAAAAAAAAAAAAGTTTGTTGATTTCATAGCAGTAATCTTTGATTTTATGCACATGCTTGTAAAGTGTGTTGCTTATTTAGCCCAATCTGTTAATTAGAAAGGGATATCCACATCCTGTAATGGAACCTGCAATGCATTAAAATGCATGCAAATGAAAGTAAGGCTGTGAAGGGTTGATGTAAAGTCTGTTCAATGGTTGTTGTCATGAATCCTGGTTGCAGCAGAGAAGAAACAGGATCTATATGTAGCAGTTTTTATTAATCACAAACACAAACTAATAGAAATACTCAAGATACTCAGAATTCGAATACAAGGAGCAGAACAACCAAACCGACTAGACAAGAGTAAACTCAGGCTTAAACACACAGGCAAACAAGAGGAACTAATGAGACTGATTAACAAGACAAACCTGAACTCAACTAATGCAATCAGTAACCATAGAAACACAGGAGAGAATGAAGGAGAACTCAAGTGAAAACAGATTAGAAGATTAACTGAGAAACTCAAACATGAACAGAACTCAAAACGTGACAGTTGTACATGTTCAGATGAATCTATGGCATTATGAAAAATACCAATAATTTTGGTACTAGTTTTTAACTAGTACCAAATACAGTGGTTAACTAATAATACCAATGAATAAACAAATAAATGAAAAGACAATGCAAACACATCTGTTAAAATCAGTAAAAATGTGACCTACAATTGCTTATTGAACAGAGTGCACGTTTTTACACATGCATCCTTGTTTTCAACAGTGTTATATTAAATGTCTGTACTATCAAATACATATTCCTAAACAACCCTAAAATCACTTTTGGCCACTACTGTGTATGCATATATATATTTGGCATGTTTCTTTGCGTTATCGCAAATTAAACAATTGACAAATACACAATATGCTTAACAGGTTTTTAATAATATTTGAATAAAGGGTGAAGATGTCAAGATGTCTAGCCTGGACATCACTGATTATGCAGGCTGATAAATGATAAATAATTCTGCCACGGTACTCTAGATGGCGCAATCTGATTAAACCTTCTTGTAATCACATCATTATCTATAGAGCACAGCTGATTGGTTCCTATCAGTAGCCAATGAGCTCGTGGCTCGACCTTCAAATACTCGGTCAGCATTTGCAGTGCAGCGCGCTTTCAGAAACCCTCCACCTCCCCAGCTCCACATGTATAGATCTGCAATTAGTCATTAATTTACACTACATTGTACAGCAGTGTGTCTTGGCAGTAGCAAGTCCCTTACTTGCTCTGAAGCAGCAGCGTATAGCAGATCTATTCCACCAAGACATATCAACATTGTCATACCTATTATCATGCCAAACATTCAGAGACTTGTCGTGACAGACCTTCAAATTGCAATGAATATGTGACTATGTTTAGCCAATTCATCTGAACCACAGGGACTCCCTTCTCATAAATGAGCCTTATATTCTGCCAAGCACTAGCACACCTATAAAAACCAACCTCCCTTTCCTTTGATGGCCTGCGCCTGTCAGGACCAGTATAAAACACTCGGCCCATAACCCTTTATTGGACTGAATTCATCACGCCACTCTGATGGACATCGGATAAGAAAGTCTGAAAGGTGTTGGGTAAAAACATGGTGAGGTCTCTCCACCGAGCGAGGAACGTCTTCAATCCCAGAAACAACGGTGTTGAGTGAAGTCATCATTACCTCCTAATAGACTTGGTGTAATGACTACTTTCACTCTCTTTCTTTCAGCCCTTTTCCCTCTCTCTGATGACAGTCGTCTAATGGAGACTAAGCAGGATCATTCCCACTCCTTAAAACACAGCCCGCCGCGCTCTTTAATTCAATAGCTCTTTTCCCGAGCTGATGATGTTTACTCCCTTTGAAGCAGACGGAGACGGCGGGACAAAAAACACGCAATTGTCACCAGTCGCTTCAAAAAGCCATTTTGAGCATCAATCTTGTTTTCATTTTCTCTTTTTTCCGTCGACACGATCCGTGGTCAATAGAGCCGGTAGCGGTGTCAAACTCTGCGTCAGACGAGGTGTTTGGTTAAAGATAAATTGGCAGGGATGTGCTCGCTCTTGGCAGGTTATACATCATGTGGATGCATTTCCTCTTAAAGTTGGATGAACACAGCGGCAGGGAGACAGCTAAATACATCAGTAAATACAGCGGATACTGATCCTGGATTCACCGCGCCATTAAATATAAACTCAAAACCCATTTAGATATCTTTGACATTTGGTGGTGTTCATTTCTTTAAGTTCACTTAACAAGCAATTTATTGTGGATAAAATTGTGGTTTACAAACAAACACGCAAACAAGCACATCCCAGGAAAGAGTTATTTCAGATTAACACACATTAATGTGTGAAATACTGTATGTCTTGAAATGATCTACATTCACCAATTTGATTATATTAATATTTCATTAGTAAGCAAGCATGAGATTAACGAAAGTAAAATCTATGTCAGGGTTTTTATAGTTAATTAAAACCATAGAACATTTTAGTTACTTGAAATAAAATAAACTTAACTGAAATAAAATTAAATATATTTAAAAAAAATCAACTGATTTTGTTTTTCAGCTAAAAGCCAAAGTGACCATTCTCATTTTAGTTTAACTTTACTAAAATAAATAAAAAAAAAAAAAATATATACTATATAGATATATTTAAAATAACCTTTTTTTTATGACAAAAACACACAACAAAATTAATAAAATACCACAAAAAAATTGACAATCTAAAAATAATTAATAAAAACACTGACATATATATATATAAATAAATATATATATATATATATATATATATATATATATATATCGGCTTGGATCATGTTCTGGTGCTTGTTTTCAGGTGCTACAATCCCAAATTACATGCTAATCAATTTGCTCTTAGAGGAATAACAGAAGGAAGTCCTTCAGATATAATGAACCTGGAGGAACCTTGAAGCCTTGAGAAGTGAAGTGGAGCGAAGTGAAGTGTTCTCAGATCAGCATGACAACACCTCGACACCATCAGTTCAACAACAGCCAGAGTCTAGACATAACAAGGATGCGACTGAATGGGGAAACTTGTTTCTCAAATACAAGACTGGAAGTGAGAGATAAACCGGGAGGAGAGAGAGACGAAAGCCCACTGGGTGAGATTTGATGAGATCTGAAGCTCTCCGCTGCCATTGGCTAACATGAGCATCACCTTATCTGATAAAACTGCTCCAGCTCCTCGACACACACACACACACACACACACACACACACACACACACACACACACACACACACACACACACACAAACACGCACATGAACACACTCTCACTGACTCACTCACTCTCTCTCTCTCTCTCTCTCTCTCTCTCTCTCTCTCTCACACTCTCTCTCTCTCTCTCTCTCTGTGTGTGTTTGAAAAAAAACACTTGAAAAATGGTGGAATTGCAAAGAATCAATATTTTCCTTCATGTCCTTCCTCATGCTACATTTCCTGAAAAGGTCAGTAATTGATTAAATCTTCAGTACAGTGAGAACATAATTCTTTATCAGTGTGTTTTAGACACTGTTTAAAACTTTTTCATTCTCCTCATTGTTTCACTTATATTGATTTTTTTAGAAGCCTCAAACGTTTGTCACCTGGTACAATACATAACTGGCGTTTTCATATGCGCTGACTTCATTTACAAACAAGTACAAACAAATTACTTCCAGACTGTGGAGTATGAAATGTTTCATATATTTACGGTGCTGTTGGGTTTGTGAAGCCTAATTATTGAGATTTTTGAGATTTTAAATGTGTTAAACAGCATTACATGTATATGACAGTATATACACACACAGACACTTTATTCATCAAGGATGCATTAACTTGACCAAAAGATTATATTTCAAATTAATACTGTTCGTTTTAACTTTCTACTCATCAAAGAATCCTTAAAATGTTTTATCATGATTTCCACAAAAAAAATGTAAGCCGCAGCTCAACTGTTTTCAACATTGATAATAATCAGAGATGTTTCTTGACCAGCAAATCAGCATATTAGAATGATTTCTGAAGGATCATGTGACTTGCACAACTATAGAAATCTGTATTCATGCATTTTGAGAAATGAAGAGATGTAATGCATAATACATAAAAAACTGTATTTTACAGTAATTATGTTTATGATTGACATACAACAGCTAATGTTTGCGATAAACGTCTAAAACGTCTTTTCAACCATGCAGGCAGCCGATGACTAATAAGCCTGTAAAATGCATTGCATTTAATTCCTCTTGTACACTGTAAAAATGAATTTTGATGATTTGTTATCACAACTTTTTATATTTTGTCAAATCAACTTAGATAGTTAATGTAGTTCAGATAACATAATATTTTGAGTTTCTATTTATTAAACCAATCTCCTTTGTTGTATTAACTAAAAATTTTAAGGCAACCAGGTAACTTACTTTAAGTTAATCCAACTTTTTTTTTACAGTGTAGAGAATGAAATACATAGAGACAAAGTAAATATTGCATTAATTATTTGAATCTACTGACAGCCATCCTAACTATATTAAGTTGCCTTAATGTGTCATTCAGCAGTTAGTGACATCACCAACCCTAGAATTTACATAAACCCCGCCCCCAGAACAATAGATTATCAAAACAGAATATGCTAATTAATGACTAGAAGAAACCTACACATAAGCTACATTAATTCATCAACTAACCATTTAGAAATGTCCTGTTGCTTCTACATGTTGTCTCTCCATCATTGTCTGACTCCGGTTTGAACATAAATGGCTAAAAGTCTTTTTTCAGTGCATATCGGTGTGAGGTAAAAGGACATGAGCTCTTGAAGCTCCGCCCCCTGTGCCAGGAGCAGCAGCTCATTTGCATTTAAAGGGACAGACACAAAGCGGTGCATTTTTACTAACCCTCAAAAAGTGACAATTTTAACATGCTATATACAAATATCTGTGGGGTATTTTGAGCTAAAACTTCACATACACACTCTGTGGACATCAGAGGCTTATTTTACATCTTGTGAAAAGGGCATTTATACCACCTCTTTAAGGATGAAACAATTCAACCTAAAGAGTTTTGCATTTGAAGACATAATGGAAAAAAATGATTATTGCTGGAATATGTTGTATTTTTCAGTTCTCCTCCCTGCTGCCAAGCGCTGTGGGTGCAGATTACACGTCTCTCAGAAAACGTATCATTTACACCGCCTCATTTTAGTCGCTGCTCTTTAAAATCATTCAATGCTTTATTTCCACAGTTGGAGTCAAATGGCCCAAACAGAACTCTTTCCAAAATTATTTAATAAACATGTTACTTCCTTGGCCCATTTGACATGTGGAGCATTTAGCTAGTAGTTTAGATCAATTCAATTCAATTCACATTTTTCGTAAAACGGGACATTGCAGAGCAGCTTTATAGAATATGCATGTTTTGATGATACAATGTCATTTGGCCCTATAATGAACAGGGAATCCTGCCCGAAATCATGAAGTTTCCTGCAATCTCTATGAGCCGCAGTGAGCTCCAATTGTGGTGAGGTGTTGGAGAAAAACAATAAAATAATATCATATAACAATAATACACATCTGTAAGCTATACAAGTAAAGCTTTCAGTCAGACAGACAGAACTATGCTATCTGCCATATAAGGCAGTAAATACAGCTTGTGTTTGCAATATAAGGATAATATAATGGAATAACATTCTGTTTGGAAATTAATTATGCTTCTATCTAAAGTTGTGCGAAAATATATTATATTGCAAAAAAAAATTAGCATCTTGTGTTCAAGACAACAAAATCTTCACTTCCTGGGAAACTGGTGCAAAGTATCAGTAACTGTGACTCTTTTTTTCTACATGATACATTTATTGTGTAAAATGCAATAACGCTGTCATGTTATATTGCATCCGGATGTGTTCCTATCACGGTTTATGAGCATGTTTTCTTGTTGAGAAGTTTTTTAATAAATGATATGCCCCGCATACGCTATTATGCACATTTTAAAGGGGTCATGAACTGCATTGTTTTATAATGTTTCCTGTAGTGCACTTATAATGTTAGTATGATTTTACATTAAAAATGGTCATAATTTAGAAATAAAAGGCATTTTTCCTACCTTGGTTTTAGTCTCTGATTTGAATGCTCTGTTTGAAGGGGCGTGTCTGTGTGAGGCTTCAGTATAAACGCCCACTGCTGTGATTGGCTGTGAGGCTTCAGTATAAACCCCCACTGCTGTGATTGGCTGTGAGGCTTCATTGAAAAACACCCACTGCTGTGATTGGCTGTGAGGCTTCATTGTAAACACCCACTGCTGTGATTGGCTGTGAGACTTCAGTGTAAACGCCCACTTCTGTGATTGGGTGTGAGACTTCAGTGTAAACGCCCACTGCTGTGATTGGCTGTGAGACTTCAGTGTAAACGCCCACTGCTGTGATTGGCTTCAGTATAAACGCCCACTGCTGTAATTGGCTGTGAGACTTCAGTGTAAACGCCCACTGCTGTGATTGGCTGTGAGACTTCAGTGTAAACGCCCACTGCTGTGATTGGCTTCAGTATAAACGCCCACTGCTGTAATTGGCTGTGAGACTTCAGTGTTAACGCCCACTGCTGTGATTGGCTGTGAGGCTTCAGTGTAAACGCCCACTGCTGTGATTGGTTGTGAGACTTCAGTGTAAACGCCCACTGCTGTGATTGGCTGTGAAGCTTCAGTGTAAACGCCCACTGCTGTGATTGGTTGTGAGACTTCAGTGTAAACGCCCACTGCTGTGATTGGCTGACATCTTTGTCATATTACAGCTCTCAAGGTTAACTAATTGTGAAAAGTGTTGATTGCATTATATTCAGATTTTTAACACTAAGAAAAAGTGATTATTTTAAAGGTTCTTTGAGGAACTCAAAATGGTTCATCTATGGCATCACTGTGAAAACGTCCTATTAGCACTTTTTGTCTTTTGGTACTGAATTATGTAATGCCCTGTCAACAAATAGGGTACGAAACAGCCACAAAAAAAAGGTGAACAAAAGACATGGGACCCCAGATTGCAAATCCATGGAAAGAGGCTCTTCTATGAGTGTAAACACAGCTAATGTGGGTTGATTCATTATCCTCAAACACTCAGCAGCAGATGAGCTTTGAACCCACAGCAGGAGAGCAGCTCCAACACTTAACAGTAGATGAGTACTCGTCCCTCAGTAGGAGAACAGTAGATGAGTACTCGTCCCTCAGTAGGAGATCAGTACCAAGCCCTCAGCGGAAGAGGAGCACTCAGGGATCTGTCCTAAATTGAGCCCAGTTGGAGACTCAGCGTGTCAGGAGCTTCAGCCGAGCTTTAACCACGTCTGAGACAGCAGAGTCATGACCCACATCCCTCTTCCGATCACAACCCCAGCGGAAAGCAAGGAGCCCAGGGATCCAATCTGGGAGAAAGGTGCAAATTCAAATCTGCACAGGAAACCAAGGAAGGTGTGAATGAACATGGTGTCTGCTGTTCTTGGTGTGTTATCTGAATGATGGCAGGAGTGGAGGCCTGTTAAGCAGGTAATGAGATAGTCACGGGTTATCTTGTGGCTGAGCGAGCCCGTTGGTTTTTGGATGTCTTTAGGCAGGGTGAGTGAGGACTATATCACAGGACATTTTTCAACTGGTTTATAGATGGATGGACTGGTGGTTGAATTGGTGCAGGTGTGACTTAAACACCTGTTTGCATACCACTGTGTTATGATTGGCTGATTGCTGGTACAGCTCTGGAAATTGCAACTTTCACTGGAAATAAATAACCGGACTATTTGTCAGTGTAAAAGCCCTTTTTAAAATAAAATGTAGTTCAGAGATTAGTTCCCTTATATCATTATGATGCTTTTGCAAGCGAACAAGAAACTGTATCCGAATACAAATGTTTGGCTCCGCCAAGAAATTCTGCATCCACAAACATTTTCAGTTGAATGGAAAGCAAAAGTTTAGCAAAAAAATGCAAAGTTAATTGGGAAACGCAAAACTTTTTTTTTGCAAGCAACAGGAATTTTCTGAGGGAAACGCAAAAGTTTTGCAAGCGAACACAAAAACATTTCAACCCATATCTGTTTTTTTCCATCACCATATTCTAGAGGTGGGCTCTCACGCAAAATATAATTATCTAATAATAACAGCATGCAGAAGTCTGTAACTGGAGATCTCAAGTGTGTGTGTGTGGAAATTGTAAAACAAATAATTGCCTGATCGACACCTGAAAAACTGAAAAATCTGCGTAGACCTCTTCCTATGGGCTTTAGCAGGACGTAATGGGATAAAACATGAATGTTTTGGGCGAGCTGGATAAAATCTAATATATTGTTGGCAGAAGCGGGTGGGAGTGGCACATAATCATGAAAAACCAATCCCGCGCAGACCTCATATCCATATTCCTCCATCGTTATATAATCCATCAACATCTAAATACCTCAAATTTAGGTTGCACTTTATTTTACAGTACGTGTACTCACAGTGTACTTACCTAAGAAAATCCTGAGTTATATAACTACTTGAGTTAGGGTTAGGGAATGATATATCGGCCACCCTATCAATATCAGCTGATATACTTTCACTTTTAATGTTATTGTTATCCGGCCAATTAGACAATTTATATTAAAGCTGATAAATATGGATTTTTATCCTTCAGCTGAGACACTACAGTTGTGCACTGTTCAACATGATTGCTTGAAATATGTTAGAAAAGGAAGAGTTTAGTGCAACATCTGCAGCACAAGTCATATCGGCTACATCAAATTATCATGAGAACATCATTATAATTGTGTGCTTTGGACATGGCTTTAAATGGAGACTTTTGTTTTTGTAATCAGGCTCTCAGAAATTATATAAAAATTTGGATCTAGATTTATCAGCCAGTATATCGGTTACCGGCTTTCCAAATATAAAAAAATTTCGATATCGGCCGAAACTTTTATATCGGTGCATCCCTAGGTTCAGGGTTAGTACCTAGTTATTACCCAGTTATTGCTATTACTATAACAAGTAGCCTACAAAGTATGTACATGGAGAACAGGAACGTAAAATAAAGGTATGGTACCGTTATGTGCATCCAAAGACTAACTGACCCACTTACACTTAAATCAACACAATGAAGTTATGAGATTAAAATTTCCTCTCCATCAGCTCATATTTACAATGTCAAAACATGTTCTTGAAGAACTGTTCAAACTTTTTATTGGACCTTTCCAGTTTGTGTTTGGCTCTTCGGGGCAGGTGCCACTGTGACCTCGTTTCATGCAAGAATGTAGTGGGATATTTTGAGGCAGCCGAACAATAGACTTCAGGTCTCTAGAGACTTCTTTCGATCTTTACTGTAAGTCACAAAGGATCACAGAGAGTTTGAACATCAGAACTCTCAGCATAAGAAATATGAGCAGTACGAAGCAGCCAGAGAACCTCAGGCATTAGGACTATGGGGTTTTGTGGATGAGAGCATCTGCCCGTCCAGGCAGAGAGGATTGTGGGAGAGATTTTCACTAGCTCTCTGCAGTGTTTAAACAGATGGGCCCTCCAGCTCCAAGAGTTACACACTCGCTCTCTCTGTCTAACACAGATACACATGCACACACCACCTCGCAGTGGCAGGGAGGAGAGAAACGGATGCCCTCAGAAACACACGAGACACACTGGCAGGAGAGATAAAGAAACAGAGACCGGAGAACTGGATCAGCTCCAGCTGCTTTCTGCATTAAGTTCAGTGTTGTTGGATAATGCAGTTGGGTAAACATGATGTCCCCTGGCTACCCTCTGAGAGCCAATAAACTTCAGACACTTCTGAACCACTACAGCACTTAAAACAGAGTGTGTGATGTGCCAAACATACTTAACACCTACACACACATTTTTCCATTGTCTTTTACCTGGTTTGTCTGAGTCAGCAGCTGATTGGGTTCATTATATCGCTACATGCACGTGTTTCAGTGTGGCAGGAATCATGTCGGAGAAAAAAAAAAAAGTGGAATAGCACACAGTCAGCGGTAGTGCTCAGATTAGGAGGAGGATCTGAAACTCTGTTGACTTGACAGACTGCAGCTGTGTGCATTCGGCTCTCACCACACCTGAATGATTACGGCGAGGTTGCTTAAAACCACTCTCTCTCTCTCTCACACACACTCACACACACTCACACACACACAAAGCGTTCTTTGAGAAGCTGTCTCTTTCTTCGCTCTCTCATCTAACAACAGAACCATGCCCAGAAAACAAAATGTAAGAACTGAGTGTACTGGAGAGAAGTTAAAGAGTGAAAAATGTCAAAAGGAGTTCATCAAATTCATGACATTTTACGTAACATTTTTTTTTTACATAAGAAAAGATGTGCCATTACATAAAATATATAACTTGTTAAAAAGAAATATGAAGATGTTTTCTAAATGAAATGCATTTACACATACACACACACCAGGGTTGTTTTCGTCAACTAATACTAAAACAAAAAATTTTCTTATATTTTTTTTCAGCGGCTTACACACAATTTCCAAACTTTGCCTTTTTTTCAAGATTTAAAATTTTCACTTTTTTCACTAAAAATAATAAAATGTATACAGACACATTATCCAGACTAAAATTAAATACTGTGTGTGTGTGTGTGTGTGTGTGTGTGTGTGTGTGTGTGTGTGTGTGTGTATTAGTGCATTTCCATCCTTTCTGTTATGAAGGAAAAATAGTATACCATGATGAGCAGATGTGGGCAAGTTGAGAGCAAAGCACCCTTCATTCAGAAAGTGTATTAGATGAGTGGGTAGGTAAATGTGTGGTATGTGTGTTTGAAACACAAAATAACTTGAATCACAATCTTTAAAGTGAGATGTCTGTCAGACTGTACTGTCAGATGCTGAACAGCGAGGGGTCCTCCTACTCAATCCAGTCAACTGGGATTTTTAGAGATGTTGTCATGGCGAGGCTCAGCCGCTCTCGTCAAAAGATTCCATGACATCTCAATGTTATCCGGCAGAACCGGCCAATCAGAAGGCAGAGAGTGTGAATATATAATGAGGTGGAATCCACCAGCAGGACCAGAGAGTACCAGATGGCTGAGACGTCTGGGAGCTGAGAGCAATCTCTTCTCTTTCCCCCTCTCAATCCATCTCTCTCTCTCTCTCTCTCTCTCTCTCTCTCTTTAGTCTTGTCTACTACAGCGTAAGATTCAGCGTTTTTTTTTTTTTTTCTAAACATATGGGCATGATATTCTTATTCAAATGCAATATGTGTAACACAAGTTATTCATTAACTTGCCCCACCAGCCACACAAACCCAATACTTTCTGAGCAACAGATACTACAGCTATACTAGTGTTAATAATCAGTTAGATTGAAGATAGATATTGAGATGACTTCTGTGACGGAGATGAAATACATTTGTAAAAAGAAGTGTCATACATATTAAAACTTGGGCTGTTCAGGTGGATTATGAATGTGCCTTCCAAACAAACTGCTCAAAATTCGTATTACTTTATGGTCAAAATTCGTATTGCATTATGGTCATTGGCTGTCAAGATCAGCTTACATAACTAAAGCATGTATGCAATATATAAATAAATAATAATCAATAAGGGGGCAAAACAGAGAACAAGCAAGGGGGAAAGAGTATGAATCATAGGAAAAAGTTTTCACCTCCTTTAATAAACCATCCGGGAGTCAGAACAGCTCGCCGCTCACAGAACTAAATAAACTGAATGAATTTAAAACAAAAGATCATGATAGAGAAAGACCTCATGCACGTTACAGCAAATCAGTCAATTTAAGAAAGCCTCAACAGTCTCATCTGCAAATGCTCAAGATCATTAATCATCATTTAAGTAGTAAACATTGGTAAACAAGTGCAAGGTCCACAGAAACACACATCATTAGTAAAACCACTTTAGAAGGGAAGAAAAGTTACAGCATGCGTTACAAACATCACTAAACTAAAATGAGTGTTTTCAAACAGGTTTTCCAAACACACTGCTATTGATATCGACGCATATTAAACCGAGATAGAAGAGAGTATCACCTTTATATCTTCAAACCCATTCATGCATGTGGACGTTTTTAAACCAACATCACACTCCGTAAAATCCAACACTATTAACGTCTCATTGTGAGATTTAGTACTTGTTCACACTGGATTTCTTAAAACCCCCAAACAGCCAGAATAGAGTGTGTTTCCATTATTCCCCAGGCTGCCATGGTCTTTAATGGCACCTGGAGGACACATGGATCTGACTATTATCCAATGGTGTCAGTCCATTAGTGTTCGACAGAGAGACACAGACTAATAACATGCAATAAGAATCAAGGAGATGCGTGGTGGGACATAAAACAGTCTTCCGATACGGACGGGGATTAATCTGCACACCCACACGTCCCGTCTCATTACGCACATAAAGGTCAGAGAACAATGAAGAACCGAGATCTGTCTATAATGAATCTGCATCCATGTTTTTTGACGGATGGCCATTGGGATGGATTGAAGCGTTGACTGCAATTGTTCCAAGTCTCTCGACTTTGAATGCAGTCAATAAAGACAAGCAAAACACTGTTAGATGAGCACATAACAGACTACAGCTGCAAAATAACCTTTATTGTTATTTACGGGTCTTTTCCTCATGGAAAAATACCAAAGCAGTTTCTGTTGCCAATGAGAATGCATCCATCATAACACGAACAATGTGAAATCCCCATTCCAAGCTTGCATCTTTTTTATTATGCAGTATGCAGAGCTGAGGATAAAAAACAACACCACCAATAACAAAAAAGAAGCTATTTTATGAACACATTATGAGGTCCGGGTCCCACTGAGCCAAGACTAGGGAAACTCTGTAAGCAAGTGCTTCATTTTTAATCACCAAAACCATAATTGTACCACTCAATGAACCAAACTACAGCCATTAGGTGTATAGTCCTCATGCTGTTGCATGCATTAAAAGGATGATTACGGTCTCAGTCTAGAAGCCCTGAAGAAACACAGAGACTATCTTGCTCTTCCAGACACTAACGGCTAATTCATTGACTTATGCTTCTTCCTCAGCTGCCCACCTGGCTTGATCCCCAACTTTCCTTGCAACTGCATAAATGAATTACAAAACAGACCAAGAGAGCGGGATGTGGATGGGATGATTGCATTAATCCAATGCAAATGGAGTTTGTTGCCACTGGCAGAGGTAAAAGAGACATGACGAGAGAAACTAGAAGAAACGCATATGCACAGGCCAACACAACGAGAGAGCAACGGGATTTCATTAGGATCCAATCCGAATGCCTTTATCTTTGTTTGTCCAATTCCTAATGAGCGCTGTGGCTCGACGAGCCTGTTCCCGTCCTCGCTCCCCTGCACACATCTGGCACCTCTGGAAGCCCAGAAGCACCTGCTGATAGTCAATGAGGGCGTCCAGTCACAGACTGAGCTGCCAAACGCCATCTGCCCGACTGACCGAAGCCTAAACACCCTCCTGCCACCTCGAGTCTCTTCCAGAACGGCCCCTTACAGCTCAAACACTGATCTCTAACGCAGCTGAACACTGACCCTACAAAGCAACTCAGGGGGATTCAAGTTGAGTGTTCATTTGTGTGTGAAAATCAAAGACTGAAAAAAAAAATATGGACGTATAGTGTCCCTGACGTCACCCGTAGTGTTTCTGAAGAGCATTTTTGAAGCCCATAGTGGGCGGAGCCGGCCGTCGCCATGTTGGCCGCGCGTCACTCCCGGATAAATGAAACTGTGCGGATTAGCTGAGGTGAGGTGACGTGACGCTAACAGACGGCAGACAAATGGCTAGTGACATCATCGGCAATCCACCTGTCACTCAAGTGGCCAGGCCCTTAATTATGCAGAGGCTTAATATAATTTAAACGGATGAGTTATAAACGGCTCACAGTTGTCATGAAGGGCAAAATACAAAATATTCATATTTCAAATAAATATATAGGGGGGGGATAACACACTTTCCACAGAAATATGAACTGTTTTCAACACTGATAATAATCATAAATGTTTATTGAGCAGCAAATCATCATATTATCCTGATTTCTGAAGGATCATGTGACTCTGAAGACTGGAGTAATGATGCTGAAAATTCAGCTTTAACAGGAATAAATTACATTTTACAATATATTCACATAGTAAACAGCTATTTCAAACCGTAATATTTTACATTTGTCCATAGAATACGATACTTATTTCAAAAACCTTAAAACAATTTGAATGGTAGTGTAGGTTTACTAAGTGAAACTAAACACATTCGAATATATTTTAACTACTGTCATTATTGTATTTTAATAGAGTATGACATATACACCCACAACCCAAAACAAATCAAAAATAAAATTAAAATAAAATAACAAAAAAATAGCTCATTTACAAAGCTAGTTTACTTGTTTATTATCTAAAGTAAATGATCTCTTTCAAGGAACATTAATAGTGTAGATGATTTGAGGCATTTATCAGAATACATAGAGAATGTGTCTAAACAGAATCACACGTTAATCAGTCGAGTGCAGATGCTCTCTAAATTATGAGCTGATGTAAAAACATAACTAAAATTGGACATTGAACCGTATTCAGCACAACATCTGCATGGGTGTTTGCATACACACACACACACACGATTTTCCATTGATAATTAGATGGGGTGTCAGTCTTATCTCACATTATTCCACATCAGCAAAAACACATTTTAATTTCTACTGATTCATCCGACGATCAGTTAAACGAGGTAAAGTTAGTTTTGATTGATTCACTTCCGGCGAAATGATCATTTGTTTATTAAATTAGGGGCCGCTAAGACGACGCCGTTCTCTCTAAACAGACTTTAAACGCGAACCTGTGATAAACGCTGAACTTTTCTACACAAAAGTCCGGATACATTTACACTTTGCAGGAATCATCTCACTTCCAGGGTTCAAGATCAGTGTCCCTTTGTGAAGGAGGTTCTTTAGGGAGTCTGAGTTCAGTCGGCACGTGTTCTCTCACTGTCACCGCTGAATCGATCCGGCCACCGCAGAGTCAACAGGGTCACGGGCTTCCCTGCGATACGGCCATTTAGTGCTCTTAAAACATCCTCTCCCACCGAGATTAAACAGCTCTGCTTAGATATAAAAACCAGACCAGTACAAGAATGACTTCACAATTCAGACTCCATCTTCCCATTGTCCATCTTACGGATGTGTGAGAGATACGGGGTTGCACACTTTTTAAATATAAAGTTCATTTTTAGCATTGATCCTCCTGTATCGAACACTTGGCTACATGGCCAAAAGTATGTAGACATCTTTTAATTAACTTGTTTGGCTATTTCAGTTGGCTATTTACAGCCATCTCCAAACGATTTTTCCAGATTTGGAGACTTTTTCTGCTCCGCCATGATAATGCCCCAGTGCACAAAGCCAAGGCCATAAAGAAATGGCTTATAGAGTCTAGTGTGGACTTGACTGGCCAGCATAAAGACCCCACTGAGAAGCTTGAGGATGAATTGTAGCGCGGACTGTGAGCCAAACATCATGCCTGACCTCAATGGAGCAAATCTCCACAGCCATCATCCACCGCAAACTCGGGAGAGGAACAACTCGCTAATCATTCCTGTGGTTTTTCACGCTAGTCAAAGGCTTTTGCAATGCTAAACTGAAACACATCACAGTATTTGATGCAATAATTTAACCTGAATACAATGTTGTGTAGAATAATATGATTTTTAGTTTTGCTAGGACCGTTTTTCCAACTTTTGAACAAATTCACATAGCGCGTTCTGCTAATCGTTCTACAAAGTGTGTTCAATCTTCACTTCTTCAGACCAAACCTCACAAAATTAACTTGTGAATTTTTGGTGTTCGACACCATGTGCCTATAAAATCGCTAACACTTAAATTATAAACTTAATTTATACACTTCATTTATAAACGACTGTGAAGCTTTGGGGGTGTCGATGGACTCGATTTACTTCATCTGTGTTTCGATCATCATTCTGAATCCGATCGAGATGTATTCTTGGACAAAAACGTGACATTCTCAGTTTTTTGCAAAATATGTCGATTTCTGTGAAACTTACCCACATTCAAGTGTTGATTATAAAATAATGCATGGTTATTTAAAGCAGAGGGCCTTTTCTTTTGAAATATTGCATGTTCAGATATTCATACAACAAAATATTCTGGGGGCCATGAAACGTTTCTGAAAACACTGGCGGTGACTGCGGTACCTTTTTAAAAACGCTGGCGGGGAAAGAGTTAATCATTTACATTTACATTTAGTCATTTAGCAGACGCTTTTATCCAAAGCGACTTACAACTGAGGACTAAACCAAGCGAGTCATCGTGAAGAGGCAGAAACAACGCAAGAAGTGCTCAAAATACAAAGTTCAGACATAGCTCAGAGTAGCATGAGCCAGGCAAGCGAGGATTTAAAGGAAAAGGGAAGGATTTTTTTATTTTTTTTTTTTATTTTTTTTTTTTTATGTTAAGTGCTCCCGGAAGAGATGAGTTTTCAGTTGTCTTTTGAATGCTGTCAAGGATTCTGCATTCCGGATGAGGGTGGGGAGATCATTCCACCAGTATGGAACCGTGAATGAGAATGTTCTGGAGAGTGATTTTGTGCCCCGCTGTGGCGGTACCACAAGCCGCCGCTCATTGACCGATCGTAGGCTTCTGGTAGGGATGTAGACTTGAAGTAGTGAGTGGAAGTAGGAGGGAGCTGAAGCAGTGGTCAATCTGTAAGCAAGCGTCAACACCTTGAACTTGATGCGAGCAGCGAGTGGTAGCCAGTGCAGAGAGATGAACAGAGGAGTGACGTGGGCCCTTTTGGGCTCGTTGAAGACAAGACGGGCTGCAGCATTCTGGATCATTTGTAGAGGTTTAGTTGCACATGATGGAAGTCCAGCCAGAAGAGCATTGCAGTAATCAAGCCTAGAAATGACCAGGGCCTGGACGAGAAGTTGTGTTGCATGCTCAGTTAGGAAAGGCCTGATCTTCCTGATGTTGTGCATAGCAAACCTGCATGATCGAGCTGTCTTTGTAATGTGGTCTGTGAAGGTCAGCTGGTCATCAAAGATTACTCCAAGATTTCTGACCGATCTTGATGGGGTGACTGAGGAAGAATCTAGCTGGATAGTGAGGTCGTGCTGTAGAGACGGATTGGCAGGGAGGACGAGAAGCTCAGTCTTTGCCAGGTTGAGCTGCAGGTGATGTTCCTTCATCCATGCCGAGATGTCCGCCAGACAGCTTGAGATCCGTGCAGCTACTGTGGGATCATCTGGTTGAAATGAGAGGTAGAGCTGGGTGTCATCAGCATAGCAATGATAAGAGAAACCATGTGCCTGTATGATGGGCCCCAGTGATGTGGTGTAAATGGAGAAGAGGAGCGGTCCAAGAACTGAACCCTGAGGAACTCCTGTGGTCAGTTGATGTGCTTTGGATACCTCGCCTCTCCATGTGACCCTGAAGGACCTACCTGTGAGATAGGACTCGAACCAGTTGAGGGAGGTTCCAGTGATGCCCAGTGATGAGAGGGCGGACAAGAGGATCTGATGATTCACAGTGTCGAAGGCCGCAGACAGGTCCAGGAGAATGAGAACTGATGATTTGGAAGCAGCTTTTGCGATCCGCAGGGCTTCCGTGACCGACAGCAATGCAGTCTCGGTTGAATGCCCTTTCTTGAAGCCAGATTGGTTGACATCCAGCTGGTTGTTCAGAGACAGGAAGGATGATACTTGGTTAAAAGCAACTCGTTCAAGTGTTTTCGCAATGAATGGTAGGAGAGAGACAGGTCTGTAATTCTCTAGAAGTGATGTGTTTAACGTTGGTTTTTTAAGCAGAGGAGTTACCCGAGCCTGCTTAAATGCTGTAGGGAAAATGCCAGTGTGGAGGGATGAGTTGATAATGTGAGTGAGAGCTGGTAGAAGTGTGGGAGAGATGGCTTGTAGAAGGTGTGAGGGGATGGGATCTAGAGGGCAGGTGGTAGGATGACTGGAGAGAAGAAGTTTAGATACTTCTTCCTCGGTTAGTGGAGCGAAGGAGGAGAGAAGGATATTGGCTGTGGGAGAGGTTAGTCTGGGTTCCTGTGTGTGTGAATCTGAGAACTGACTGCTGATAGTTGTAGTTTTGTTAGTGAAGAAGTTGGCAAAATCATCAGCAGTTAGCGAGGAGGTGGGTGGTGGTGGAGGTGGACAGAGGAGAGAGTTGAATGTCTTGAACAGTGTTCGTGTGTTAGAGGCACTGTTGATCTTGTTGTGGAAATATGAAGATTTCGCAGCATGAACATCAACAGAAAAGGAAGAGAGCAGAGATTGATACCTACTGAGGTCAGATGTGTCTTTTGATTTGCGCCATTTCCTCTCTGCTGCCCTGAGCTTGGTCCGGTGTTCACGAAGAACCTCAGATAGCCAGGGGTTAGAGGGAGTGGCACGTGCTGGCCTAGAGGAGAGAGGACAGATATTGTCTAAAGAAGAGGTTAGGATGGAGCATAAAGTATCTGTTGCAGTATTCACCTCCAGAGATGAGAAATGCGAGGGTGAGGGAAGAGAAGATGACACAGCAGAGGAAAGATGGGATGGAGAAAGTGAGCGCAGGTTTCGTCTGAAAGTAAATGGTGGGGAGGTTGGTGGAGCATGGGTAGTGAGTTGTAGATTGAAAGTAATGAGAAAATGATCTGAAACTTGGAGAGGTTTCACCAAAATGTTGTCTGTGATACAGTTGCGTGTGTAAACCAGGTCCAGTTGGTTGCCTGACTTGTGAGTACCGGTGGTGATGAGCCGTTTGAGATCGAAGGCGGCTAGGAGAGAGATGAAGTCTGTTGCATACGGCTTTGCTAGATGAATGTTGAAATCACCAAAGACTACGAGTGGGGTGCCATCCTCAGGGAAAGAGGACAGCAGCACATCCAGCTCCTCTACAAAGCTTCCCAGTGGACCTGGGGGGCGATAAATAACTACAATATGGATCTTAATGGGAGTTGTAAGTGTAATAGCATGATATTCAAATGCGTTGTTATTGCATAGAGAAGAGAGAGTTGAATATTTCCAATTGTTAGAAATGAGAAGACCAGTACCCCCACCCCTCCCCGACTGGCGAGGGGTGTGAGAGAAAGAGAAGTTGTTAGAGAGAGCAGCAGGGGTTGCTGAGTCTTCTGGACGGATCCAGGTCTCAGTCAAGCCCAAGATATTAATAGTAGAGTGAGATGCAAAGGCTGGAATGAAGTCAGCTTTATTGACTGCTGATTGACAATTCCATAGACCCATAGAAAGAGAGAGAGGTGAGTGTGAGGATGAGAGAAAAGGGCGCAGATTAGCAGTATTGCGTTGCCTTCTGTGCGTGGTGAGAGAGCGTTGTCGATAGACAACAGGAATGTATTGAAAGCACATAATGATAATGGGAAATAAGATAAGGTAGGAAAGGAAAGGGTGAAGAAGATACTTAAGTGCCTTGCAGGTGTCCTTGCTCGGTGGAGTCGCGCAGGAAGAGTCGCAGGTCTTTACCCGAGTCGGTCTTAACACGAGGAGGCTGAAACCGAGAGCTGAATGCTTCCGCTGACGCTTCCGCGACAGCGCACACACTACATAGATATAATGCTTTCAATCGCCTGAGTGAGGAGTGAGGACAGCTGTGGCCGCCCTTGCAATTAGCACAGCAAAAGCAAATATCCCGAGAATGGGCGGAATCGAAACTAGCTGTTGAACAGCGCTTACTTAAGTGCTTCAATAAAATACAGATTATAACCCTTAAGACGCACGGCAGTTATTCAAAATAGGATCGCGTTTAATTCAAATACAGATATTTAGTCAAGGTAAACATAAAAAATAAGCAAAGAATCGAAAATAGCCCTACCTACTTGACAAATAGTAAACAGAGCAACAGGAGAACTGTATATTAAGAAAAAACCACTCACGAGCTCTTGTCGTCCTCACAGAGTGACCGCTTGTCCTGGCTTCCTTCTGAAACTACTCTAGTTTTATCTCTGCTATAACAACCCTTGCAATTAGCACAGCAAAAGCAAATATCCCGAGAATGGGCGGAATCGAAACTAGCTGTTGAACAGCGCTTACTTAAGTGCTTCAATAAAATACAGATTATAACCCTTAAGACGCACGGCAGTTATTCAAAATAGGATCGCGTTTAATTCAAATACAGATATTTAGTCAAGGTAAACATAAAAAATAAGCAAAGAATCGAAAATAGCCCTACCTACTTGACAAATAGTAAACAGAGCAACAGGAGAACTGTATATTAAGAAAAAACCACTCACGAGCTCTTGTCGTCCTCACAGAGTGACCGCTTGTCCAATCATGCATTAGTAAAGGTTAAATTAACATTTACTAAGATTGATAAATGTTAGAAGTATGCTAACTAATGTTAACAAATGGAACCTTATTGTAAAGTATTACTTGTCTTGTCTCTGTTCAATGTTTCTATGTTTGTCTTGTTATGTTTGTCATGGCTTTGTCTTTTGTGTTGGCCATGTGCTCCTCTTGACCCGCCCCCTTGTTTCTCTTGTCCCGCCCCCTTGTTTCTCTTGACCACGCCTCCTTGTTTCTCTTGACCACGCCTCCTTGTTTCTCTCGACCCGCCCCCTTGTTTCTCTTGATCCACCCGCTTGTTTCTCTTGAACCGCCCCCTTGTTTCTCTTGACCCGCCCCCTTGTTTCTCTTGACCCGCTCCCTTGTTTCTCTTGACCACGCCCCCTTGTTTCTCTTGACCACGCCTCCTTGTTTCTCTTGATCCGCCCCCTTGTTTCTCTTGACCTGCCCCATTGTTTCTCTTGACCACGCCTCCTTGTTTCTCTTGATCCGCCTCCTTGTTTCTCTTGATCCGCCCCCTTGTTTCTCTTGATCTGCCCCCTTGTTTCTCTTGACCTGCCCCCTTGTTTCTCTTGACCCTTCCCCTTGTTTCCCTTGACCACGCCTCCTTGTTTCTCTTGATCCGCCCCCTTGTTTCTCTTGACCTGCCCCATTGTTTCTCTTGACCACGCCTCCTTGTTTCTCTTGATCCGCCCCCTTGTTTCTCTTGACCTGCCCCATTGTTTCTCTTGACCACGCCTCCTTGTTTCTCTTGATCCGCCTCCTTGTTTCTCTTGATCCGCCTCCTTGTTTCTCTTGATCCGCCCCCTTGTTTCTCTTGATCCGCCCCCTTGTTTCTCTTGATCCGCCCCCTTGTTTCTCTTGACCTGCCCCCTTGTTTCTCTTGACCCTTCCCCTTGTTTCCCTTGACCACGCCTCCTTGTTTCTCTTGACCACGCCTCCTTGTTTCTCTTGACCTGCCCCCTTGTTTCTCTTGACCACGCCCCCTTGTTTCTCTTGATCCGCCCCGTTGTTTCTCTTGATCCGCCCCCTTGTTTCTCTTGATCCGCCCCCTTGTTTCTCTTGACCCGCCCCCTTGTTTCTCTTGATCCGCCCCCTTGTTTCTCTTGATCCGCCCCCTTGTTTCTCTTGACCTGCCCCCTTGTTTCTCTTGACCACGCCCCCTTGTTTCTCTTGACCACGCCCCCTTGTTTCTCTTGACCACGCCCCCTTGTTTCTCTTGACCATGCCCCCTTGTTTCTCTTGACCCGCCCCCTTGTTTCTCTTGATCCGCCCCCTTGTTTCTCTTGATCCGCCCCCTTGTTTCTCTTGATCCGCCCCCTTGTTTCTCTTGATCCGCCCCCTTGTTTCTCTTGATCCGCCCCCTTGTTTCTCTCGACCCTTTAGACAGTGTTTCCTGCCAGTTCTAGTTTTGTGCGTTTTATTCTTTAGAATTTGCTTTAGTCTATTTCCAGCTCTAGGTTTCTCAAGCCTTATTTTTTGTTTT
Organism: Semotilus atromaculatus; assembly: GCA_031834385.1. Lineage (NCBI taxonomy): Eukaryota > Metazoa > Chordata > Actinopteri > Cypriniformes > Leuciscidae > Semotilus > Semotilus atromaculatus. Next base: position 114,674 of record JAULUF010000065.1, read on the forward strand.
CTATTTTGATCTGGCCCTTTCTCTGTTTGTAGCTTTAGTTATTTATTCCTAGTATTTGTTTTTGTTTATATTTTTTATTATTGTTTCTTTTCTTTCGAGTCCGTTTTTATTTCTATTTTGCTTTTCCTTGTCGTTCTCTCTTGTTTTGTTATCCAAGCATTAATGGCCAGGTAAGACTCTTATACTGTGAGTGGCTCGTATGAGGAGTTTCTGGTGTTTCTCCTCATTTCTGCTTCAAGGTCTTGATTGGATTTCTTTGAGGTTTACAATCCAGTATTCCTGTAATTCTTTTGTCTTTTATGAGTTTAATAAAGAACTCTGTCTCGTATTCTGTCCAATCACAACGCGTCATCTACGTCAGGTGAATGTAAATGCGCAAAAACCGTTTCCATTGCAGTTTTGCAAAATGTCTTTTTCAAATTGCCTGAAAAACCTCCTCATGCGAGCGTAAAAATTTTTTTTGTGATAAATGGGAGTTTTTGGGAAATTGAAGAGTTTCCATTGGGCGTATTTTCAATACGCAATTTCAATTTGCACAGTTTGAAGGGTAATGGAAATGCGGCTGTTGTGACTGAAACGGCTTCGGTTGCAGCTCAGTGTTTCCAGCCTCTGGTCCCTCAAGCTACGGCCTGATCTCAGGTCGTTATCTGGTGCTTCTCCAGCCTTGGCCGGGTCGGCTCGCATCTGTCTCCCCTTCTCCTGTCGACTGCCCTGTCCTGCTGTTCGGATCATCCACACTCTTAAACATCCCTATTGTGCCTTGTCTTGTCAATACAATTCAATCCCTTGGTCATTCTGCATCTGGGTCCTCTTTCTCCATAAGACTGCTGTGACAAAGCCTGACAGGTAATTCAGCATGCCAGTCATTTTCTCATACAAATTGCATATCTTTGTACGTATCATTAACACATTGCTCTGATAATCCCATGCATGATGCCAAAAGTTATAAAGACATACATCTACTTCTAGTCCTTGAACTAATATTCATCCTGTCACCAAAGGGTCCATCAAAGAGCATCAAATCATCATATTAGAATGATTTCTGAAGGATCATGTGACACTGAAGACTGGAGTAATGATGCTGAAAATTCTGATTTGATCATAGGACTAAATTACATTGTACTATATTTTCACATAGAAAACATTAAACTGGAATAATATTTCACAATATTACTGTTTTTCTCTCATTTTGATCATATAAATGCAGCCTTGGTGAGAGCAGGAGACATGACATGGAAATAAACACACTGAATTTGTATTGCATATTCAAAGATTTACTCGTCTACCTCAATAATGCAGTCAAATTATCTTTAATTAGCTGCAAATATTGATATATGTGATTATTTGTGATTCATTTAATTGATGAATTACCATATCATGTAATTAATCCGATTAAAAGTTTGAATGACCATGACCAAGTAGATCTGGTTTGGGTTCATCTGCATAATTCCTGCCTGCGGCTCAATTTGCCCTCGCTCTCCCTTACGAGTAAAGCACAAACCAGGGGCGATTCCAGGATTTTATAAATGGGGATGGGGGGTCAGGGGGGCCCATGGGAAATCAGAGAATTCAACTGGAAAATAAATACTTGTTTAGAAAATATTAAGCACGATTTCAAAAATCTTTGCAATGCCCAGTGCCCTAATATACTGTAGATGGTATTAAATGTGGCACTGCACAAAAGCCTGAACATCATTTTGAATTTTGCAAGGATTGGACCACACAGTTTTGTTCTATTAAATAAAAAAACATGACATAGGCATTAATTAATCATTTAACATGCTTTATTCTCAACACAAATTGGCTGTGTGTGTGTGTGAGAACGTTCTCTGCATGAAATCTGTCTCTGTCATGGTTTATTCTTAAAGAAACCTTGGATGTTCTGTTGCTGTGTAAAAATAAACAAAAACCCATTAAGTATCTAATTTACATAGAGTTGCATGTAGCTATGGTGTCAGTTAACGTTTTCACATTTTAATGTTTACCACGCCATAGCTTTTTTGGAATAAGATTATTGTGCCTTTAGTCTTTAAAACAACAGATAAAGTAATATTTATCAAGTGGTCGTGTGCGCTACCGTGGAATAGGAATAACACTGACTAATCTCTGCCGAGGTTACGTTAGCTAATACGTTAGGCTGCTGGCGACATACAATAGCTTGATCAATCACACATGCAAGTAATCAGACTAACATACGGTGCGATATTTTCAAAATATATAGGCCTGCTGTATTTCCATGTGTATATACCGGTATATACCATAAACAGTGACGTGTCGAGGTCCCTCTCTCTCCAACTGTTTGAAAAACGCAAACCTGTGATTCCGTTTTGCGAATTGCATATCAAGCAGTGATTGACAGCGCTCTGATCCAATGGCGTTGGGCATTGTCAGGTTGACAGTAAATCTAGCCCAATGATTTTGGGGGGCACCAGAGGGGCCAATCATATTCCAGGGGGGGGCGGTGCCACCCCGTGCCCCCCTTCTAGACACGCCCCTGGCACAAACATCCAGGAACAGACCTGTAGATAAGACTGAACGTCAGCATGGCATCACAACAGGACTTGACTGACCTTCTGAGAAGTTGACCCAGCGTTCTGAAGTCTTTCTGCCCGTCCATTTTCTCCTCTCTTCAGGGTGCGATGACACCAAGTTACTGAGTTACAGCAGCCATCGAGTCATTGGCTCTGATACACCGATCTTTCTGTGGGAGAGAGAGAAAGCACCCATACAGATGAAGACAAAATGACTGTCAAGGCACCTGAGCAGTGCTTCACGTTCTCTTATATTTACACAGCTAAGGGAAATTGATTACATTCAGGACAAAAACAGAGCGTGAGTGCGGAGACGCTGAGTGGAGCCCAGTGTTGAGAAAGCTGATTGTTCTTCATTCATCAGCTCTTGAAAGACAAATGTGCTCGATAAATGACAGGCACACCAAGATGCTCGAGTCGAAGTGCTCCCGAATTACAGAGTGGTAATTTTTTCCGTCGGCCATTGTGTAATTGGCATGTTTTGGTGCAAATGGTGGAGTTACCATGTTCAGGAGAGACCAAATTACCATTCATTATAGTTGGATAACACAAACAGAGAGTAAAGCGCCATGGATTTCTGAACTGGTAAAATTGTGTATAATTTCCAAAGAATGTTAAAAAAACTGCACAATTGTCAATTATTTCCCTTGATACTGTAATCACTCTTGTGTTCACATAACAAAATTTGCATATAAATTAAGGCTGTACATTTAACATGTTCATTTAGAGTTATTAATTATTTATTAAAAATAAAGTGTTACAAAATTAACGCAATTAATCATGTTCTGCTGAATCAAATTTACATTTTTAGGAATAAAAAAAAAAGAATCTAGATGGAGTAGAATGGAATAAAACGTAGGCATAAAAAATAAAGGTAACACTTTAGTTTAGGGGGTCACTATTAACGTATTTGCATCATATCACTGTTTATTAGAATTTTTAAAGCACATATTAATGCCTTTTTCTGCATGATCATATTCTACATCCCTTAATACAACCCAAAACTTAAACTTAAATGCTGCAAACATTACTGTACTAACTAATAAGAGGCAATAGGAGTTTATTGAGGCAAAAGTCATAGTTAACAGTGAGAAATTATAATTGTTAAGTTTAGGGTAAGTACAATTTTATTTTTGAATACTTTTATTCATCAAGCACACATTGAATTGGACAGTAAATACATTTATGTAGTTATAAAAGCTTTCTATTTCAAATAAATGCTGTTCTTTAGAATTTTCTATTCATCAAAGAATCCTGAAAAATAAAATGCATCAATGTTTCCACAGAAATGTGAAGCAGCACAACTGTTTTCAACACTAATAATAATCATAAATGTTTCTTGAGCACCAAATCATCATATTAGAATGATTTCTGAAGGATCATGTGACACTGAAGACTGGAGTAATGATGCTGAAAATGCAGCTTTGATCATAGGACTAAATTACATTTTACTATATTTTCACATAGAAAACATTAAACTGGAATAATATTTCACAATAGTACTGTTTTTCTGTCATTTTGATCATATAAATGCAGCCTTGGTGAGAGCAGGAGACATGATATGGAAATAAATACACTGAATTTGTATTGCATATTCAAAGATTTACTCGTCTACCTCAATAATGCAGTCAAATTATCTTTAATTAGAGGGGTTTCAGCTGCACATATTGATATATGTGATTATTTGTGATTAATTTAATTGATGAATTACCATATCATGTAATTAATCTGATTAAAAGTTTTAATCGTTTGAAAGCTCTAATTAAACAATGAGTAAATCAAGACAGCATCTAAACAGTGACCTTCACATTGGCCCTCTGGACAGCATGAAAACACACTTCTAATTATGCCCAGAGCAACGCGACGATACATTAGCGCTCTCGCAACCATTAAAATCCCTGATGCTGTCACTGCAAGTTTGCACAGTTTGAGCCCTGCAGTTCAGCACGAGTTCACTGAGTTCTGGACTTGCACATTTTTCCCTTAAAATCCACATAGCTGTCTCTGCTGCAGAGTAAATATCTCATTTACACCTCGCTGTATTGGCTGTTAAACCGACTGCACTGCAAGCGAGCGGCACGACATGTAACACATCCGAAATAATTCAAAATTACCAATGGTGCAGTTTTTTCTGGGTCAGCATCTCAATTTCACGTGCCATCGCCGACTGAGGTTACAACGCAGATGTGTGGATCAGATTGCTTATAAATCACTCATTAAGAACCAGATGTTATGCTTTGATTGGACATTACATTTATGTGCATGACTGACATATCTGTGGTTGGTTATAATTATATAACGTCTGCAAAACACGCAATTTAGGCTTATTGGAAACAAATATTTGCAAAACTCCACAAATGATCATCACATGGGCAGATTATTGACTAATATAGACACATTTTCCTGTGGTTCCTTGAATAATTGTATGTTATGAGCTCAATACACTTTTAACCATAATGCATGATTTGTAAAATAATAGAATTGGACGTTTACATCACATAACCAGCCCCATATTTTTGGCTTTTCTGACGTAGTAAACTACATTTTGAAGGGGGTAAAATGAATATATTTTCTTGAGGTTCAATTTAAGGGTTAATGATGTTCTGATCAGTGTGCATAACAATGTTTAGAATAAAGACGGTCATGACACAGATATAGGAAAACCGTTCACATTAGCAAAGAAACAATCCAAGGATAGATAAAAAGCAGAGCAAATGTTTTTAGACGTTGTATGAGAGAAATCTGTGACAGGCAGTGAAGGGAAATGTTGTGCATTTGAATATTCCCTATTGAGGGGTATTATTCTTTTTTTTTCCCAAGGAAATATGCTTTCATTAAAGCCAATGGGAGCTGTTGGGTCACATTGGCAAATCTGCACTGCTTGACTGCAGTTGTGTAAGCCTTGAAATTCAAAAGCTGAAGCAAAATCCCCTTTGAGCACCTCAGGGATTGGAGCTGAGACGAGAAACCTTCAAAAATCACTTCGTTTGCCATTTCTATCAGCGTCTGACTTCCTGACCTTTGAATAAAAATGAAGAAACGCTCTCTTGTATGCTTATATTTAATTGTCTAATGTGTAGAGAGTTGCTGAATTGCAGTCATAAAAGTAACAACCAGGACACACAATATAATTTCAAGGATGTACTTCCAGCACAGGCTATTATGTTGGGTTAATTATACAAGATTTTATAATGTTCAAATGTAAGCATTTAAAACAAAGACCCACGTAACTATAAGTTTCGGTTTTATAACTGGATTCTTTTCTGGTCGTTTGAAGAAATAGACTTTTTCGTATTTCCTTCAAACATCCCTGTTTTCTTCCCCGTCATTAGCTCTGCAGATTGCAAATGAGTCACATCTAAGAAAATGCCAAACTTTCATCAGACGCAGCTACTGAGCTGAGAAGCGTCACCTTACACACACACACACACACACACACACACACGACATCAAGGATTCGCTTCGTTTAAAATCTTTCCATTCTAATAAAAGCGAGACGCTCGTCTAAATAAGTCCGTTCTGGCACCACGAGCGAAGGACTGCGAGTGTACGATCCGCATCCGCACTTCTCCAGTCCAAACGCCCGCTCTCTACGCTTTTACAGCAAGTGTGTGTCACATCTCTACACAAACATGTTGTTAACTTCTCAAGCAGTCTTCTGTGATTTATATAACATAACACGTAACAAAAACATAACATAAAAACACAAAACATAAATGCTTTTATGAAACAAGCCCTATACATTACACACAAAACACATTCACAAAGAAACACACTAGTCTCACGACCATCTGATGCAAGACATTGTACAAGGCACCAGCTTTTGTGTGTGTGTGTGTGTGTGTGTGTGTGCTTGTATTTCCTCTCTTCTCTCAACTTTAAAACCTGCCATCTCATCGTCAACATTGCCTAACACATCGAACTCATTTCTTACCTATGAAACCTATTTAAACCTCATAAGAAATGTAGGGTCACATGACAGCCCGATCTCACGGCAATTCGTACAAATTTTACGAGGTGGCTAATTCGCAACAATTCATACGACCTCACTCGTACGAATTTGTAAGATTTTCTCTAATTTTTTACGAATTGACAAATTCGTATGAATTCATCCGAATGACCAACCCCTGACCCCGCCCCTAGACATACCCATCACGTGGGTTTAGACAAATCGTACGAATCCGTACGAGTGAGGTCGTATGAATTAGCCACCTTTTAATCACTCGTACAAATTCGTACGAATTGGTCGTGAGATAGCGTTGCACATGACCATAAACGATAAGAGTACTTCCTCGCATCAACCCTTCACTAACGGACTTGTGGAAGGGACTCAGGTTCCAACAGTTTGGGCTCAGTAAGATTTTACTTAATACTTTTATTCCTGCATTAAATTGATCGAAAGTGGGAGTAGACATTTATCATGTTACCAAAGATTTCTAAAATTAAGCTTTGTACGGAGCCCCTAAAGGGACATGGTGCTGGAAACAAATATGAGATGGGAGGAAAAATAATAAGTCAATGCTTTTGCGTTTTCTCGCAAAGAACACAACAGTTTTGCAAGCAAAGCAAAGTTTATCGGTGGGAATTCACAAAACATTTGCGAGAGAACGCAAAAGCATTGATATATTATTTTCCCACCACCATGTGCCGTAGCTTTGCCATCACAGGAATAAATCATTGTAAAATATATTCAAATGAAAACAGCTATTCTAAATATTTCGCAATATTACTGTTTTTATTGTATTAGTGATCAAATAAATGCAGCCTTGGTGAACATTTAAGATTCATGACTTCTGAATCAAGTCCCCGCCAAAACAACACATGTGTATTATACTGGTATAATCTATTATAGATAAACTCACCAAAAGACAAAACTAATGATGGGTCATGTGATCCCATCATAATCATGTGATTATAATTCACGCATATTGAAATGACCCATAATCTCGTCATGTCTTCTGGATCCTCTGAACGTTCATTTGCTGCAAATGAGCTTGTGTGAATGTGATGGAAAGACCCCTTATCTTTGATGATGTCAGCCATTTTCCCAAGCTTTCGCATTCGTTTCTAACACATGTGAAGGAAAATCCTGAACATTTACATTTACATTCATTTAGCAGACGCTTTTATCCAAACAACAGAAGCAGTGATACTAACAGTAGGACAACAAAATGAGAACGAACTGCATGTTTGATTGGCATTACAACAGCCTCTTTACCTAAAACACGGTTCACATGCAAATCAGGCCAAAGTCAGGCAGGAGTTTGCAGATCTGTGACCTGAGACACCGAAGTGTCCAGTCAACAATCACAAGCCCTGAGAGAGACTAATGAAGCGAGATGGAGAAATAGCAAGAGACGGATGAGAGAAAGACATCGAGAGCGACTGCTACTGTAAATCAAACATCATTTACAGTTTCAAAACAACAAGTTTGAAAGTTTGGTTACACTTTATTTTGATAGTCCAATTTAGACATTCTACTAACTTTGCAACTACATGTCAACTAACTCTCATTCGAGTATTAGTAGACTGTTATGGTGAGGTGTTTGGGTTCGGGTAAGCAGAATAAGTTGACTTGTATTTTCCAAGTTACTTATAGTCAGTATAATGTCTGTTTGGGAGCATCACGATAAAGAGTTAGCAGATATTAATCATCAGTTTACTAATACTCTAATGACTGCTAGTTGACATGTGGCTGCAAACTTACTTATAGTTGGTAGAATGTCTAAAGTGGACTATCGAAATACAGTGTTACCGTATAATCACAAACCTACATCACTGATTAAATCACAGTCTATTATAATAAACATGCAAACACTCCAAACCCTTTTATACAACAACCTCCCCTCAGAGATCACTTTTTAAATGACTAATTAAGCCATAAACAAGGAAAGGTCCATAACAGAATCACTGGTTTGCTCTTTATCAAAGCTCTGAAAGTATAATGACACTCTCGATCAACTGGAGCAACTCAAAAATGAAAGATCACGAGGCGAGAAAACAACAACGCAAGGACCAATAACTAAACACACCTAACTAAATGATCATGTAGGACAGAAAAATAAATAGGCGTTTAAAAGGGAAGTGAAAAATATTCCAATATCATGTTGACGTCATGTATTTTAGCATTGCTTTTCACTTAGTAAAAGCTTGGATGAAGCCAACATGGGCAGGTGATGTGCCTTCATGTTAAATGTATATTATATATATATATATATTTTATTTCCATTTTTTTCTTAGCCCATTTTAAAGAGACTCACTCCCTTATTTTCTGCCCCTCATGTGGTATTAAACATAAATGACTTTGTTTCTTCTGTCAAACATGTTTTTGGTGACTATCATTCTTAAAAAAAATCTTCTTTTGTGTTGCAAAGCATAAAGAAAATCAAACAGGTCTGTGGAGATAAAAGTAATGTTTTTGGGCAAACTATCCCTTTAAAACCTCAAAAAAATATTTGTTGATTTATAAATATGTTCTTGTGGGGTAAATGCATAGAGAACTTACAAAACATATGCATTTATTCTCTGAAAAAAAAAGGTCTTATACTGTATATTAGCAACATTACACATAAATAAACTATTTCGGCACAGATTCCTTATAAATGTGGGGCCGGAGGGGAAAGGGTTTCTGTCTAATACAGTTAGTTTTAAAGAGTTAAAAGAATTAAAGGTTCTCACAAACGCACTCTGCAATTCACCACTGCATACAACAAAGTGCACTAATATATTATACATGGTTTTATGAGCTTACAATGCATTTATGCAGACGCTTTTATCCAAAGCAGCTTACATTGCTTTGAGTTTATGCATTCAAACACACAACCTTGGCGTCACGCTCCACTGTTAATGTAAGACAAATAAACAGATCTGTATATCTGTAATTTAATGCACAAATAAGTACAGAGCCATTTGAATTTGCTACATTTTTCATTTCTAATAACTTTTTAGATGTTATTAATTTAACTCAAACAAGCAACCGTCCCAGTTTCCATAAACCAAACTCTTGCATAATCCCCAAAATAATTAATTTTCTCTTACAATAAAAAAACAAACAAAACAATGCTAACTTCTCAGATAAATGTGTTTAGTTTTCCATGATCATTTGGCACAAAAGCAAATATCAAGCGTCCGAATGTTTGTGCAGAGGTTCTGAGTTATTGTGCAAAACACCAGGAAGCTCAAACTTCCAGGTAAACAGAAACTCAAGTATTAATGTTACACCTGCGGTTTGTTCGAACGAGATAGAGATCTGCAGCCTGTTTTCTTTGTTAACTAAAGCTTGTATCGATCACAGTGCTGTATATACGGTTAGATGTGTTTTAGATTTTAGCTAGTATAAAGATGAAACACTGAGCTCCCAACGGTTTCCATTAGAGTCAGGGCTCTTCCACTCTTTTGCTCTTGCTCTTTCTGTTCACACACATCTTTTGTGCCATCTCCTTGATACAGCCCTTCAATCAGGCCTTTCATTTTGCATTAAATTCTAGAAAGACCCAGAAAACTGAATAAAGAGAAAGAGAGAGGTAAGCGAACATAATCGAGGAACAAAATGGAAAGTGTCTCTGTGTTGAGGTTGGATCTGGTTAGTATATTTTGACGGGTGAATTATGTGCCGTTTGTGTCGCCTTGGCGTTTACTGCTCGATCCCAGCGACTGATATCAAACTAGTGCCAACGGACAGATCAGATGTGTCCAGAATACTCCCAAATGAAACTCTAGCAAGAGAGAGACCAGAAATCAAATACAACAGATCAAACTCAGTAAGTGTAACTGTTGAGGCACTGGGTGAATTTATATCTCCAATGACATCTTTAATTTGACACAGAGAACCAAAATATGTTCTGAGAACTTTTTGCTAACATTCCTGGAACGTTGTGAGAACGTTGTTTCTGAATGTTCGTGGAATGTTCAAAACATGTAGTTTTTTTAAACATTCAGGGAACATTTATTCTGCAAACATAATGTAGTAACATTTAAAAATGTTACATGTGACCATTTTTTTTATTTAGATTTATACATCACCTGAAAGCTGAATTAAGAAGCTTTCCATTGATGTATGGATCGTTAGAATAAGACAATATTTGGCCGAGATACAACTATTTGAAATCTGGAATCTGAGGGTTAAAAAAAAATCTAAATATTGAGAAAATCACCTTTAAATGTTTCCATTTCTGTTGGCGATTGTGCTGCATCCACTTACAAAAATAAAATTTTGATATATTTAAGGTAGGAAATGTACTAAATATCTTCATTGATCATGATCTTTACTTAATATCCTAATGATTTTTGGCATAAAAGAGAAATCGATAATTTTGCCCCATACTGTGTTTTGTTGGCTTTTGCCACAGATATACCAGTACGACTTAAGACTGGTTTTGTGATCCAGGGTCACATATGTATAAATATTTCATTTAAAAAGTTTCATGGACAATGTGTAAATAACATTTTTGTGCTGATGTATAAAGACCATTAACTCCAAAGAGGTTCTGTTAAAGTTACTGGAATAATGTTTGTTCATAACTTTGAGAACATTCTGTTAATCTGTTGTGTAAATAAGAATCAAATCCTAAAAAAGAAAATATCAACTGCAAAAAAACAGTCCAAAGCTCAAGACAAACACATAACACACTCAATATATTCAGCTAAAAAAAAAAAAAAAAAACTGCTCGAAACTGCATCTTAATATACTTTAACACATTAAATAAATATTAAAACTTTTAATACGTTATCAAGGATGCCCAGACCTCATTTGAGTTGTAAATTACTCAACCAGCAGCATATAGTCCAAAGCACAATAATCTAGGCAAACCATTAAAAGATTTAGGTCAGATCTTTCTTAACGGTCATGAATAAAGCCCTCGACCAAACAACAGATACAGTCGAGAAAAACAACTCCGTGACTCTGTGATCATTTCAATGAAATCAATCTATAGTTTGCAACCCGACCAACCGGGTGTTTGTAGCGGTGGGTGTTCATGAGAGATGTTCTGTCGGGTAAACCAGCGTATATTGGCCTCCTGGAGTGATCCAGTCCACTCAGAACATTTGCCAAAAGTTTGTAATCTTCAAAAGACGAGCCGGGGCCTTGAAAACTAGACACCTTCACTGGCAAACATGCCCTGAAGCCTTCTTTATATTATCAGTCTCATAAATGAAAAAGCAATACCCTGGGAAACTTTGATGTATGTATGAATGCACTAACTTGGAACATCATCAAAGCAATTTGTGCCATTCAAAGTTATACCATAAAATAAACATTTCGTGTAAACCTTGATGGAATTTTTTTGACATTTCCTGTTCATGCTCTCCATGAAAAGGCAAGAGGATCCGTGAGTAGATCTGTCTACATTAGACGGGAAAATAACACCCTACGGGATCACAACTACTGTAAAAGTTCGCAGAAACACAAACCAACTCATGCATAGCAAAATTAGGCCAATTCCCATTTTGGAAATCTTCATCCTGAGCATGCATCTCTAAGCGTGTCTGATGTTCAGAGCTGTAAAGATCCAGCACCTGCAAAATCAATCTCTGGTGGCAGACCATCAGTGCAAATCCAATAGCAGAACGTGTATGCATGGCTTTAGCAATAATGAATCCTTCTAAATAAAGAGACAGGCAGACTCTTGAAAGCTGGATGACTCGAGACTTCTGGAGTAGCCGACGTAATTCTCAAGTGGGATACTCTAGTGAAAATGAAGAGCTGCCACTGCGTTCTCCAACATGACACTCACTTTAAGTGCTCGTGAAGTTCCACCACACGATATTGTTCCCGTCCCTTGATCCCAGCAATGGACGATGTGAAAATGCACAAGTGAGGATTGATTTGAAAATATCTTCTGGTTGAATGGAAAGGACAGGGGGAAGAAAAGTCAAGCTGAATGAAGGCCAGTGACAAGGTGACACATAGATGGACAGAGAGAGAAAAAGGACATTGAAGTGTTAGTGAAAAGGTTAGAAAGAAATTAAATTATTGTGGTTTTGATTTTAGAACCAAAGAGGTTAAAGCGATAGTTTACCAAATTAAATTCAACACAAAACAAAGGCATTTGTCAGTGATTTTTATTTTTTCAAAGTTGTTTTTGAAGAACAATGTTGTTTTGGACCTCACTGAGTTTATTTGCATGGACAATTGCATATAAGAATGACAGCCATGTACTGTTTGGAACAACATGAGGGAAATGTTTGGAAAATTATTTAATTTTGTCATTTTTTGCAGTCAAGAATCACTCCAATTCTGATATTAAGTCGTGCAACTCGATCTCATGAGAATTGGTAAGTATTGTTGACTTTGAGATTTGTACGATTGAATGATTTGTAGGTGAAACTTAACCATGAAGGTCCACACTAAAACCTGACCAGTGCAAACAAAACATACAAATGAGATCGTATGAATTCACCACCAATTCAACTAAATCGACTGAAGCTCACCAATTGTCACGAGACTCTGCTGGAGTCATTAGACTGATTTAAACAGTATTCACTCGACATCAGCATACTTTTTCATTTCTAGTGATTCTTAAGAAAATCCTGCTAGTGTTTTCTAAAAAAGTTTCCATTCAGCACCAGCATTTTTGATCATTTTCACAAAACTTTCATGTATTTTGTTGTATGAATATGTGAACATATAATGCATCAAAAGAAAGAGCAAAGCCTCAGATTAAAAAATAAATAAATTCTGGCTTGATTCAGTTGTTTTTTGTATCAACACTTGAATGTTGAATAACTGTGAAAACAGGGATTTCCGGAAAAACTCAATGGTGGGGAAATAGTTAAAAGTAAAGCCTTGAATTCAGGTCAATGATTCATTTAAAGCAGATGACATTTATTCAAATCTTGACATTATAACTAATAATAAAGGACAACTTGACTTTGGAAGTACCTTTTTTCAACAGTGACAAACATGCTTTTAAATTATATAATTAAATAATTATTTTGTTTACCTTTTTGTTAGACATTGCATTAATGCTGAACCCATGAAAACATAATGAGCAAAAAAATAATAATAATAACTGCAAATGTCATTGCAGAGGTATATCGGATGAAGGACACAAGAGATTTTTAAAGCACTTAGCAAATGCAAATAATTTACAAAAACAAGCAAATGAATAGAGTCCATCCATTTCATATTGCTACATAACATTTTATAAAATTATGCCTTTAATAATGGCCTCTTGGAACATTTTTCATTACTGCGAAGTCAAAACACATGTGTGTGTCTATACTTTGAGAACGAGACTTCAATAGATAGATGGCATGTTTCTTACATTTTAAGAGAAAAATACTGTGCAGCTGATAGAAGAAGAAAGCGAGTGAACCAGCTCTTATTTCAAAATTATTTCACCTCCACCACTTTAGAGCCTTTATGTTCACAGCACATTTTATCAGTGTCATAAAGATGATGGTCGAGGCCTGAGGACAAAGGACGGGCATCAAACGTCGAGCTGAGAATTTCACAGTGTGACCTACACTCTATAAAAGCAACCCTCTCCGATCACACACTGAGTCTGGGACTCCGGGAGAGAGAGTTAAGCAGATTGATGGATAGATAAATGGAAAATGGGAGAGGAAAAAAATGTTCAGGGGGCAAAAGAAGTGTTTTTTTGCACAGTAGGTAGGGAACAAAATATGGCTGAGTCCATCGAAGAGTTCACATCATCTCTCAACTTCATTTGTTTCTGTGGTCATCAATACATGCTAAATGCTTGCAGGAATAAAAGTGGGCCATGTGACACCTAGAGATGGGCGCTTTCGAAACACTGATTCATGAAGCTTTGAAACCTTTACAAATTTTTGATTTCGAATCAGTGGTCTGGAGTAAACAGTAAACAGTAAATTAATTTCAGTAAACAGGCTTCATAACTGTTTTGGAACAAAAAGACAACTGAAAGACAAAGGCATACACAGGATAACAAGAGGCTAACAAGGAACAGGTGTGGGTAATTAATCACTATGGAGACTAACAAGAGCACTATGGAAATTAAAAAGGCAGCTATGAAAACAAATGTAAACAGGACCTAAACACAAGAAGAGAAACAGTAAAACAAAAGGAGCAGAAAATACACTTCAAAATAAAGTCCTAGATGTGTGGATGTGTGACCACTGTGATGTGGTCCTGACTGCTGTGCTAGCGGCTCGACGTCTGTAAGCATGTGGCCATATCCATTCATGGCCTCTGTTGTTGTTATGAATGACCTCAAAAAAAGAGAGAGTGGTCATTTATTGTCAGCCAAACACCATTGAGTTGTCACCCTGCTTGAAAGCTACAGTACAATTCTTTTTTGTAACTTCTAGCTGGTCAATGCTCATCATTAACTAATCCAAGCTGGTTAAAGTCCACATGAGTGCAGTTTTCTTTCTTGAGTTGACATATTTGAAAACTGGAAGTTGAGGCAGAACATGTTATAGGTCTTGTCCTTTGCTATAAAATACCCAATGAACAATCGCGTCTTTAGCCTCACTGGCCACTGCAAGGTCTGGTGCAGAGCACTAGTATATGGACATTGAGAGAAAATTAAGCACAAAACGAAATCTTTAGGAAGTGTTACACAACAGGACAACGCAATATTCATGTATTCACCTTCACACAAAAGGTATTTAAAGCCTCTGGAACTCATTACTAAAATGGTGTTTTAATATATATGGTGGTTTCACAGAAAAGGCTTAATCCAGTCCCAGACTAAAATACAAGTTTGAGCTAAACAGTCAAAAATAATTTTCTCAATCTGTATTTTTGTCTTGTTTTTGAGCAAAAATATCTACATCCTCAATCCCAATTATTAAGACTTGTTTGCAGATAATAGTTAAGCTTATTTAATACAGAGGAAATTGCTTCAACCCTTGTTCTAAGCAAAACAAAATAAAAAAATTGAGATGAAAAATAAAACACTCAAAACAAAAATCAGTAATTTGCTACAAATGTTACAAGTGAACTTAGGAATCATAACATACAGTTTAAAAAAAGTGGACGCTTGCTTTTGTAATTTGATAAATATTACAAACCATACTAGTCAACCTGAGTAGACTGGGTGATAGTCTCAGACCTTCAGACTGACCATCGCAGCTTTCATTGGCCAAGGACTGTCCAGAGGCCGTCTGACTGACATGTAAGGCAACCAATCACAGTTGGTTTTGTTTTGCGTCATGTTTAGGGGCGTGAGAATGTAAAGTCGATGTCCCAACGATAACAGACCGGCGTGCATCAAACAAATTATTCATTCAAGAACTTTGTGCAAGTTTACTGCAACAATGGAGCCTCAAACTTCACAAACTTTTGAAAATGCAGTGTTAAGTTGATCCTGGTAAGCGCTCAATGTCCCAGTTGTAAACACACCGGCTTTCTTCTTCCATCCAGGCGGACCGTTAAAGAACGCAACACACACATCTCCCGGACACCCTGTGGAATCCAACCAATCAGATGACGACTTTGCAAATCCTGAAGTGTCTCCATGCAGTGAAGTGTGCGATAGTCATCAGGCGTTCAGCCAGCGGTCGGTGGGCGTGAGGTCTGAGGCTGAGGTGGGTAATATAGTAACGCTCTCACATGGTCCAAAACACCTTGAACTGGCTGACCTCAAGAAACCAACCTGCTTATATTGGAGCTTGTTAAATCTGTACTGGGCTTGAAGTTGTCCTTTCATGCCACATATTAAACCCTCATCGCTGGATCACCATTGACCCTTCTAGCATTTATATATATTTTACGTGTATTGGACATGACACATTCACACAGTTATCACTACGGATGTCCTTGTTGCAGAGGCGATTAGAAAGCAGCATGAAAGAATCCAGTGGGCGGCGTAAATTCAGTGAGCGTGGAGTCGTAGGTTCAATCAATTCTCATAACTGCTTTGACTGAATCCAATTAGCCGAACAGCCCTTACACGATCCGAGCGTCCAGGCCAGGGCACGGATCTCTCTCCCGCGTGACCTCGCTCAGCTGGAGACTATAATACACGTCAAAGGTAAAGAAAGAGAAAGTGAACTGTGCGAGAGAGGTGATGCACAGGAGACGGGATGTTGGCTAAATTGGGAAGGATAGTGGCAGAGGAGAGAAAAAGCGAGTGTGAATGATGGAAATGACGGTACGCTGCGAGCGAGAGTAAACAGAAGACGGTGAGAATGAGAGACGGAGCGCTTTGGCTCACACTCCATCACATCCAGTGTGCTGCAGGATCACGCTGAAAACTCTCCTTGGAATGCTATTTTTGGCGAAGGGAAGTGTCTGTTTTTGAGTGTGGGTATGTGCATGTGCATGAGTGTGGGTATGTGCATGAGTGTGGGTATGTGCATGTGCATGAGTGTGGGTATGTGCATGTGCATGAGTGTGGGTATGTGCATGAGTGTGGGTATGTGCATGAGTGTGGGTATGTGCGTGTGCATGAGTGTGGGTATGTGCATGAGTGTGGGTATGTGCGTGTGCATGAGTGTGGGTATGTGCGTGTGCATGAGTGTGGGTATGTGCGTGTGCATGAGTGTGGGTATGTGCATGTGCATGTGCATGAGTGTGGGTATGTGCGTGTGCATGAGTGTGGGTATGTGCGTGTGCATGAGTGTGGGTATGTGCGTGTGCATGAGTGTGGGTATGTGCGTGTGCATGAGTGTGGGTATGTGCGTGTGCATGAGTGTGGGTATGTGCGTGTGCATGAGTGTGGGTATGTGCGTGTGCATGAGTGTGGGTATGTGCGTGTGCATGAGTGTGGGTATGTGCATGAGTGTGGGTATGTGCGTGTGCATGAGTGTGGGTATGTGCGTGTGCATGAGTGTGGGTATGTGCATGTGCATGTGCATGAGTGTGGGTATGTGCGTGTGCATGAGTGTGGGTATGTGCGTGTGCATGAGTGTGGGTATGTGCGTGTGCATGAGTGTGGGTATGTGCGTGTGCATGAGTGTGGGTATGTGCGTGTGCATGAGTGTGGGTATGTGCGTGTGCATGAGTGTGGGTATGTGCGTGTGCATGAGTGTGGGTATGTGCGTGTGCATGAGTGTGGGTATGTGCGTGTGCATGAGTGTGGGTATGTGCGTGTGCATGAGTGTGGGTATGTGCATGAGTGTGGGTATGTGCGTGTGCATGAGTGTGGGTATGTGCGTGTGCATGAGTGTGGGTATGTGCGTGTGCATGAGTGTGGGTATGTGCATGAGTGTGGGTATGTGCATGAGTGTGGGTATGTGCGTGTGCATGAGTGTGGGTATGTGCATGTGCATGAGTGTGGGTATGTGCATGTGCATGAGTGTGGGTATGTGCATGAGTGTGGGTATGTGCGTGTGCATGAGTGTGGGTATGTGCGTGTGCATGAGTGTGGGTATGTGGGTGTGCATGAGTGTGGGTATGTGCGTGTGCATGAGTGTGGGTATGTGCGTCTGTCAGTGGAGCGCTGTCTGTTGTCTGCTATCCTGCTATGCTGGGGATATGTGTGAAAAGAGGGGTTATGGACCAATTACTCTGAGAAAGCAGAGAGAAAGAGGGAGGGAGAGAGAGAGAGAGAGATGGGCTCTGATCTAACCCTATCACTGCTGCCCGGCTGTTTGGTGTTAATACTGCAACACAGAAACTGTCAAGTCGTTGTGAACTATTTATCTTATAGAGCTTCTGTAGCTCCGCCCCTTTCAGTCTTCCGGTTTTTGTTTCCACCGCATGAAGGTAAGATCTTATGGATTTATGAATGAATGAACCGCTTGTTTATTTTTTTTTATCTACCTGGTGACATTTGTTATGACATCTGCTTAAAACATTACAATGCTCATGATAACTTACGTTAACTCTACAATAAGTAAATTCACTTCACCAGCTAATTACTCCTTGACAGCAATGCTGTGGAAATATACAGAGCTACCGCGTGTTTGTTTCTCTGGCACATATAGTATTAATATAGTAAAGTCAGCTATCAGTTGACAGGGCTTCATTTCGATGGTCCACTTTAGACATACTGAATACAAGTAACTTTGCAACTACATGTTAATAGCAGTCATTAGAGTCTTGTGAGACTGTCTCACGTTTTAACCGCAAAAACGCGTCTTGTGTGAATAGCCCCACATGTAACTGATTAAAAGATGAACAGTGCACGCTTATTTCAGTGCTGTTATTTAAGTTGACTGTTTGCCTTGTTCGTTCAGTTTCAGTTTAACTGCATTAACAGCAAGCCTCAACTGAACTATACAGTTTATTCTTGCTCCGTCCATGCAATAAATGCACGTTCTTAAAGGAGCGAGGTTTTCTCTGGGTTTGAATCAAAAATCAAATCAGGGAAGTATTTTAATATTTACACTACAAGTAAATATGAAGATAGATAATTACGAAGACGACAGGTAATTCACACCTTGATAGTAACCTATGGAAACATTTCTGCCCGTTTTCGCGTCTTGTAAGCCTCTGCGTTCCTGTTACAGATTGACGCGCGTGACAACCGCACCGTTAACTTCAAGGAAAAATAGACTGCAAATATCTGGTGTTATGTTTGTGATTGTTTGGGGCATTCTACAGCCCTTCATCAAACCTTTCAACACAGAATCCACCTCAGATTGCTTTTTATCAATGCACAAATCGTAAAAACAGATTTGTGCAAAGGTCAAATGAACAATGAACAAATTCTCATTTGCCCATGCCTAGAACCCGCCCCGCATTTAAAGCACACTGTTATAAAATAAACTCCATATGACATTGACCAGGCTCTGTTATAAACTAGGATCAGACCATCTCTAATGCAATATAGACGACACTAAATCTCGCTGACGTGACGCCATCAAACTCCCGACCGTAAAACCTTCTGCGCTCAATCTTGCTCTTTCTCACTCATGCCAGCAGTCAATGTGACATTTACCACGAGGCCGGACCCTCATCACATTACACCCGGTGTGGTGACAGCACGCCGGCTCCAGGCTCATCTAGGAGATTTCTCCATAGAATTAGCATCAATATGTCCTGGTTACAGTAATTGCTCTCCTTTAATGGAGCCAGAGCATTACACAATGACGTTTCTCCGTCGGAGAGAGAAAGGAGGACTTTCACCTGCCGAGGCCTGTCAGGGCTGAGTGTTTTAGTGTAAGAGATCCGTGGGATGCGCACGGCTTCTGGCTGGTAATGATTTCAGCTGGCGCCATTTGTTGAACAGACACAGGCAAACATCATTTTTCCCCATCTTGCTGGGAGAGTCAACATCCCATTCGGAGGAGGACAGCAGAGAAAGAGACAGAGTCTCGGTTTCCCTTGAAAGCACACAATTTATATTTTGCAGTTCCTTCTAACGATTGCTTTTACAGTGCATTTTAAATGTCAAATAGAATGGGAACTGATGCAAAAAAAAGGAAAGGAAAGGAAAAAGAAAGAGCACTCCGGCTTCCCCCCCGCCTGCTACAACACGCCTGGCACTTTTCTGTCACCTGCTATTTCGCTCTTGCCGAGTTTCTTTCTGGTTTCCTCCGAATGGCGCTCCGGGATTTTTTTTTTATGTATTCCATACCAGCTGTTTTAAAAACGCACGGCAGGAAACTCATCTGCTCTTCCTGTCACTTCAGACTCTCACAGCTCTCACACATATGGACGGATATCAACCCTAGAACAGAAAACTTTACAGAACGTTGCAAATGGAAATCAAGCTAAAACTATTTCGTAAGCAACACAGTTTATGTAATGTCCTTTTTTCTTTTTACACATACGATGATTGAAAAAAATTGTAATTGAACATTTAGGACATCCTTAAAATGTATTTTGATTTAATTGTATTTAAGAGATAAAACAACAAACTCACTTCTCATTTTTCCTGAAAATCATGAAAGTTCCCAACACTGTGTCACTTCCATAATGTCTCAAATTATGTATTTTACTGTGATTGCAATTACATTTTTTAACACGGTTGACGTTTTGAGCTCTTTTGCTAAGACAACATTTTAAGAATTATAAAAACACAGTTTTAAATAATATCATCGCTCTTTTTTCATAATTAAAAGAACTACTCAATTGGAAAAAAGTGGACAATGAATACATTTTAACATTATATAAGCAATATTTATCTTAATTTCTTTTTTGTCACAATATAATTACTTCCCTCTAATCATTGTCATCGTTTTAAAAATGTACTAATTCATATTTTTATGACAGATTTTCATATTTTCATATATAAATTTTAACCACATTGAAAAGATGCAAATATAAATGTACATAGTAAAAATCCTACAAGACAGTTTTATTGTGAACGTCATATATTAAAAAGTAAAATAAAAAAATAAAAAAATAATCTGTTAGTTTCAATAACAATCAACCCGACAGAAAGAGCTTAAAGTTGGAGAAAAACCCATAAAACTGAAATAAAAAGGTAATGTAAGACTGGTAGGGAAACGTTAGTGGATTGTTAATGAGCTACACCTCTGTGTGAACTCATAAATCATAAATCCACTAAAATCCTCAAACACCAGCTGATTAAAAGACAAAAGTGAAGATAGTTCAAAGAAAAGCATAATTTCTCTGCTAATATGTTGCATATAATTCAATGACATTCAGGCTGTTTTAAGTGTCCAAAAGTGTCTGTTTCATTTTCTGTGCTAATAATTGTTTATTTTGCAATAGATATTAAGTGAGTGTATACTTGACTGCACTCCACCGTGAATGAGAATCACTCTCATTAATGGCTTGTGTTGATGCAGCCGATGCCATTTTAGTTGAAGCGATGTGAATGCGATGCGTTGATGAAGAAACCTGATCGAAGGATAAAGCATATGGCAGAATGCAGACCAAAATGGCAGCACAAGAAAACGGCACAATCAGCGCTGCATTGTCCTCTCGCCGACGGCTTTTGTCCAATGGCATTCAAACGAACGGAGGACCGTCAAATAATTCTTCTCGAATCTCAAGAGCAACCAATTAGCTAGCGAGAGCCTTCAACGTGCTAAACACCTGATATCACGAGCACTATGTAGAAGACACACAGTGTTGGGAACTTTCATGATTTTCAGGAAAAATGAGAATTGAGAAAAGATAGAAATCTTCTTTTTCAGCACGATAACCGAACGATGACCCTGTTTTTTTGTAAGGGAGTTTGAAGAGGAGCTTGAGCTGATGGTCTTCTTCTCTCTGCGATAGATCCGGGATGATGGAGGATGATAATCAGAGTCTGCTCCAGAGAGGGTGTGGTTTTCAAAGGTGGATGTGGATGTTTGATGCTAGAGGCTCTCCTGTTACTCTTTCATTATTAATGTATTCTTTTCTTTCTTTATTTATCAATTCCTCCCTCTGCAGTCCAGGCTACACAAACCCCTTAACATACACACGGTGACTGTCAGAGCTTATTAAAGGTGACATCTTTTTAAAAGCCTTCCCGATCTTTAAACCTCATTAGCGACTGCAAATGCATTCTGGTAACTGTACGAAACGTCTATTTTTGTGAACTCTGACCTCACTGGTACAATACTGTACTGCCATTCATCTCTGCTTGTCTTTTCTTTTGTACTGATATGCAGAGATGGAATTCATTAAGATAATTAAATATTATAAATGCTAACGTTGAAAGCTTTTTCATCACAGTTTTTTTCCTTCTTGCTATTTAAATCACAGTGGTTTGGTTGGTGATAATAGCAATACTGATTTATTTCACAATAAATTGTCAGACAGCAGATGCACAAATGTTTTTATCAGATCAGTGTTGTTATTGTTAACAAAAAATAAAACTATTAAAAACTTAATGATTAAACGTAATTAGAAATGTTTGCTGAAATAAGCTACTACAATTACTAATACAATTATTTTTACAATACAACAAATACTAATAAAAATACTCAATTATTAATACTAAAATGAAAACATAAAAATAAAAAACATTCAACATATTAATAAAACTATAATAGAATGTTGATATTACTAAAATAACACTATGCAACATAATAGAACAGAATGCAGAGAAACGTTATTATAAATTTAATCACTTTTAACTTCACTATAAAGTTGGCACTCATGGCGCAAAACACTGAAAAAAAAAAGCAAGCCGTGATGTAACAGCTAAATATTACGTTAATATAAAATAGTATATATAACATTGATGTATGCAAGTGATTAATATGATTAATTAATCAACATGTAATTGATTTAAAATCATTTTAAATTTGACAGTATTGATGCCAATAAGAGCAGCATTTTACACACACCAAGGCTTTTAATGTTTAGTCCAGAGATGTCTGTGTCATTCTTTCAATAATAGTGGGTATGGAAAATCTGTTTGTGTGACTATAATAGACATTGTGAGCAGGAGGGCGGGTCACATTTCTCTGTCAGGCAACAGTAGAGATGGGCAAACCTGTCAGACATCTCTGTATCAATAATGAACACTAGCACCAGACACTTATCAATAATTACATTGATTTCGTCCAGTATGAGCTCCATATTCGATATTAATCTTGATTAAAATATGCATTCAAGGATAGCATCTGGAGGGATGGAAATTAAGGTCAAACAGAAGCGCGTTACTCCATCACACAAACTCTCATCTCAATCTGTCTAATCCACACGCTCATGCATTACGAAGACGCCACATGTGCATCGGAAAGCATTGAGCGTGTTCTCTCGCCAGCCGGCGTACGAGCTGTAAAGTGGACTGAGTCTATAAACAGCAGTGTGGGAGGCGGTCAGGCCAGAGATCTCTGGGGAACATGGTACACTGCACAAATAAAACACAACATCACGACAGACCATGCAACGTAGTAGCATCCTACCGTGATTAATGACACAGACCTCCTCCAATGCAAAGCTCAAATCCTTCTGATGCACACGTGTACATTACATATTCAAAATTACACTTAATTGGAAGCAGCTCACTGACTGAATCACGTTTTGAAAAATGAGCCAATTACACTTCACAGGTCCGTTTCAATATTTCAGCTGCATACTGTAGAAGCTATTTACTTTTCTAAGACACGTTCCTGGTTTTACTGGGAAAGACTGTAGCAGTAGTGCAAATAAAACAAATGTTTCTCGCAGTGTCCTCTGAAAGCACTTTCCGGCTGACATCAGAGGCCCTCTTAATCTACAACCTCTCGCATCCAACCATCGGTCAAACAGAGACCACTTTTCATGAACCAATCAATTCCCAATGGGAAAAAATCAAGCCTCATCCTTCATTTTCTTCACACTGAATATCTTGTTTGAGTGGATGTCGAATTACAGGAAGTAAAATGGGTTTCGAAGCAGGGTCTGAATTTGTAATATTCAGGGCTTCTTTGTAATATTCAATATGTATGTCATGCTATTGTATATGTTCAGGAGTCAGCACATGAAATGAGATAAATGAAATGAAATCTTTTGGCCCATATTATTCTTTCAGCTGCCAGAATATACTACTCTGTTCTGTTTCTTACATGTTTTACATGAATCCCAGAGATTTCCCCCCCAAAAATCACTGTATAAAATATGGAAGAAGAAGATTTCATCTGAGCCTGGTTATTAAAGAAAAGAAAAAACCTTTCCATTTCAATTGTCTAATACCCTACTGTCTCTGAAAGGGGAGGCTCTGGCTGCGTCCGAAATCTCATACTCTCTTGAGTAGGTACTTATTTTGAACAAGTAATTACTTCACGACTTCTAAAAAAGGTATGTCCTATATAGTATGAATGCAGACTTTATAATCTCACCAGAAGTAGTAGGTCATCTGGGTTATTTTTGCCTATACTCTATGTTTACTCAAATGTTTCAATGGTTTTTCAGAAATACATGTTATAGGGCTACTGGTTGAAACTCTCTTTACATCCTGATTACAATCCATAATAGAGGTGGTCTAAGTATTAAACAAAGTTATCATCAGTGCGATCCAAATGGCTACGGAGAGTTGTAGACACACAGTCATTGAACACTGCAAACAAACACCAGCCGCCTTTACAGTTCCTCCTGAACCAAAACATTGGATTGGTTGGATTGGTTTCTGAGAAACTAGGGAAGATTCTTGTAATACTAATATGTTGCGCAGCTATCGGCATATCAAGTACCGGCATATCATGATATATCTAAAGGATAATTTCGATCTTCAAAGTACCAATTTATAGAGACCAAACATATAAGTTAGGTTACATTGACCGTTGGTTCTATAATAAACTGCATAGTATCAAAGAGATAATAGTATCAACAGATAATAGTAATAAAAGACACAACATATGACAGTAAATTATTCACAAAATGTTAATGTTAATTTCACGTTAATCAGTTCATCGATAAATTATTGTAGGAAAGTCCGTTCTGATGTCTGTAGGTCTTGTGGCAGGGCCTCTTCACATTGCTAACAGTCATAAAACCAACTTATCTGATCGTGGTCATGGTATCCGAGACCCTCACTGGGGGAGTGATTTTTAAAGATTGTTTGGTACATATACCAAATGATTGTGTCTGATGTGTCTCAGTCGTTACAGTGCTCATGTGTTTTGAAGGAGGCGTGGCTTTGTAGACGCGGGATCTCGAGCTTTGAAAGCTAACTTGCTATTGCTAGCCTCTCCAAATGTGCCAACCCCACCTTTAACGAAAATTAATTTCTGACACTCACGAACGCCATTTAATGTAGCTATAACCCGAGTCTGTATAAAGTGGTTCATACTTAAAAAAATACTCTCCAATTCATGTATGAAGCTGTAGTACTTAAAAGAGCAAATGCCATTTATTCAATGAGACAATTGCAAAACAGCTGTAGAAACTGAATCAGAGGTTAATTAAGAAAACGTTTGAACATTTTTACTTCAATTCTTAAAGCAACTGAAATAGAGGAGTGGCTTAAAACTCACCAAATTACTTGATGTATATTGATTAATCCTCTTTAAGTTTAATTTAATTCATTTTAATTAGCTTGTTGATGTTGTTTTTATTTTCAGTGTATGCTGCATGGTTTTATTGTGGCTCTGTTTAACAATGATAATGTATGGAGCCCCTAAAGGGACATGGTGGTGGAAAAATATAGGATGGGAGAGAAAAAATATTTTTTAAAGCTTTTGCATTCTCTTGCAAAGTTTCTCGGGGGAACGCAAATGTTTTGCGAGAGCATGCAAAAGCTTTGAAAAATATTTTTCCTCCCATCCCATATTTTTCCCGTCACCATGTCCCTTTAGAGGCTCCGTAATAATGACTGTTAGTAGTAGAAGAGGTTCAATTAAAATAAGGAATACAAATAATTCAATCGGCTGTGTGTTTACTCTCCAACACGCATATGCATTAATGACCTAATTGACCTTAAAAAAAAAAAGTATTTTAAGCATGATTTGTGTGTAAACAATATACGATTCTGCTGTTGTCTGATTTTAAACTGTTATTTAAACATAATTTTGATATTTTCTCATTCTCATGGCCAGAAGGTGTTCTAACACTGGAAAAGCCGCTGAGAAGCGATACGTATGACCGCCGAGTGAACTGACACATAAGCACAGCTCAAGGCTGCAGGAATCCTTTAACTCGTTTGACTGGCTATACTCACCACTCATTTCAGTAAATCTCATTCTCCTTTCTGCTGCAGTGACTCATAAGGTTTTACTGAAGTCATTCTGCTGATTTCATTTCCCCATGCTCATTTTTGCAGCTGCAGATAGCAGAGTCATGTCATCCTCTTAAAACACAATGGTGCATTACCTGTTCGTCATTAGACACGCCTGATCTGAATCTCTCACCGAAGGCAATCACACAGCTAAAGATACTTATTACACAGAAGAGGGCTGGCGGAGATTAGGATGTTTTACTTCTGTGAACAATGCACACAAGCACAGTGAGATACCATTAATGTACCGTATATTCATGAACAACAAGAGCACTGTCTGGTTTCATTGACAGCTTATTCCTACTGTTCTAGTAATGGCAATTTCATG
This sequence comes from Semotilus atromaculatus, assembly GCA_031834385.1. Taxonomy (NCBI): domain Eukaryota; kingdom Metazoa; phylum Chordata; class Actinopteri; order Cypriniformes; family Leuciscidae; genus Semotilus; species Semotilus atromaculatus. The sequence continues at coordinate 141,016 of JAULUF010000065.1, forward strand.
GTCAGATATTTTTTTTCCAGACATTTCCGAAAATGAGGAGGCTCTTTTATGTTAATGTTTATCTATTATACTTCTACAAACTCCTCTGTGCTTGATTCTCAGACAAAAGCATCACTTTGTCTGACACCGAACTCGCAAGACTAATCTAAACTTAAAGGCCAAATAAAAAGCAATGCACACAATGACAATATATTGATTATTTTTCAATTTACATCAAAATCCTTGTGAATATATCTTGCAATAAGTGGTATCACATAAGCAATATCATTGATTCTAATCAGCCAGACGACAGAGATTTTATGATCCACGCAGTGTTCTTGAACAAATCAGTCGAGTGAATTGTTCATGATCCATGCTAACAACGCAAATGCTTTCATACGGTATCAAATTAATATAGAGTAACTTACAGTTCAATTCTTGCTGATTCCTGTCTATTAAAAAAGTTCCAAACAAATCCCGGAGTTGTGATGAGTTTATCTATAGATCTCCCTGTTGAGCCACTCGTGACCGACGAGTTAAACCGCAAATTAGTTCAAATCTCCCGGAGACTAGAGCGAGCGAGCAAGACAGAGAGTGATCCAAACCGGGTAGCGCGCACGGCAGAGAGGGAGAGCGAGCGAGAGACCTTGCGTGTGCAGAGAGCATCCTGATCTACAAACAGGACCCCCCCGTTGGAGAAGTCTCACTCCAGGCTAAACTCAAAAGTTGGTAGCTATGTAGTAGGTTGTCCGGTTACTTTCCCCCTAATGTTTTATGAATACTATGAATTCAGACATACTACTTGGCTCACATACTGTTTTCACCTTACTTTATAGTATGGATGTAGGCATATTTGGATGTATCTAATCTGTGTTTAAGAATGAAAAATAATTTGAACAAACAAATCAACTGGTAACACTTTATTTCAATAGTCCACTTTAGAAATTCTACAAACTATAAGTAACTTTTCAACTACATGTCAACTAACTGTCATTAGAGTATTAGTAGACTGTCTGCTTAATATCTGCTAACACTTTATTTTGTTGGTCCCCCATTCAACTGACTATAAGTAACTTGGTTATAAGTAACTTAAAACTTAACATTATATATAAAATAATAAATTTACCTGAAAAATCGAGTTGAATCTTGCAAATCTTAAATTATGTTGAAATTGGTTCCATTATTTTGATGAGTTAAAGTAATGAAAATTCCAACGCATTCTCATCCTATGGCGTCATATAGGTGACGCCATATGACATTTCGTCTAAATCCGACGCACATGGCACCCTTTAGCGTCCATATGAGACGCACTGTTATGGGTAGGTTTAGGTCTGGGGTAGGGTTAGGGTTATGACGCCTTGGGATCTGCGTCTCATATTGACGCTAAAGGGTGCCATGTGCGTCGGATTTAGACGAAATGTCAAAAGCGTCACATGTATGACGCCTTGGGATGAGAATGGGCTGGAAAATTCATAAGGTGACTTATTTAACATATCCTTTTTGGACTTTCAGCACATTTGAAACAGTGCTCAACAAATTCACACTTTAATTTAACATATCGCCCCACTCACTGAACATAAATAAACTTTAATTTAACCACGGTTACACTGATGTACAATATTCTTATAATGTACTGTATATTAGCAGAATCCCAAATGCACCCAGCCTGGAACACAATCAGTGGAGCTGAGAGAAACTCAGTCTAATTCTCTCGCAAGTAAATGACTGCGGGACCAACGTATGGAAATGAGATGCTCAGTGATGTGTAGAGGAAAACATAAGAGCAGAGAATCAGGAAGAGAACACATAAATAAAACACTGATCACAACAATGTTGCATTTTACCCAGCCACTCAAGATTTCATCATGTTCACTCAAGTGATATAGATTGAATCCGCTTATTCCGAATTCCACACCCATAACGCAAAAAGGGTCCATTCACAAGGTCATTAGCATAAAATGGTATGCTAACGACTAGCAAATGTTACGTGTCTCTCCACTTATACAGACGCCCCTCCGGTTTCAAATATGTCGGACCGCAAGTCCTCCGTATCACTTGTGTCCCAAGAGTCTCTTCTGTTGCCCTAAACAAAGTCAAAAAAGACAGGAGAATGTTGTGCCTAATGCTTCAGGAATACATGATAGATGCTCAGTCATTTAATATAACCTTGTTGCTCATCAATCACCGTTGACATTTAGCAAGCATCTCCTCCCTTTCCTGGAGAGAAGCCTTTTAGGGTATTAAAATGACAGACAGAATGCTGGTAATGAGTTTCTAATGGTACTAGATTATATGCTGGTTTCCAGGTAAGACTTATTCAAGCCTCTAATCATATAATACGGGTCTGATGAAGGCCTCTTGTGAAAGAACTCCTGCGGCGTGCGCTATAGCTATGGCATTGTTCGGACAGGATAATGTTCATCATTTCCTCAGAATATTCTAGGTCATGCAAATTAACTCAGAAGAAATGGGAGAGAATATATAATGACATCGCTTTTGGAGTGAACAATCCTCTCATTTGTTCACCTGCCTCTCTGAATCCCTCAGCGTCTCAATGACAGACGGACGGACCTGAAGACAAGGCCGGAGCCACAGAGACCAAATTGGACAGATGGGAGTTGATTTATGGGCAATTATTCTGAATGTGCTGGCAAGGGCATCAAAATTCACATCAGGAAGCAGAATTACTCGGCTAACGTGGGCAAACATCCCGCAGAACTAACACTGTAAAGAGGAAAATCGCAGCTATGTACAACCGGAAAAGGCGAGTTACGTAAGCTCTACAGCAATGTGTTCATTCAAATAAAAAGGCATGGCTTGATGTGTTATGTATTTTTAACTCTTGTGCTGTGCAATCTTAGATGTAAAGCTCAGACTGAATGCCTAATGGCGGCTGTTAGTTCTAATGAGGAATAACACATGTTGTGTCTGAGACTGACTGATCATTGACTCTGGGAACTTCCACTAACAGTGGTTGTCTGTATAAAATTCATCCTGAATACAGTACATGCTAAACAGCATGGCTTAAGGAAATGCATTTTTTTTTTTTTATGTTAAAAATACTAGTTTAAATATTCCAATGACAAAAAAAAAAAAAAAAAGGAACAAGAAAATATTTTCAACCTTAAAATACCTTTTGGGTTGTATACAAAGTATATAAAAACACAATATATATATTGAAAATTCTTAGAAATGGCCCAAAGTTATGAGGAAATACAGTGAAGCATAAACATATTTTGGGCCATTTGTTATATCATATGCTAAACAGCCCATCAGCTGTTTAAATGCAATTTTAAATTGAAATATTTAGTTTTTAAAAAAAAGTGTACTTGTTATGGAAAAATATTCTTGTACTTGTTGAATATACTTGAATATACAGTGTACTGCATGTAATGTTTTTATTAAATTAAAATGTGCAATTAAATTAAAATGTATTACTATTTACATTTATATTAAATTAGCAGAACTTCAAGGTGCTGCTTTTTGGCTGACTTAAATAGTACTAATAATTTTTCACAAGGCCATACTATATTACTCAGCCTACATGTTACGAGCAAGTGAACCAACAAACCCAGCGAGCAGACCGGGGTCGGCCATGTGTTTCCAGACGCTAGTTGCCCGGCGCTGCTAAGGAATGTTCATGTATCATGTTCATGTATCACCAAAAATCACCGCCTGTATGAGGAAATCATTTCTGAATGGTGTCTGGTTCACAGCGCTCCGTACATTAGCAGTCAGACAGTGACAGGTGTCAGTTCCCATCGGTAGAGCACACCTGAGCCAGATGTGGATGAGCATGTGCTTCACTGGAAGATCAAGAGCAGGTGTCTCACACACACACACACACACACACAGATCTTAAAACCACTGAAAACAAGATGAAGCCGAGCACAATGCCTGTCCATCCTCATGGATATCTGCACATATGCATCCCATGAGTTTTAGGTTTAGATTGATTTTACCTTTATTTAAAAGGTAAAATCGTTTTATTGTTGACAAAACAGCTCTCTTTGAATAATCTGTCTTGTACGTGAGGGTTGCCAAATCCTCGTCCTGCCAGACTCACACACTGCTAATACTGGACCCAAGCCTAATCATTCATTGATTGTATTAAACAGATGTTGCTCTGGGCCTGGATGAGCTGATTCAGGAGTATTTCGGGAAACTGTGGGTCAAAACTTTTGGGTTTTGAGCAGTGCTGGAACATTTCCAAGTACTTAAAGGGACAATGTGTAGCTTTTTAAGAATTTTATTATCTAAAATCAATATTTTCCTCAATGGTGTACAAATACCTCAGTCAATGATCTGACTTAACCTCGTAAACAAAGAATTTATTATTTTTATATATACATGAGACGGGTAGGTCCACGGAGGCTTCCATGTCGTTCCGCCATCTTGAAAAACTATAATAGCAGCGAGGGTCAAAAAGTACTAGGCCAACGCGTTTTCGTTCAGAGCCGGCGTCACGTGACTGAAGCCGCTGAACCGGACAAGAAGATTGGAGAGACGCTTGTCACCGCCCCGGCAGGTTTAAAATCCTGCACCCACGGTTATGTATAATGGAGGACCGTACTTATGTGGAGATTGCACAAAATATACCGAAAATATACCTTATACCGGAGATTGCACAAAAATAAGGTTTAATGTCGGGATAGCTTTTTCCAGGTGGAAAGAGTTGATGCAGGAGAAAGCTTTCAGAAGAGACGCTGAACCTGCTTTCTTCTCAACGGGGAAGTCCATGTTACGCTCTAAATTACAAGCTTTTTGTCATTGCTTGGTCGCTTCTCTGCCTTTGGAAACTTTCAATTCTATCAAACATCCGTTTGTTCGTTGTGTCAAGTTGCAGTTTGTTTGAAATAACAAACCTGTTCACCCGAAGGAAAACTCGACGAAGTGCTATTAGAAGATATCCTGTCATAGATTTTTGGTACATAACGGCCACCGTAGAAGCAACGCGCATTTGAAAAGTACACAATGTCTCTTTAAGTAAAAGTACATAATTAAAATAGGCATATAACTCCAGTAACAAAATAAAGATACTCATTTTCAAGTTTACTTGAGTAAAAGTTGAAAAGTACTTGATAAGTATAGCCTAAAGTTTTTATTCTTGTCAATATTGAATCAGTGAGTTGTTGAGTCCAGGACTGCTGCGGTTGGATCAATCCCATTGAATTGTTCAGTGGTATTTGTGAAACAATTCTTCATGTTCATTGGAAAGAATCAACACATTCACGGATCAGACGTCACTCTTGTGTCTCAGAGTTGTTTCTTCAGTTGGAAATAACGAGGAAAGACATGTTTTTATGGAATGTAGAGTAAAAAGTATAATATTATGCTTTGGAATGTAGTGAAGTAAAAGTAATAGTTTCCCAAAGTTAAAAATGTTACTTCCCAACACTGGTGTTCAGTAAAATGAGCTGGGAGGATTTTTTTCTTGTTGAAAATACACAAATAAATTTGATTAGTAACAAGAATATTATAATATATATATATAGATATTCAGATATTTAATATGAATAAAAATAACATTACAATTATTCTGCACTATTATTAGTTCACTAATTTGTGACTCCTTTGTACAGACCATCAGATGTTCTTTCTTCCATTGAAGCACACACTCATTCCCATTAAAGCAAAAGAGACACAAACCAAATACTGACATTCTGAACAACAAAGAAATGCAAAACACCCTCAAACCATTCCCAATTCATCCATTCAGGGAAATTACAAGGCTGATCATAGAATTTGTAATAAAATAAAGCAGATCATTTTCACTAGTGGTCTCAGACTTTGGCGCCCAGGATAATTTTCTGTAAAATATACTAAGCTGCACTTTACAAGTCAAACCAGCATCAACAAACAGGATTTCTCTCTTTCCCACAACAAAACCAGCAGGAAATCTTGATGTCTCCATCGCCACAGAATGACGAGAAGCTGGTAAAGAATGGAGGAGGAATCTCCTGCTTACTTCTTCAAAAACTAGTCCAGCTCACAGACTGCGTAATATTAATAACTCAAAGCTGCTGCTGTTTCATAGCTGAATTAATTAACGTTTTAAATCATGAGAGAGATGCTCATTATTTGTCTATCTGAAAGCATCAAACCTGCTGAGCCATGGATGAAAACTTTCATGCACGAGTCCCAAAAAATATATCTCTAGAGTTTCTTTGAGGATCATGCATGAGGAAAGACTTGGATCGACAGGGACATTTATCTGTAAAGTTACCAAATAATAAAGTCCCTTCCCATAGCAACTGCATCCAGTGATATTCAGTGAAATTATTGGTAACTCTTTACAACAAGTTTCCATTTGTTAACATTAGTTTAATAAAAAACACAACTGTTCATTGTTCATGTTAGCTAATGATATATATTAATAATTAATGCATTAACTAACGAACCTTATTATAAAGTGTTCCCAAATTATTGTATTTTATTATATTAAATGTATTTTTTGATCAAAGTGGAAATTAAAGCCTTGTTTATGGTTGCCACATTTGTTGCTTTATGTTTTATTTAGTGCACAATGGCAGCAAAATATTTTTTGTATATTTAAACAGGTTTTATTTAATCAAGTGTTATGTTGCAAGAGGCTGTAATATATATCTATATATATATATATATATATATATATATATATATATATGTATAAATGGTTTGAAATTGGTCAAATGTGGTTGAAAAAAAATATGGACTTGCATAATAATCATGCACTGTAAAATAATGCATCTATAGTCAGATTGATTGTATCCCACCAATATTAAAACCAAACCTTGTGGGTTCATACACACCGAATGTTTCAAAAGCAACTTGGAGCCGTAATAAAACTGCCAGACAAAGATGCAGTTTAAAGTTTGATTTCTTTCATTAGACCTGTGGAAATTGAATAAAGACTATGCATTAATTTATGATGAACTTTATTACTGGCAAGCAGGGTTAAAGTGTCATCATTATACCTTCGTTAAGGTCATTGAACTCTGTCTGCGTATGACTGCATGACTAATTATTAAACATGTCCTGCTGCTTAAAATAATGAGGTTTAGATTTGACAGGGTTTGGTGTGTGTTGTGTGGTTACGGGCCGGTGATTTTTATCGTTATCTGGGTAATTAACTCCAGAGCATGATGAGTAAAAATATGACATTATACAGCATATATGTCGAGTCATTATCGCTTGAATACTATCGACTCGCGTGTTAACATGCATATCCTATTTAAGGTGTCAAAACCCTTTGCTTAGTTTGTGTACTTGTTCTGCTATTAACTGATTATCAGCTCTGCTTTGACAGCACACAATCTTTAATCCCCACAGAGACTTATCAGATAAAATGCTTATATTTAATTTGTAACTCTGCATGATACTGAATATGGTTTATAAATAGATGTGTTTATGCTCTGCCCTTGCTCTGATTCGCCCACACTGAATCTCTCATGCGCAAAACAGCACATAAACAGTGTCCATCACTAGAGGAAACACATTAATGCACATGCATAAACAGTTAAACATGCATTTCACATTAATATGCATGAGTGATATTGACGTGCGCATGCGTGAACGCCTCCACTGGCACACACACACAGGCGTGATGTGTATCTTTGACTGATGCTAATGTGTTGTAATTTAGTGTAATTGAGTGCGAGGCTGTCCGGAGTTCATCTCTGGCGTGGATGAAGTCGCACAAACACACTGACTTATTTGGTCATAAAGTAGAAGGCGAGTCAAACGGACAGCTTTCAAAGGTTAAACAAATGATTTGTTCTCTGGATCTAATTGCCTCCCCACGGCATGTAATCAAAAAGCCAAGACATGATTGCATTAGGATTAATTAAACCAACAAAAACCTTCCTGTGTCTTTATCTTGATCTGACCAAAGTTTTTGACCTGCCCTGATGTGAGAATAATGAGAAAAAGACTACAGACTAACAGAAGGCTTAATGTGTTTAGGCCTACAGCTAGTGTGTGTGTGTGTGTGTGTGTGGGTAAGATTTTTTAAAGAAATTTGTTCCTCTATTAAGGAAGGATGCATTAAATTAATCAAAATGACATTAAACACTTTTATAAGGTTACAAAATATTGAAATTCCAAATAAATGTACTTTTGAACTTCCTATTTGTGAAAGATTTGTGTAAAATAAAAATGTATTACGGTTTCCACAAAAATATTAAGCAGCACAACTGTTTTCAACATTGATAATAATCAAAAATGTTCCCTGAGCATCAAATCATCATATTATCCTGATTTCTGATGGGTCATGTGACACTGAAGACTGGAGTAATGATGCTGAAAATTCAGCTTTGATCACAGGAATAAATTACACTTTACAATATATTCACATTCAAAACAGTTCTTATAAATTGGAATAATATTTCACAATATTACTGATTTTACTGTATCAGTTAAATGTAACTACAATGTAATAGGTCACCTTAAAATAAAGTGTAAGCAAAAATCGTACTGACCGCAGGCTTCTGAATGATAGTTTATATGTGTTAATATGATCACTATTTTTTTGGATTCATCTGAAAATCCACTCCAAATGGATTTTCTTGCTCAAAAGACATCTTAAACCAGCTAATGCGGGTTTGCTAGTGTTATTTGGTTTCCCAGACTGGCCTGTTGGCTGGTTTTAGACAGGCTCAAGCTGGGAGAAAAACAACTAAAAAACAGCTAAGACCTAAAACAGATTAGAGTTAATTTGACCTTGAAATTTCATGTTATAAAACAAAGTGTGATCAAAATGAGCGTGCACCATTTCTCCATGTTGCTTTGTTGACATGCACACGCTAAAGTGCTTGAAGTTTAACATTAACAATCGCGTTTAGGCTAATCACTCGCTTGCTGTAAAAACGTGTTGCAAAGTGAAATGTTCGCAGTACGGATATAGCAGTAAACAACACAGTCTCACACCCAAGGCGTCATCTTACTGACGCTTCTGACCATGCATCAACATGCCGACGCACACACCCCCCCACAAACGTCAATATGAGACGCTCATCCTCGGGCGTCATCAAATGCCGCGCACCCTTTAGCGTCAGTTAGATGACGCTTCCGTTATGGGTAGGTTTAGGTCTGGGGTAGGGTTAGGATTAGACCACTAGGAGGCGCGTCTCATATTGACGCTTAAGGGGGGGTGTGTGCGTCGGCTTATTGACGCATGGTCAAAAATGGTCCATAGCGTCAGTTAGATGACGCCTTGGGTGTGAGACTGCGTTGCAGTAAAATGTAAGTTATGCCCTGGTAAAACAAAACCCTCTCAAATGCATTAAGCAACACAACCAAGCTGTCAAAGCCCTCGTCATGAAACTATATCCTTGTGACCTTCTTTGAAGCATTTAGTTATAAAGCATTTAGCTCAAAGTGCTGCCAGGGTTTCAACAACTTATATTTTAGACTTTCATCTCTCTTTCTCTCTCTGTGGCCATTTATCAAATGTGTTTTTGCCATGAGAAGTTTACGTCTGCTGGTAAACCACTCTAAACCACTGTCAATCTGTACAGAATGCAAAAAACAAATAACTGATCATGAAATTTGTCTATTTTCATCATTGATAATCAATCAAATTAACTAGCAGTTGGTCATTTCTTTCTTCTGATTTTGTTCCAGAAGCATTTTCTGACTAATCCCATATTTGCTGATTTAATCGCATATGAAACAGAACATTAGACCTCAAGAAAAGGAAAAAGACTCTGCCATTTCTTCATGTTTGGCCCGTAGCTAAAATGCCAACAGTGGTCATTACCGCAGCACTGAACCCGTGCGTCTACAGGCTTCAAACGCTCTCCTGCCTGCATATTTACACATTTGTGATCCTGTTTCAAATATAACATATAAAAGAACTGACGTTTCATACAACTAAAATCTGCCACAATTTGATGGTTTAAGGAACCAATTTGTAAAGGAAGTGTTTGTGAATAATTTTTGATTTGTGTATTTCCTGTGCTGAATGTTTCTGAGCACACACACAGCATGTGCTTATCGCAGAAGAAAGAAAGATTTCGCCCACACATCTGACTTGCTTAGTGGCTTTGATGCAGCTCCTGTTGGTTGTTTTTCAGTATTTTGTTCTACTGAATCATTCGAATACAAGTGATTTTTGCCATATGTTGCTTTGTCTATGTATCTCTTATGTTCCCCACATCTGATCTAGTTTAAATGACAAAAACAACAACAAGCAACCTGGAATCCAGATCATGAACAGTATTTGCAAAAACTATATTCAGTAAAATATTGTTCTGAGTATCTATTGATTTTCCATCAATCACCGGGGACAGCTTTAGTGGGAAACATTGTAGGCCTGGAAATCAATATAAATAAAATTTGTTTTAATGTTTTTTAAATAGTTCATTATACATTACATTATTGTTACTTTTGATCAAATTAATGCATCCTTGCATAATAAAAAAAAAGAACTTTATTAAAAATCTAATCTTATTACCTTATTTGTAATTTGTTATATATAATTTATTTGGAGAATTGTTTCGTGAATATTAATGGAAAATAAAATAAAAACTAAATTCCCCATGAAACTGCTGGAGAGAGGGAAGGGAAGGGAAAAGTGTGAAGGGAAGGGAATGGAAGGGAAAAGTGGGAAAGGGAAGGGAAGGGAAAAGTGGGAAAGGGAAGGGAAGGGAAAAGTGGGAAAGGGAAGGGAAGGGAAAAGTGTGAAGTGAAGGGAAGGGAGGGGAAAAGTGTAAAGGGAAGGGAAGAGAAGGGAAAAGAGGGAAGGGAAAAGTGTGAAGGGAAAGGAAAAGTGAAGGGAAGGGAAAGGAAAAGTGAAGGGAAGGGAAAAGGGAAGGGAAGGGAAAAATGTGAAGGTAAGGGAAGGGGAAAGTGTGAAGGGAAGGGAAAAGTGTGAAGTGAAGGGAAGGGAAAAGTGTGAAGTGAAGGGAAGGGAGGGGAAAAGTGTAAAGGGAAGGGAAGAGAAGGGAAAAGAGGGAAGGGAAGGGAAGGGAAGGGAAGGGAAGGGAAAAGTGTGAAGTGAAGGGAAGGGAGGGGAAAAGTGTAAAGGGAAGGGAAGAGAAGGGAAAAGAGGGAAGGGAAGGGAAAAGTGAAGGGAAGGGAAAAGTGTGAAGGGAAGGGAAGGGAAGGGGAAAGTGTGAAGGGAAGGGAGGGGAAAGTGTGAAGGGAAGGGAGGGGAAAGTGTGAAGGGAAGGGAGGGAAAAGTGTGAAGTGAAGGGAAGGGAAAAGTGTGAAGGGAAGGGAAAAGTGTGAAGGGAAGGGAAGGGGAAAGTGTGAAGGGAAGGGAAGGGAAAAGTGTGAAGGGAAGGGAAGGGAGGGGAAAAGTGTAAAGGGAAGGGAAGAGAAGGGAAAAGAGGGAAGGGAAGGGAAGGGAAGGGAAGGGAAAAGTGTGAAGTGAAGGGAAGGGAGGGGAAAAGTGTAAAGGGAAGGGAAGAGAAGGGAAAAGAGGGAAGGGAAGGGAAAAGTGAAGGGAAGGGAAAAGTGTGAAGGGAAGGGAAGGGAAGGGGAAAGTGTGAAGGGAAGGGAGGGGAAAGTGTGAAGGGAAGGGAGGGGAAAGTGTGAAGGGAAGGGAGGGAAAAGTGTGAAGTGAAGGGAAGGGAAAAGTGTGAAGGGAAGGGAAAAGTGTGAAGGGAAGGGAAGGGGAAAGTGTGAAGGGAAGGGAAGGGAAAAGTGTGAAGGGAAGGGGAAAGGTGTGAAGGGAAGGGAAGGGAAAAGTGTGAAGTGAAGGGAAGGGAGGGGAAAGTGTAAAGGGAAGGGAAGAGAAGGGAAAAGAGGGAAGGGAAGGGAAGGGAAGGGAAGGGAAGGGAAAAGTGTGAAGTGAAGGGAAGGGAGGGGAAAAGTGTAAAGGGAAGGGAAGAGAAGGGAAAAGAGGGAAGGGAAGGGAAAAGTGAAGGGAAGGGAAAAGTGTGAAGGGAAGGGAAGGGGAAAGTGTGAAGGGAAGGGAGGGAAAAGTGTGAAGTGAAGGGAAGGGAAAAGTGTGAAGGGAAGGGAAAAGTGTGAAGGGAAGGGAAGGGGAAAGTGTGAAGGGAAGGGAAGGGAAAAGTGTGAAGGGAAGGGGAAAGTGTGAAGGGAAGGGGAAAGTGTGAAGGGAAGGGAAAAGTGTGAAGGAAAGGGAAGGGAAAAGTGTGAAGGAAAGGGAAGGGAAAAGTGTCAAGGGAAGGGAAAAGTGTGAAGGAAAGGGAAGGGAAAAGTGTGAAGTGAAGGGAAGGGAAAAGTGTGAAGTGAAGGGAAGGGAAAAGTGTGAAGGGAAGGGAAGGGAAGGGAAGAGTGTGAAAGGGAAGGGAAAAGTGTGAAGTGAAGGGAAGGGAAAAGTGTGAAGTGAAGGGAAGGGAAGGGAAAAGTGTGAAGTGAAGGGAAGGGAAAAGTGTGAAGTGAAGGGAAGGGAAAAGTGTGAAGGGAAGGGAAGGGAAAAGTGTGAAGGGAAGGGAAGGGAAGGGAAGGGAAGGGAAGAGTGTGAAAGGGAAGGGAAGGGAAGGGAAGGGAAGGGAAGGGAAGGGAAGGGAAGGGAAGGGAAGAGTGTGAAAGGGAAGGGAAGAGTGTGAAAGGGAAGGGAAAAGTGTGAAGGGAAGGGAAGGGAAAAGTGTGAAGGGAAGGGAAGGGAAGGGAAGGGAAGGGAAGGGAAGAGTGTGAAAGGGAAGGGAAGAGTGTGAAAGGGAAGGGAAAAGTGTGAAGTGAAGGGAAGGGAAAAGTGTAAAGGGAAGGGAAGGGAAAAGTGTGAAGGGAAGGGAAAAGTGTGAAGGGAAGGGAAGGGAAAAGTGTGAAGTGATGGGAAGGAAAGGGAAAAGTGTGAAGGGAAGGGAAAAGTGTGAAGGGAAGGGAAGGGAAGGGAAGGGAAGGGAAGGGAAGGGAAGAGTGTGAAAGGGAAGGGAAGGGAAGGGAAGGGAAGGGAAGGGAAGGGAAGGGAAGGGAAGAGTGTGAAAGGGAAGGGAAGAGTGTGAAAGGGAAGGGAAGAGTGTGAAAGGGAAGGGAAGAGTGTGAAAGGGAAGGGAAAAGTGTTAAGGGAAGGGAAGGGAAGGGAAGGGAAGAGTGTGAAAGGGAAGGGAAGAGTGTGAAAGGGAAGGGAAAAGTGTGAAAGGGAAGGGAAAAGTGTGAAGTGAAGGGAAGGGAAAAGTGTAAAGGGAAGGGAAGGGAAAAGTGTGAAGGGAAGGGAAGGGAAAAGTGTGAAGTGAAGGGAAGGGAAAAGTGTGAAGTGATGGGAAGGAAAGGGAAAAGTGTGAAGGGAAGGGAAAAGTGTGAAGGGAAGGGAAGGGAAGGGAAGGGAAGGGAAGGGAAGGGAAGAGTGTGAAAGGGAAGGGAAGGGAAGGGAAGGGAAGAGTGTGAAAGGGAAGGGAAGAGTGTGAAAGGGAAGGGAAAAGTGTTAAGGGAAGGGAAGGGAAGGGAAGGGAATGGAAGGGAAGAGTGTGAAAGGGAAGGGAAGAGTGTGAAAGGGAAGGGAAAAGTGTGAAGTGAAGGGAAGGGAAAAGTGTAAAGGGAAGGGAAGGGAAAAGTGTGAAGGGAAGGGAAGGGAAAAGTGTGAAGTGAAGGGAAGGGAAAAGTGTGAAGTGATGGGAAGGAAAGGGAAAAGTGTGAAGGGAAGGGAAAAGTGTGAAGGGAAGGGAAAAGTGTGAAGGGAAGGGAAAAGTGTGAAGGGAAGGGAAAAGTGTGAAGCGAAGGGAAGGGAAAAGTGTGAAGGGAAGGGAAGGGAAAAGTGTGAAGGGAAGGGAAAAGTGTGAAGGGAAGGGAAGGGAAGGGAAGGGAAGGGAAGGGAAGGGAAAGGAAAAGTGTGAAGGGAAGGGAAAGGAAAAGTGTGAAGGGAAGGGAAGGGAAGGGAAAAGTGTGAAGGGAAGGGAAGGGAAGGGAAAAGTGTGAAGTGAAGGGAAGGGAAGGGAAAAGTGTGAAGTGATGGGAAGGGAAGGGAAAAGTGTGAAGGGAAGGGAAGGGAAGGGAAAAGTGTGAAGTGAAGGGAAGGGAGGGGAAAAGTGTGAAGTGATGGGAAGGGAATGGAAAAGTGTGAAGGGAAGGGAAGGGAAGGGAAAAGTGTGAAGTGAAGGGAAGGGAAAAGTGTGAAGTGAAGGGAAGGGAAAAGTGTGAAGGGAAGGGAAGGGAAGGGAAGAGTGTGAAAGGGAAGGGAAAAGTGTGAAGTGAAGGGAAGGGAAAAGTGTGAAGTGAAGGGAAGGGAAGGGAAAAGTGTGAAGTGAAGGGAAGGGAAAAGTGTGAAGTGAAGGGAAGGGAAAAGTGTGAAGTGAAGGGAAGGGAAAAGTGTGAAGGGAAGGGAAGGGAAGGGAAGGGAAGGGAAGGGAAGGGAAGGGAAGGGAAGAGTGTGAAAGGGAAGGGAAGGGAAGGGAAGGGAAGGGAAGGGAAGGGAAGGGAAGGGAAGGGAAGGGAAGGGAAGAGTGTGAAAGGGAAGGGAAGAGTGTGAAAGGGAAGGGAAGAGTGTGAAAGGGAAGGGAAAAGTGTGAAGGGAAGGGAAGGGAAAAGTGTGAAGGGAAGGGAAGGGAAGGGAAGGGAAGGGAAGGGAAGGGAAGGGAAGAGTGTGAAAGGGAAGGGAAGAGTGTGAAAGGGAAGGGAAAAGTGTGAAGTGAAGGGAAGGGAAAAGTGTAAAGGGAAGGGAAGGGAAAAGTGTGAAGGGAAGGGAAAAGTGTGAAGGGAAGGGAAGGGAAAAGTGTGAAGTGATGGGAAGGAAAGGGAAAAGTGTGAAGGGAAGGGAAAAGTGTGAAGGGAAGGGAAGGGAAGGGAAGGGAAGGGAAGAGTGTGAAAGGGAAGGGAAGGGAAGGGAAGGGAAGGGAAGGGAAGGGAAGGGAAGGGAAGAGTGTGAAAGGGAAGGGAAGAGTGTGAAAGGGAAGGGAAAAGTGTTAAGGGAAGGGAAGGGAAGGGAAGGGAAGAGTGTGAAAGGGAAGGGAAGAGTGTGAAAGGGAAGGGAAAAGTGTGAAAGGGAAGGGAAAAGTGTGAAGTGAAGGGAAGGGAAAAGTGTAAAGGGAAGGGAAGGGAAGGGAAAAGTGTGAAGGGAAGGGAAGGGAAAAGTGTGAAGTGAAGGGAAGGGAAAAGTGTGAAGTGATGGGAAGGAAAGGGAAAAGTGTGAAGGGAAGGGAAAAGTGTGAAGGGAAGGGAAAAGTGTGAAGGGAAGGGAAGGGAAGGGAAGAGTGTGAAAGGGAAGGGAAGGGAAGGGAAGGGAAGGGAAGGGAAGAGTGTGAAAGGGAAGGGAAGAGTGTGAAAGGGAAGGGAAAAGTGTTAAGGGAAGGGAAGGGAAGGGAATGGAAGGGAAGAGTGTGAAAGGGAAGGGAAGAGTGTGAAAGGGAAGGGAAAAGTGTGAAGTGAAGGGAAGGGAAAAGTGTAAAGGGAAGGGAAGGGAAAAGTGTGAAGGGAAGGGAAGGGAAAAGTGTGAAGTGAAGGGAAGGGAAAAGTGTGAAGTGATGGGAAGGAAAGGGAAAAGTGTGAAGGGAAGGGAAAAGTGTGAAGGGAAGGGAAAAGTGTGAAGGGAAGGGAAAAGTGTGAAGCGAAGGGAAGGGAAAAGTGTGAAGGGAAGGGAAGGGAAAAGTGTGAAGGGAAGGGAAAAGTGTGAAGGGAAGGGAAGGGAAGGGAAGGGAAAGGAAAAGTGTGAAGGGAAGGGAAAGGAAAAGTGTGAAGGGAAGGGAAGGGAAGGGAAAAGTGTGAAGGGAAGGGAAGGGAAGGGAAAAGTGTGAAGTGAAGGGAAGGGAAGGGAAAAGTGTGAAGTGATGGGAAGGGAAGGGAAAAGTGTGAAGGGAAGGGAAGGGAAGGGAAAAGTGTGAAGTGAAGGGAAGGGAGGGGAAAAGTGTGAAGTGATGGGAAGGGAAAAGTGTGAAGGGAAGGGAAGGGAAATGAAGGGAAGGGAAAAGTGTGAAGGGAAGGGAAGGGAAGTGATGAAAAGCAATAAGGATCTGCGGAGATGCACTGATCTGGAGGGTGAAAAAACACTTTCTGACTTTCTTTTTTTGGCCAGCTCAGCTTCTGATATTCGCTTTCTTGGAGTACGTATAATTTCTTTCCTCCTCCTCCAGGGTTGCTCCCACAACTCAACAAGCGCACACACATGTTGAGATGCTTTGATTAGACAGCAGTTAAGTTAATGTTCAAGACCTGACTGTAAATCTCGAGGTTAATTTCTTAAATTTCCCTAGTGACACATTTGTAAGGTGAGGTGTGTAATCTCTGCTCCTTGAGCGTCACCAGGTGGAAGTTCAAAAATAATGTTTGCAGGTTTCCAGAACACTCTGCCATTGGTCAAACAAACAGAAGCCCCACCCTCAACCTCACGCCATTAGTTGAGCCAGTGTTGCTGTGCCAGGCTGGTTGAAGTGCACTGCCAATTTCTGTTTACACTTTCCAAAGAGTTGTCTCTGCATAATAATCTAGGATACAGAAATTTTTTTTTACATAATAAATACACAAATCACCTCTAAATGTGTACATTTTAGATGTGATTTATAGTGGGGGAGATATATAGATCTGAAGAAAAAATCTGTTCTTACCCAAATAAATAAATTTGATCTTGTATGGAGCATAAAAGTTGCTGTTTTTATGTTGTGAAAAGAAACACATTAACTTTTTTTCTCATTTGAATATACTATAAAGCTTAAATACATTGAATATAAAGGATTTAAGTACAAAGATGCATTATGGTCAGAGAGCAATTAATACAAACCTACATTCAGTATTATTATTATTATTATTTACAATTTGCAATCTTTTAACATAGTCAGTCATTAACTAAGTCAGTCTGTCTCAATATGGGGATTGTTTTATTCAAGAACAACCCTATTTTATGAGCTTTTCCTCATATATGAATGGATTTTTTCCTCATTGTCTTTTAATACAACAAATTTAAGTATTTGCTACAAAGATACATTATTGTCAGAAATCCGAACTGCAATGCAAACCCACAATTTTAACATTTTCTGATTTCAAGAAATCCCTTAATATAGCTGAGCTAAATCAGTCTGTCTTGATTTGGCATTACATCCTAAATATGAGCTTTTCCTCATATATAATTGGAAATAATACTATATGTCGAGTCATTCCTTGCGGATGTAATGCTAATTTAATGAGCAGGATAGTCATATGTAGCCCAATGCATGCCATATTAGCGAAACCCCAAGCTGTCGTTCCCTATATCGAAATAGCTCCGAGATAAAAGTTAGTTTGGGAAAACTGACTTTCCGAACCTTGCATGCACTTCACCACTAAAACTTTCTCCGATTATTCATCACAAGCCTTTGATGGCGGTCCGCGGAGTCTGACGCGAGAGCACTGGGACTGAGCGAGCTCGTTGTTCTCCAGCAAACGAGTGTTTCTTATGCTCATGAGGCGAGCCAAGAGATAGAAGTGGAGCTTTGACAAACCAAGGGAAGGAGAAAACAAAGAAAAGGGGGTCAGATCAAAGCCTAGATAGTGAAAAAGCCATTTGCTAAGTATCATAATGCGAGCAGAGGACAAAACCGCAATGTCAGTTAGTCCGTGTGCATCCCTCCTCCTTATCGTTTTACCTCTTGTCACTGTATAAAAGCCAAGCCTCAGGCAAGAAAGTGATTTTTTTGCCCGAAGGTTTGTTTGATGCTGTAACATAACCACAGTATGACAGCAATTTTGTTTGTACGACGACATAAAATCTGAGCAGAGAGCAGCCATGATGACAGTAGTTTCATTTGGAGGAATTACTCTGCAAACTGCTGATTCTGAAGTTTAAAGTGGTTGTTTTTTTTTCTGCTTAGATGAAAGTAACAAACCAGCTGAAGCTGTAAAAATTCCTGATGATGATTTTAAAGGTAAAGCTGAATCAGGCGCTGTTTGAAGTGAAGCTCGGCCACCCAGATCCCATAGCAGAGAAGCTTCTGGTTCTGCCGTGATCTAATCCTTTTAGGCCGGCACGTCTAACTGAACACTACTTCACACTTTGAAGCTCTTCTCCCCTCGGAGAACTACAAAAGTCATTTTTTTTTTGTCCTTTGTCTGGAGGCTGACCCAAGATTAGAAGTGAAAACAACTTGCCCACCTCAACATACATTGACACTTGTCCCGTTCCCTCCTCTTTGACTCTGTTTCTGCATTGGCAGCAGGTCTGGTATTAGATCTAAGAATGATTATTTGCACTTTAAATTCCAACCATGTCCTACCATGCAAAATTGTCCGAATTTAAAGCAAATATAGAGTCCTTCATTTTGGCAGCGATAGTTGCATGCTCAAGGCGGTCTCAGGAGGAGCTCCAGATGCGCTTTGCATTGAAATCTCTCTCATAAGGTGTGTGTTTTCACTTTATTTTCACATTTGCATGATTCCACAAGTTTTTGGAGGTTAAAAGTCACCATAAAAATCAAATTAAAATGTAATGACACAGAGGAGGATTTGGAAAGAGGAGCATATTAAACAAAACTGTCAATGACACACAGAAACTTAAAGGTCTTCCATTATGCAAAATAAAGACTCGAGGGTTTAACTGGGCCTTCTTAAAATGCCACTTGAAAGTGAATAAATTAGGACAGAAATATATTACCATTATATAAGTAGGAATATCCATGGCTAGCTGTGCATTTAAAGATTTTAATACATGATGTGGAGGCAAAGAACCACCCAACAAATGGTTTAATGCACATCTGGCCGTGGATTATCCCGCTTATACCACGGTTATTTACCAGCATTGGCAACCTACAGCTGTTATTGATTTGCAGCGCAATATTTGACCGAAAAGGTAAAAATGAAGGTTCATTTTCGTCAGTTACGGCTCGTTAGATCACGCATTCTGCCCGCTTTATATCATACACAGAGATAAAGTAGTGTGTAAGATTACATTTATTTGAATGAATGAATAGCATTTACTTGAATTAATTATCGAGAGAGAGAGATGAGAGAGAGAGAGAGAGATGAGAGATGCGTGTGTGAATTACTTGCATCTGTTCAGCGTCTCTCTCTAACAACGAAGCTTTACATTTAATTCCTTCAATATTACCCCCTCGTTGCTGAGAAAAATAATGTAGCGAAGCTATTTTATTTTTAAAAAGTCATTGATAACAAGTTTCTTTGCTTCTGAATGTTTCTGTGTGTGAATAGTGTGATCTCCGAGTGACGTGTGTGTGTTTCTGTATGTGTGTGCTTTAATGAAACCAGTGCACTAATATAGAATGGTAATTAAACTGACTTGGAACTACCTGTGCATTAAACTGTATTGTGTAACACCTTTTAGCCAATCAGAATCAAGTATTCAGTCAGATCATGGTATACTAATTCTCATTTTCACTACAAAAATAATAAATAATGTTGCATTATTCTAAATTAATGTTGGGATGGGCTGGCCAACAAAAAACAACTGTATGAATGGAAAGTTGACTTAACTATAATATAATATAATATAAATTCATGTCACTATAACAGCAAATGTGATTTTTTAAAACCCCGATATCATCCATGAAAATAAGTTCTGTCTGTATAAATTCATGACTTTAGGTTGCTTCAGTGATATATATATATTTTTTTTTTAATAAAAACAGTAATTTTAGATGTTACCATTTATATGTTACCATTTTTTTATTCTGGCATGTACAAAACAACCAACCTGTAATCCCAATTATTTGTATCACACACTAATACCGTCCAAAATGCTATAGTCGTGCCAGTTCTAAACATAATAAATGAAAATCACTTTAAGTTCTAGTCCAATTTTGTTACACTTTCATAATGGCTGAAACACAGTGCTAAGAGCTGTTTCCCATTCATCTTACTGTCAGCATACAGAAATACAGTATTACATTATTGTACGGAACACCACTTGAGACAAATGTGTCTTACTTACGAGGCTTCAGCCAAACCCTAGGCCTTTAGTTTATGAAACACATTTGTTTAAAATTCATATCATCCCTCTCCAAAAAAGACAAATGCTCTCGACCCTATGACGTGATCATGGTTTATGCTTTAGTTTACAGTATTGCATATGTATACGCATGTAGCTGAAGGAGATGGTGTATTCAAACAGGGTGAGACATCTGACAGAGCACCTTTGGTTTGAACATATTCATGTCGTATTACATCTGAGGCCTGGAAGCACAAGTCTTCTCATCGCAGTGGTGTGTGTGTGTGTGTGTTTTAGTCTCAGCAGACGTGCCAATCTGACGGATGGTCCCTGAGTTTGATGCTGTCAAACAGTGAGGTGAAAAGGCCACATGAAGCTGAAGCTGTGTTTGCTTTCACATATAACACAACATCAAATCCTCTGGAGGAACAGCAATGATATAGGTTAAGTCAGGAATAGTTTTAACTCATGAATTTGTCAACAGATGAACAGAAAACATGGTGAGGTCCTGCGGGAGTTATGGCGCGCACCCGTCACACTCTTACCTTGCAAATAAACACGTTTGATACTGACATGAAAATCAATTTGCGCCTCACCAAAGCCAATTTAAAGCTCACAACACGGGACGGCCATCTCGAGAAAGGCTGAGACATCGGATCCAGTGTAATATGTAAATCTTATGACAGATATCCAGATAAAGCTTTCAGTCACAGGTCTGAGCTTGTCTATATTTCTGCAATCCCATGTTCCCATAAGAATAAAAAAATAAAAAAAATAACCTGAGACATGTCAGTACGTCTCTGTAATAAACATCTGAAACTCTGAGTACATTCTCAAGTGCTCGTGTAGAGAAGTATTTACTGGCTAGTGCTAGATCAGATGTATGTATATATGTATATCAGTGGGGTTTTAAAGTCCTCATTGTTTGTTTTTTTACACACACACACACACACATATATATATATATACTATATCGCCTCTTGTTTAGAATTGTATTTGGTCTTTATATAATGTTAATTTAACCAGGATATATATATATATATATTTCCTGGTTACATAAACATCACCTAAAGACCAAATACAATTCTAAACAAGAGGCGATATTTATTGCACGAACCAATCATATCCCATCATAACTAATCATATCCAATCATAACCAATCATATCAAATCATAGCGCGATGGAGACATTGCCTCCTCTCACGTAACTTTCCCCCATTCAATCTCAATTACCCCCCACTAAACGCTTGTTATATATATATATATATATATATATATATATATATATATGTGTATATACTGTATATGTACAGTGTATACAAGGGCTATTTGTTCTTAATGACCGTACATGTTGATTAAACCATCAAAATATGAAGAAAATATTTTAGATTTTTTTTTTTAAATATGAGGGGAGAGTAAAGCACTTACCTGGGTTCAGGTATTTATCTGACTAAATTAATTGGTAAAAAAGGCAAACGTCAGCTACAGATTTTATTTTAAAATGCAGAAAACTAAAAGCAACACAAAGCTCACAGGAAAAAGCATACACTGACTCCAGCATAATCAGTTCGTTATAATGGGTTGTTTCCCTCTTGTTTTTGCATGTGTTCATAGTTTCTTTGTATGACAGTCTGGACAAATATTATGTCGCAAAATTAGTTTCACAAAAAAGACCAAAAAGAAATTCGACTCTAAGCACAACAATGCAATATTCAGGCAAAATCTTTAATAGAATAAAGGGTGAAGATGTCAATTTTCATAAGCTAGACATTAATTTTGGCCACTATTGTGTATACACACACACACACACACACACACACACACATCATCTTTGAGCTATTTTTGTGTCATGTGGAATCGTTTGTCGAGCCGTAGGCTGTGTATTAAGTCTGATGATCAGTGACACTAGTTTATTAATCACGGCTACATGGAATTCATGGAACAGTTTTGTGTCAGACTTCCGATTGTTTTTAGAAATCATTTCAAATACACAATATGAATTCATCTTATATATTTGTACATTTACATAATTGGACATGTCTACAAATTCAAAAACACGCAACCAAGATCTGAGAATCCGCATGCATGCAATCCATTACTGATCTCGTTCCACAGCATCATTCTCTGCAGTCTTTGAGATTCAAGTTAGTTCTTGCTGCCATGCATCTTCATTTTGTTCTGTCCCACTTCTTTTATTTTCCCTTTATTCCCCGTAGCTAACAATCAGACACCCGTGACTGTCATTAGCTCGCTGACGAGCAGAATAACTTGCAAGCTATTTTCTCTGATGGAGTAGTGTGTGTTTCCATGTTCCTTTAAAGACGTTGCTGTTGTTTTTAGGTTAAAAATAGAGATGCTAAAAGTTTTAATCAAATTGATTACATTAAATGTCAATTACATGATTAAAATAATTGTATGCATGTTTGAAGATGAATAAGAAGGATGAGGATGAATAATAAAGATATTAATAAAGTCATTACATTCTTGTGTCAAAGTAAATCACTGAAATGCCTTTAGAAGTCAATATAGTGTTTTATGTTTAAACAAAATCAATCGCACTAAAATAATGTTGATTTGACAGTCTTATATAAATTATATTAGACATCTGCTTTAGCAAAATATTTTGAATTCATCTTTTTTTGTTTAGTTATAGGATGCATATCATGCACGGACCAATGCAATGCAAAAATCATAATCGCAGCATCTCCTTTTTTATGTTTCATCTGATGAACTGACTAGAAGCACAGATGAATTGTGTGTTCGGGACAGTTTGCTCTCATTTAGCTTCATTTGAAGAACTTCTTCTCTGATACAGACAGTGCTGGAACGATCCAGGACACATTTGTGACAGGCAAATCTACACACACCGTAGTACGCCTTCATCTATCTCTTTCTGAGGACGCAAGTGGAAAAAGCACAAACACAGAGGTCGGCGGAGGCTTGTGAGATTGCGAGAAAGAATAATGAGCTCGTCTGCTTTTAACAATCCCCCTTTTTTCCCTCATTTCAGAAAGCCTGCGGCAGAACTCCAGGTTTGTCGTTTGTCAGGCTACGGTCAGGCTGTCAAGCGGACTATCTATTTCTGTACGGCCTTTATCTTTTACCAGCCCTGCTTCACCGGCTGCGTAATCATTATTTTACACAAAAACAGCCACTGGTGGATGTAATAAAAAGCTCTTATTAAATGCCCCATTGCATTGAGCTATTGTGAGCATGTGACAGAGTTTGGGAATCAGCAGAGCGCTCGTCCCAAGGAAACAAACAACACCATCTGACTCGGACTGTTGACCACCAGAAGCCCAAACCTCACACATGAACCAAACCTGTGTAATCCATCAATGTGCACAGAGACAAGCACACACTGTCACTGCTTTACTTCAGACCGCAAACAGGCTTTTCTCCCACTTCATACATTATACTGAGGAAAAACGGACATAACCTTGGCAGGAAATTATATCCAACAATAATATCAGTTTCTCTTGAGAAACCAAATATCCAGTCCACTCTGCTCTCGCATCCTTCATGCTTCTCTACAACACATGTTAATGTATTAAGACACACTGGTGAAGGCTTACGAGATTTCTCTGTTCACGTCAGTGTTGGTTTAGTATCGCTGAGAAAATATATTGTTATATATTATAAGGAAACCTTATTGTAAAGTGTTGCTGTTTTATGGTTCTAATTTTAGTTAACTGTAATAACCCTGCACTCTAAAAAAAATGTTTTAATCAATTTTGGGTCAGATATGGACAAACTCAAACATTGGGTTAAAAAATGTAACCCAATGGCCCAATGTAACCCAATTTTTTAGAGTGTGGTAAACTCTGGCAGAACAAACCAACAAATGAATATCTTTAGACCGATGTGCTCTTTCTTCCACTGAATTTAACTATGAAATAAAGCAGGAATGCATTTTCTGGTAGGAATACGTTACAGGTTAGTCCATCTTGACGCCCATTGTTCACACAATTTATCAGGTAATTATGTTTCGTCTTCAGCGATTCCTGGAAGAAAATCGAGAGGTTGGATTTACTTATTTTAGCCTGCAAGACATCAGCAAGTAATAGCATTGATTTTTAACAAGAGCAAAGCATGAAGGGAAAGATTACACCCAATCATTTAGTTTTTTTACCAATTCCTGAGACATTCTTGGGAAGAAAAACAAGCTACATTTTACGGAGATTTGTATTAAATAATTATTGTGGATTAAATCTGTTAAAAATGTTAGTTTATGTTGTCTTGTGACCTCACAAAATGTGTTTCCTCGTTGTGTGAACAATGTCAGATAAAATAAGGTGCAATGTCAGGTCAGATATTTATAATAAACATATGCATTCAGCTTATTAGGAAATAATCAAGACTTTAAGATGGTTTCAAACTGTTTTAGCTCTATACCTGTTAGTTGTTTTGTTGCAACTCACTTCAAACCACATATGAATTCATTTCAGCAGTCATTTTGTTTTCTATTGTGATGTTAGTTACTATTATGACCTACAATCACAAAAAAATAATTTACAATTTGTGTGATGGAGCTGAAACTCCAGGGTTATTATAGAGTAGTTGTCAAGCGTGATTCCTGTCATAGGAATATTGGTATCACCCTTTATTCAAATATTATTAAAAATGTGAAAAGAATTTGTACGCGTATTGCGTAGTTGCACTTGGAGTCAATTGTTTTATTTGTGATAATAAGTCAATGAAACATGACAAATTGGGCAACATAATTGTTGGCCTGACTGTCACACAAATAAATTATGAATCTCTCTCTCTCTCTCAGAAAAGCCTGGTGAGATTTTAAAAGAGGACCTTCAGGATGAAGACTGAGAAGTCTCTGACAGTATTTAAGGACACATGGCGTATTATTTATGATCCGAGGACATATGGTGTGGGAAGGACTGACCATGTCCTTTTATAATATTCAATAACGCTTTAGTTTAGGCTCCAATTGTCACTATTAACTAGTTTCTTATTATCATGCATATTACTAGGATATTGGCTGTTTATTAGTACTTAAAAAGCACATATTAATGCATGACCATATTCTACATCCCTTAATCCTCCCCAATACCTAAAAAAAAAATAGGAGTTTATTAGGCAAAAGTCATAGTTAATAGTGAGAATTGGACCCTAAACTAAAGTGTGACCGAATATTCAGAAAATAAACAGCAAACAGGGCGATATTTCTGATTGAGTTGCTCCAAAATAATGTCAGGTGTGCGACATGTTTTGTTTGCCGTGTTTCACACACTCGAAAACCCGAAGCGTATCATCACCTTCATTTTTCTTCCCAGAGACAACACTTTTATTTTTAGATAAGGGCCTAGAAAAGCATTGAGCAATTGTCGGCAATGATTTAAAGTTTTAGTGGCTGCATGACCTTTTAAAAACAAGTTGTGCGAACACAGCGGTGACTAATGTTTGTGTGGTTGTGTTCGCCATCATCACACACTTCAGGTGAATGTCTATAAAGGTCAAACATGAAAGCACAGGTTAATATCATTCAGTCTGAAGCACTCTCTGGTTTTCAGTCACATTGTTTGTATAGCAGTAGCACGAGCCGACCGGTTAATGCAAAGGTAACAGGGGTGCCGCCTCGACAGATGCTGGGAAGCGGCAAATCCAATTGGGTGACACATAATTAAACTGGCAGAGATTCCTGCGGTAAAGACGCTTACAAGAGAAACACCCCCAGCCTCTCTGCTGGAAGCACAACCATTAAATCATCAGTCAAACATTCCTTAAATAATATTAAGTCAAGCTCATTCCCAGCAAATCGGGCGGATCGGTGGCCTACTTTTATAGTTAGACTGCAAAAAAAATGATGTTCGTCCTCTGTAATTTCATCTCGGTTTCCATACAAGACAAATATATTTACTTCAGAAGCAAATTGACATGAGATAACAAGTTTTGTTTTCTGAAAAAAGCTTCAAAATAAAGTGACTTTATGCTTAAAACTAGGAAAAATAAAGTTCTGGATTGAAGTTTTCAGTTTTTATTAAAAAAATGTCTGACCCCGTTGGCAGGTTTTGTTGTTGTTGTTATTTTAAGCATAAAGTAACTTCATTTTGATCAGTTTTCAAGCTATGTTTTAGACGGGATTAATCTTGTTTTATGAAATCTTGTCATTTTTGCATTAAGATGTAATTACTTCAAAAGCAAAATGACATAAGATAAGTATTGCTTTATGAAAAATGTATAAAATACTTTATGCTTAAAACAAGAAAATCTGCCAATGGGTTCATAAAATAATGTTTTCCCTTTAAATTAAGTTTATTTTTCTGACCAGTGTTGACAGCTTTGAAAGGTTTTTTAAAACAGAAATAGTTGTTTTAAGCAGGATTTTTAATATCTTCAGTAAATGTATCTTGATTTATGCACGATTAGATATTTTACTGCAAAACAAGACAAAAACAGAGGAAGAACATTATTTTTCTGCAGAGCGGCCGTTTTTGGTCACAAGGAAGGAAGGTTGTGACATTTCATCTCAAGCAATTAAAGAAATTAAAACTTGCAAACACAAGCACAAATGCAGAATAACACAAGGCTGTTTGAAGGGAAAACTCATACTGGTCAAGACCTCGCTCAAACGAAACAAAGTTTGTATATTGACAGTATTGAGAAGATCATTGAAAATAGGCCTATAGACTGCCATCACTACATTATGTCTCCATCTGCGTCGTGATCTTCCTTATTTTTCATTGTTTA
Organism: Semotilus atromaculatus; assembly: GCA_031834385.1. Classification (NCBI taxonomy): domain Eukaryota; kingdom Metazoa; phylum Chordata; class Actinopteri; order Cypriniformes; family Leuciscidae; genus Semotilus; species Semotilus atromaculatus. The sequence continues at coordinate 167,431 of JAULUF010000065.1, forward strand.
GCAGATATGCACAATAATAACAGAACTCAAATTGTTGAAAGACATCAAAGAGAAAACAAAGTTATTCGATGTGCATTATAAGGCTTTTTAGAAATAGGTTTGAATGAGAGCTAGATAAATACAGTGAGATTCTCTCAGCATGAGACCTATACAAAGCCAGAGCTGCACTTTCCAATAAATCTAACGTTTGCTAGGAACACAGCGGTGGTTGTCTGGTCGACTTAGAAAGCTGGAACGAACACCTCGGAGCGAGCGTGACTCCAGCCCGAGTCTTCGCCGAGCCGTACGAGAATCACAATCTGATTTGAGTCATTCTCGGAGGTGAAGAGTTACCAGCAATCTTGGTAAGGCCTCGGGCCTTCATGGCCAGCCAACAACGACCACACAGAATAAGAACAACAATGCATGCTTTCAAACTGATTTTCAAAAGGGACATTTGCGTTCGGGAAAAAAAAAACTCCCTCTATGAGAAAATAGAGCATATTGTGTGCTTTTGCAACACCTACACCAGGTCAAATACCGACTTTTCCGTTCCAGCTTCGGTCTCCTTCCTCTTTGAGAGGAATCCTAACACAAAACATTGCCAAATGTAACACTAAAAACACCTATCCATGTTCAAACTCCAAGCTACCTACAGACTTTACAAATTAAGTAATACAATTATACTGTTAAAGTTTCATTTAGAACTGAGACCGTAAAAGTGCTACAGTTACTTGACCATATACAGTTAAAAATTCATCATTCTACATTACCGAATGGCACGAGCCGATTGGCTTCTGTTGATCCTGCAGCCAATGAGAGTGCTTGCTCAACATTTAAATAGTCTTGTTCATAGTTTGCTGTAATCTAGTCCAGAGCTCCTCTGAACCCCTCCACCTCCCCAGCTCCGCCTGCCTAGATCTGCTACGGGATTCATTACATCATTACATGCTCACAGCAGCGTCTGTGTATCTGTTAGCGCTAGCAAGTGCACACTCGATCTGTAGCAGCAGCAGCAGCAATACTAAACAGCAGCAGAAGATAGTCATCAAGACCTAATACATATACAAGTTCAACAGCATGACAAAACTATTCCAAGAGTTGTCAGGATTGATATATATATTAAAAAAATCTGGTAAATTAAATATAAATAATCACACAATGAAACATTTAATTAAACTTTTAAACGTTAATTAGGTTTTCACTCACTCACTTGAAGTCTAGAGCAAAGCAATATCAGTTTTTCAGCACAAATTGACTTAGACCTGCAGTGAGTTATAAAATCTCACTGTCAGGGGATAAAAAACAAAATCAAACAAACAAATGTATTTTATTTTATTTTATTTTAAATCATTGAAATGTTGGACCTCTCAAATACCCTGCTCAGATTCATCCAAAAACTGCTGCTGTCTTTTGAAAGTCAAACCACTGTTAATTGTTTCGTCTGCTACACGTTCTGTTACTGGCTTCTACTATGGAGTTATTTTTAGGAACTGACATGAAAAATCAGATAAAAGAAGCAGATAAAAGTCTTCCATTAAACGTGAATACGCTGGCTCTTCAAATGAGAAGGTTTCTGCAGCTCTTTATAAGCTCATTCAATTCTCATATCAGCCATTTAAAGAGCCGTCCAGCCCTCAGCGGACTCAGAGAACGACAGCAAACGTCCCATCGAGCCTCCGCATGACTGCGTGTTCAATCTGAACTGACTCCGAGACGTTTGACCTCTACCGTTAACAATAAACTTCTGAAGAACCTCAGCGTGCCTACAGGCCTGAGCAACGGCAGCTCTCACGGACCTGATGTCAGGGACTGACCATCCTATTATTGCATCTTCAAGATGAAAAGATCCTCCTGGAATAGGATGACAAAGGCGAGGGCATTTACACTAAGAGACAGCCATGACATTTTAATTGTTTTGCATTGGAGATGCTGTTTGTAAGCTGTACTGCATGAATCATATCAAATATTCCAAACTTTACATGATATCAGATTATGGGGTTCAGTGAAGCATGACATTGCTGCTTAAAACTCTCAACCGCAGAAAAATCCCATATGTTTGTTGACAAAATATTTAAATGTCATGCAAAGCAGAAAATACATGTCTGATTTGATCTTATTTTGTTTTATATCTGGGGGTTAAAATAAGTACGGCTCAATCCGCAGCATTTCTGGCATAATGTTGATTATTTTTACGGTGTCCATGATACAGTGTAATTACTTAATTAATTACTTAGTAGTAGACATTGTAATAACATGTAACAAAATGTAATTAACATGCAACTAAGTTATGGAACAGCCTGTACTTACAGATTGTAATTACACTCATGTAATAGGCAGCTACTGTTAAACATATGTAACAGGCCGAGACGGTTACATACATGTTACCGACTTGGTACAATGTAATTATATAAGAAAGTACTTTGTACTACTCAATGTAACAAGTACTTAAATATGTTACTATGCCTGCAGTTACACATGGTCATTTTGTACCTTCTAAAATAGTGTATCAAGATTGTACTTAAGTGTACTTCATGTGTATAAGGTATGTAGATACACATGAAGTGCACTTAAGTACAACCTTGATACACTTTGATTTAGAAGGTACAAAATGACCATGTGTAACTGCAGGGTTTTTACCTTAGTAACATATTTAAGTACTTGTTACATTGTACCAAGTCGGTAACATGTATGTAACTGACTCGGCCTGTTCCATATGTGTAACAGTAGCTGCCTATTACATGAGTGTAATTACAATCTGTAAGTACAGGCTGTTCCATAACTTAGTTACAGTGTATTTTGTTGGATTTAAACACATAATGTTCCAGATTTATAAAAAAAAAAAACATATCAAGTGATTTGTTTGCATTATTTGAGCTGTAAATAAATCATCATGCATACAGTTGATTTAGGGCTTTAGGCTTTATGTTTCCATGGACTCCACAGAAAAAGGTTAATAAGAGATTTGTTCATGCTTTAATCATGTAAACACACATATAGTTGATGCCTTGTGGTTGTACTTTTGAAACATTTTACATTTACATACTTACTATTGTAAGTGCCTCAGTTTAATGTAGATTTTTGCTTCAAAAAAATAGGGACAATCTGAAATAAATTTTTGTGGTAATCAACACTGTGCCATAAATGCTGTCAGCTGAACTTGTGCTAACCCCCAATATTCCTTTATGAATAATGCTCAGCAACGCAAAAGCAGCATTCTCGTAAAACTGATTCATTAAGTAATTAAACTGCGCAGTATCCAGAGTAATTAACTTATCAACAAGTAATCATTCTCAGTTTGAAAGGCCCTAAATATTGCACCCTCCACACACAGACATTAGGCAGGAGATTAATTACCTGCAAACAAACACCTGACCGGCTGAGCGTCTCTGGTGAAAGCATATCTCTGCCATCTCTTCGTGGATAATTATGCCCTCTGTCTTTCAATTAGCCAAGCATTTGCAGGCTGTCACTCTTCATTGCAGTCTTACAGTCACTGTTACACGCCACGCTTATCTCTGACCCGGGGAGATCGTCTCTGGAGATTTGTATTGCTCTTTCATATCTCAGGAGACCTAAAGGACTTCTCAGCTATCTTTTATTTTAGTATCACATTTGTCTCAGATGTTTCTGGTAAATTCACAATGGAATATAAAAACAGAAGCAAATAAGATCATTGGTTCAGTAACTCTCTATTCAAAAATCCCTCAAAAATACTTTAAAGGTATCCTTTTCTGCTTGTTCCCATTTTCATCTTTCTGTAGGCTAGTGTGTAATGTTGCTGTTTGAGTATGAAAAGCTCCAGTTCTTCTCTATATCAGAGTCAGTGTTTCTGAACTCCTGAAACGCCTCCATTGTATCTTGAGTTTCTTCCGGGAACGAACACGTCACAGTATTCCTCATTATAATAATTAATACGCAGAATAAAGGGGCGGGGCCTGGTTGAGTTAGTTAGTAGTGTGTTAAACTGGTGGTTATGGTAAGGGGCGGGACATTTCACAAACACACTCGAAGCGCTCGACCAATCACAACACACTGATCCAGCCGACCAATCAGAGCACAGTGTGCTTTTCAGAAGGAGGGGCTTCATAGAGACAGGAAGTAAACAGGAAGTTACTGACAGACTGGGAAGAGACGGGAAGTTTTATTTCCACATTTAAACATATTCTAGTAGAGTGGTCACCAATCCTGGTCCTGGAGGGCCGCTGTCCTGCAGAGTTTAGCTCCAACCAGGTCCAACACCTCTGCCTGGAAGTTTCTAGTATGCCTAGTGAGACCTTGATTAGCTGGTTCAGGTGTGTTTAATTGGGGTTGGAGCTAAACTCTGCAGGACAGCGGCCCTCCAGGACCAGGATTGGTGACCACTGTTCTAGTAGATTCTAGTACTATATTCTAGTAGAGCCCAAAACATTAAAGGGCATAATATGTGCCCTTTAAAAAAATGCAATTTATACATTCAATGACTTAAAAAAAACAACTGCCCTGATATCAAAATCTGCTCGAATCCAATCATTCTCATGGGTCAAAAGAAAAAAGAGTATTTTTCCTCTTCCAGCAGATCCGCCTCCACCATTACCTCTCTTACAGACAAACATGTCCTGTCGCAGGGCTCTGGCAGCCATCAAATGTGATTTCCCCGCGTAAATATTTGTCAAACAAGCGATGCATTGCCCTGTCACCGCTGAAGAAAAGCCGTGCCTTTCCCCGTTTGAATTATACCAATTTGTGGCTTCATGTCTCGAGTCCGTGCCATGCTTTTTTTTAATCCCCTCCACATCTGAGGCTTCCTCTAATGGTGCATAATTCCTCTCAAAGTGAGCCGGCCGGTGAAGAGGGGATATTTGAGATGATGGGCACGGGCAATAACAGAGCCACTGGGCTGTGCAGGGCGAGCGGATCGGCCCGGGAGAAGAGAAGGGAATTGTCAGGCTTTATCAGACCCTCTATCAGCAACACGGCTGGAGAAATGGGCCCTCATAAATTATGAAGGATGTATTATCACACAAATGGAATGGGTGACAGTGATGGAAATTAGAAATGGGATTCAGCTCTTCGGTCGAGCCCGGTAATTATGCGGCAACAATATATTACGGCTTCTCCAGAGCCCAATGTCAGACGCTTTACCTGGGCGCTGACGTGCATGAGCGCGCACGCACTTAAATCTCTCATGTTTCTCCGTACTGGAATCCGACGGTGGTTGGTTTGAAATTTAATGACGCCGCACACTCTTTCTGGAGCAAATCGCTGCAAAAAAACAGGGTTTTGGTCCATGAATTATAAATGACAATTATTTTTCAAACTGCGCTCTAATGGAGAGGGATCTACTTTGGGGGTATCGCCGAATTCAATTTCCAGACAGCATCAAGGTCATTTCTGTGCAAAGAAGTATGAATTGTAATTATTAATTAGCGAGACGGTAATCGCTGGTGTGCGTTTCACCTCCGAGACACGAAGAGCGAGTGGCTGATTGAGTTCTTCTCTCAGAGGTTTAACAGACGGAAGAATCACAAGATGCGGAGATCTCATTTCCTGAGTGATTTCTTTGTTTTCTCGCTGTTTCCCAGCACAGACTGGCTGAAACGAGGAGCAACACATCTGAAACACATAGGCTTCTTCTGCTGCTCCTCGAGTTGGGAAGCTGAAGGTCAGTTGTGACGCTTCATTAAACTCTACTATCTCTCTGTCTTGGCTTTTATGGCTGTTTAGATGAGTGTGTTTTGAAAGAGGCTATTTCTGGCCTCTGTTATTAATTGCTTCATACTGTATATTTTCACGTTCAGGACTTCCTCGCGGCTGTGAAAGAGACTGTCTGGCAGTTGTCTAAATAAATCAGATCTCGTGTGAGCGCTCCAGACAGATGACAGGAGCTGAAGAGCTGGACCGCTTGTCGAGGCCCAGATGAAGGGTTGATTAACATGACGAGAGACATGTTTGCTCTGTTTTAAAACCTAGAGAGCTTAGCAGATGAGTCCATTATAGAAAAGATAACCCTTGAGGTGTGCCTAATTATATTGAATGTGCACTTTGTATTAATGAAAAAGGCGACTTAAGTGCATTTAAAGAGTGTTTGACAGTTTCATAACACGTCTAAGTACACTTTTAAAGAGAACTTTGTAATTGTCATATTAAAAGTTTTACTTTGATGTGTTGACTAACATAAAGCACATGTACAAATGATCATTTTAACTCTAGTGTGTTATTCAATATTACATTTAAAGTTATTATATTTTAAATGTTCTGCACTGCAACTACATTACAAATGTGTAATTACAAATATATTTAAATACATGGCATACTGGTTTCAATATAAATGACATTAAAGTATAATTTAGTTTACCATAAATGCTTGCCAGTATTCAGCAGCACATTTTAATCATATCTCAAAATAAATAGAAGTGTGATGAAATTACAAAGATTTTTAACTGCATTTAATATACTAATTTGTCATTTTAATTTGTTTTTAAGTAAGATGCAAATAAGTGTCATTCAATTCAAAACTTTTAAAGTCGGTCTATATTATTTCTGAAAGTGTTTTATTTTTTAATTTTTTATTTGCAACAAGTGTACTACTTTTCCCACATGGAAACCCCAGAATGCATTAATAAAAATAAAAACAAAACAAAATCTGAGATAGTGAAATATTCCAAATACCATATAAACATATATTAATTAAAGGATCAATTGGCTGTATGAGAGCATGACACTGCTAATGCCAAACTCACAGCTATTGTGTTTTAAATGCAGATCCTCTTCAATGTCTTGTCTTATATTTTCTCTTTTGAATGCCAATGCTGCTGTTATTGGTCATGTTTTTTTATGTGGATTTCAATTTAATATCTTCATCATAAACTTGTCAAATTCTGTTTTATGACAGACGTGTAAATTTGACTGGTTTAGCATTTGACCAACAATAATTTCTGCTCTCTCTTTCTCTTTTTTCTTTCCCTCTCTTTTATCCCCAGCCAGAAACGGAAAAATATGCATGCTGGTGTTTAAAACCTTCTGATCGCTGGATTTTGTCGCTCTAGACTGGCAGTAGGGTTTGGATATCATTCCTCCACACTGCAACTGTTTTATTTTGACACAGTTTTACTGATCTACATGATTTAATACTATAAATGCCCTCAGGAAAAAACACAGTCAGATATTCATTGTTACAGCTAGGATTTTATATCAAGCATACTTTGCTGAGGAAACTGAGCTCTTTCACTGAAAACTAGTGTCGGTCATGCTTTGTTTAAGCTGAATGTTTCTCCAGCGCTTTATACGGTGACAATGCTCAACAGAGAAAATGCTAGACAAAAAAAAAAAACTTTGGGTCCAAACCATTTAATCATCATCTCTCAAACATCACATTCATGCAGACGTCCTGGTCCATCGAATGAAATGGATCACATGGTCACTGTCACTTTAGTCTCTACAGTCGTAGCCCCATTATCAGGGCTATCAACTTAAATAAGTATAGAACTTATTTATAAATGGTTTTTGTTGCCTCTAGAACAAGATAAAACAGATACGAGCTTATTAAAACAAAGTGGAGTTGCTTTTATATCTACGTATGGTGCATTGTATTTTGTATTGATAAAAGGTGAATTATTCAGATTATACCACTGTTATCAGTTAATGCATTCCCTGGACATTGAACCATTGATCTTGCTCTACTATTTGAGCTATTGCATATTGTTTTGCTGAGGAAGTACAGCTGAGTGATTTTAAACTGTAATGAGGTAAAACAATGTAGTTGTTGTTGTAGAAATTGCTAGAATGACCTCGCATTATTCATAACTGCAGAAGAGACACACACGGATTACACCCTTCAAAATAAAGGTCCCAGAAGGGGTCTTTTGCAGTGATGCCACAGAAGAACCTTTTTAGATCCCCAAAAATAACCTTTCAGCGAATACAAAACTAAAGCTTATTTGATGGCATCTGGATCCAAGAATCTGGAATGTTGGAAACATGGAATGTTTTCATTCCAAAAAAGGTTCTTTAGATTATTAAAATCCTTCACATTAAAAAAAAATTAAAATAACGTTATTCTATGGCATCACTGCAACCTTTTTTCTTCCATTCTTAGTGTAAATAATATTTTAATAATCTAAATAACTTTTTCCCCCCACTATAAAGTACCTTTTGTGGAATGGAAAGGCTCCATGGATGTTTAAAGGTTCTTCATGGAACCATCGATGCCAATAGAGAACATTTATATTTATGTAGTCACATGTTAGTTTAGGGTCCAATTCTTTTAACTAACTATTAACTACGACTTTTGGTTCAATAAACTCCTAATTACTGCTTATTAATATTTACTAAGTAAGGGTTAAGGGATGTAGAATATGGTCATGAATAATGCATTAATATGCATGCTAATAAGCAAGTTAATAATGATAATTGGACCCTAAACTAAAGTGTTACCTTTATTTATTTATGTTTTCAACATGGATTATTCAGTGTCTGATAGAGGATGGGATACTGACAGTAAGCCTCCAGTGGCCGGTCTCTTCTAGCAAGGGACAATCCCAAATCCCATTATGAGGGATGCAATCTTTTTTTTTTTTTTCATTGTTGATCAGTAGAGTGTAAAGCTCAGCATGGCAGTCAGCGCTCTTGAAACACCTAGACCAAACGGCTGTATAATATTAACTAAATGACTTAAAACAATGCATATGTTTCTGGTGTTGTATTGTTTGTATCAACGCTCTCACTCTTTCATTCGTTCTCTAACTGCCCGTCCATCCAGCGCAGCGATGTTTGATGTTTCCATTCTCATTGATGTTCATATTCTCTTTTTTTTTCAATAGAGCCCTTGTTTCCCACTCCGAAAGTTAAAGAAGCAACCTTCCTTTGAAAAGTTTTTGCTTGCTATGCTTCTTTTGTCTCACATGCCTTGGGATCACAAGGTCTGCTGAATTTAAATGCAAATTGCCAAAATAAATTATTGATTCCTTCAAAGCTGCAGCAATAAGAAAACATGTGGGAACAACGCCGGTCCTTCATCCCTCCGGACCCGCAAACAATATATCAACTTTTGTAGACTTATGCAGATTGTTTAAGGGAATAGAACAATAAACAAACAAACAAACAAACGTTTCAGGACAATGCTAATATATGCACAATAACTCGGCCTGCGAGTCTACATATTTCATTATATAAGCAAATAATACAAAGGCATGATCAAATATTCATCAGTATATAGTGATAGCACCTCAGTTTGACGTGCAAGAGGGAAATTGATCATTAAACAATGAATCTCCAGTGCTTTGGAAAATGAATGCCTATGTTAGTCTGACAGCTCACAGGCCAGGTGTGTGTTTCCCAAAAGCATCGTTAGCCAAATATAGTCACAAGTTCCGTCATTATCAGCAGTTCAACGACTCGTGTTCCCGAAACCATCGTTCCAACAAACATTTGCAAACAGCGTCGCAGAGTTGTGTGTGTGTGTGTGAGCGACAGATCTCCTGTGTTTAGAAGCAGAGTTTACAGTTTTCATGACATGTGGACTTAATAAATCATTATCTTAATGAAATAAAATAAGCAAGCTGACATTCAGTACAATCTGTGTCTTTTATTCAGAATACATACAAATGTAATTTACGTCTTTTAGTTTGAGATTTAAAGTGCCGTTTTGTAAGAGTGTGCATGTGTGAACGAGCTCTGGTGCGTGAGAACGACTCTATGATTGAATCTGGAAATAAAGCAAAATAACTGAGAAAAATGAGAAATATTCCTTAGATGTCATGTCTGTAATTTATAGCAAAACATCTAGCATTAATTCGATCTCAAACAGATTCATTAAAAGTAGTTATTACTCCAACATGCGTGACATCATTAACCAACGTGGGGGAACAACCCGTGACTCGCGAGTTGATTTCTTCAACGATGCGTCGTATGATAGTTACGGCACTGTACGGGAAACACAGCCCAGGTCAGCTCTACTGTCCTCCTCATTACTATTTTCAACATCATCTGGGGACGGCAGGAGTACAGTAGAGGGATGTCCTAGTTACATTCATACCTTGAGAACAGACGGGGAGGACACATGGACACCATCTGATCACAGAAATCCTGTCTTCAATTTATATGCTTAAAGGGAGTTTGAGTTTATGAGTTTCTTTCTTCTGCTGAACACAAAAGAAGATATTTTGAAGAATGTTGGTGAACAGACTTGTTCTTTTCTTCTGAAAACACAAGTTTCTTTCTTCTGTTGAACACAAAAGAAGATATTTTGAAGAATGTTGGTGAACAGACAGTTGCTGGACCTACTATGTATCTACTATGGAAGTCAATGGGGTCCAGCAACTGTCTGGTCACCAACATTCTTCAAAATATCTTCTTTTGTGTTCAACAGAAGAAAGAAACTAATACAGGTTTGAAACAACTTGAGGGTGAGTAAATAATGACAGAATTTTCATTTTTGGGTGAACTATCCCTTTAATTGAGCTGTAAGAGGAAAATGTTTGATGATAAAACGAAACAATGTACACATGGAGGCAAATTCACGCCACCAACATCAAATGCCATTCTTACCCTTGTGTCTGTGTGTGTTTTATAATGATAGGTTAAATAGAGTTTTAATGAAATCATTTTGTGATGTCATTACAGAAAACCCAGAGCTGACTTTCAGTTTGCAAATAATAAAGGCCTGCAGGTGTAATTATCTAATTAGATAAGACATTTCAAATGAGATATCAGTACCACTAACCAACTAGTTAACTATTATTAATGCTGTTGTTGTTGTTACAAAAAACAGGGTTCCTGGTTTTCCAGATAGATAGATAGATAGATAGCCAATGGAGTAAGACATCAACACTTAAATTAAAATATATTCTGTAGAAAACAATTCTTTCTTTTTAAGAAAAAAAAAATACATGAAAATTATATATTTTAACTGGAATACTACGACTACTAATAATACTGAAATTACATAAGATATTATAAAATGTTCTCATTAATTTTAGATTTCTTACCCCATTTGGGTATATATTATTCTTAGTATCTTATGCAATTTCAGTTTTCAATTTTTTTTATTATTTTTTTTAGTTTACAGAAAATTGAGACACATAAATCGCATGGGTTTAATAATAATAATCAAATAATAATAATAATTTTAATAATAATAATAATTTCTTGCCAGAGAAAGGACAGGTAATGGAGAGGAAGGGAATGGCAGGTAAGAATGTGGCGAGCTGGATCCAAACCCACATCGATCACATTAGCACATCTCCAACTATTATTGTATTCCAGCTGAAACAAACTGCCCTCACGCTCGTCTTCTGAGCCAGTTTCTTTTTGTCCTCAAAACATATCAAAGATCACAGTTGCAGGAAGTCTGAAATGTCTATTTTTCACGGTCAATAGATAATACTTTGCAATGACCAGTCGAATGCCGGAAACGTGATTTAGCCTGTTACCTTGAGCATTGATCCATAAGCCACACGGGTTCCTCTCACTTCCAGTAAGTTCACAGAGAGGAATCACAGCCCTTGAGTTTCCTCAACTCTGAGAAGTGTGTAATTGGGATTTCGACCATAATTTATTTGACTACAAATTCAAGAATGAATAGATTCAATGTCCCAATTGAGCACATCTCGAGATACTACACGTCCACGTTCTCTCGTTAAAGTAAAACCGCTCAGAGGAGTGTGTTCGCCCAAGGCGTGTGTGTTAGGAAATGCACGCGAGCTCAGAATAACACATGTCCTTTTTCTCCATTCAATGCAATCTCTGCCTCTGACAGAACAGAAGCAACACAGAAAATGCATTAGTGGAGAATCGCACCCGAGGGTCCGTGATCGCCTCCACCAACGTCAGGGTCCTGCACTGATGCGTTTCTCCCTCAACCCGCCTGTCTCTCCGAGGATGGCTGTAAGGCGGCACACATCCCTCCTGAAGGAATGACCCTCCGTGTTCTCTAGAGACACGGCTCTATCTGATGGGTATAAAAGAGCAGGTCCGATTGGCTGAAGCTGAATGTCTAATACGAGCGATTTAGTCAAAGCTGAAGCCCGGAGATCAGCGGGAGAAAAATGAGTGTGAGATATTTCTGAAAAGAAGATGAGGAAGTGTAACAAGATTATTTCACATTACCTCAGGCAACATCCAGCCAGAGCCGTTTGTCCAAATCTCTCCTCAATCCAGTCCAGCGCTTATTCTGAAATACTCATTCTAATTCCAATCAAGCACACAATTACCCAAACGTGATGGCTAAAAATATTCATCATGTGCAAACGTGATAAATTAGGCATGATGATATTTTGCATATTTCGAATGAGCGTTATACTTCCTTTTTCACTTCAGTAAGATATGCATGTGTGAATTTCAGCATGAACACGTTCTAACGGTGACAATTTCTTTATCCAGCCATTCAAACGTGATAAGTGTGTGTGTGTGTGTGTGTGTGTGTGTGTGTGTGTGTGTGTTTCTGTTGCATACTGACACATCTGAGACGGCTCTGTGAAACAAAACATGTTAAAAAAAACAAAAAAAACTGTAACTGTCTATCAGGCTGCAATATCATACTCAATAATCACAGAGAATGGCTCATTTAAGATCTGACAGAAACAAAACTCAAGCTCTCAGACAAGAACCAGAAACGAGACGTCTACCGAAGACGGAGGATGCCTTTGTTATGTATTTTAGTTAACTGAAATGGCCAGATTACATATTATTATTATTATTAGAGACATAAAACACTTGACACACTCTAATTTTTCTTTGTTGAGCACAGACAAATTTAAACCCAGTAAAACTGAAAACTCAGTTTCAACTGCTGCCATTCATTTTGAAGTAAAAGTCTAGCCAAAGATATAATTTGCAATTCAATTTTTTATCCACTTTAAACCAAAACTACTTTCTTTCTTCTTTAGAAGACCAAAGGCAAATCTCTGGAGGCTTTTCACTAGTTCTTTTCCATGCAATTACAATGAACGGATACTGAAGCTTTTAGACTACAAAAATATCATAAAAGTATCATAAAAGCACTCCATTGAACATGTGCTATATTCCTAGTCTTTGTGCAAGACACTGGATTTTAAGACATTATTGATTAAAAACAAAAACTTGGCATTCACACTTGTTCTCTTTGAGATAAGCATTCAGGGTTTGTGAACAAATTCTTTGAGTAAGATCTTTTCAATAGCCGTGTTTCGCTTGTCAAAAGCGTGCTAGTGCTTGCCAGGGCCAGTCGCGTTTCCACTGTCCACTGTTCCTCATCTGGGCCTCATCTGGGCCTCATCTGGGCCTCACCTGGGCATCAGCTGGGCCTCATCTAGGCCTCATCTAGGCCTCATCTTGGCCTCAACTGGGCCTCAACTGGGCCTCATCTAGGCCTCATCTAGGCCTCATCTTGGCCTCAACTGGGCCTCATCTAGGCCTCAGCTGGGCCTCATCTATGCCTCATCTTGGCTTCAACTGGGCCTCATCTTGGCCTCAGCTGGGCCTCATCTATGCCTCATCTTGGCCTCAACTGGGCCTCATCTATGCCTCATCTGGGCCTCAACTGGGCCTCATCTTGGCCTCAGCTGGGCCTCATCTATGCCTCATCTTGGCCTCAACTGGGCCTCATCTAGGCCTCATCTGGGCCTCAACTGGGCCTCATCTAGGACTCACCTGGGCCTCAACTGGGCCTCAACTGGGCCTCATCTGGGCCTCAACTGGGCCTCATCTAGGCCTCAGCTGGGCCTCATCTATGCCTCATCTTGGCCTCAACTGGGCCTCATCTAGGCCTCATCTGGGCCTCAACTGGGCCTCATCTAGGACTTACCTGGGCCTCAACTGGGCCTCAACTGGGCCTCATCTGGTTCTCATCTGGACCTCATCTAGGCCTCAACTGGGCCTCATCTGGGCCTCATCTGGTTCTCATATGGGCCTCATCTGGTTCTCATCTGAGCCTCAACCGGGCCTCATCTGGGCCTCAACTGGGCCTCATCTAGGACTCACCTGGGCCTCAACCGGGCCTCATCTAGGCCTCATCTGGGCCTCATCTAGGCCTCATCTTGGCCTCAACTGGGCCTCATCTGGTTCTCATCTGGGCCTCATCTAGGCCTCATCTAGGCCTCAACTGGGCCTCATCTGGGCCTCAACTGGGCCTAAACTGGGCCCCAGCTGGGCCTCATCTAGGCCTCAACTGGGCCTCATCTGGGCCTCAGCTGGGCCTCATCTAGGTCTCAGCTGGGCCTCATCTAGGCCTCATCTTGGCCTCATCTGGGCCTCATCTAGGCCTCATCTGGGCCTCAACTGGGCCTCATCTAGGCCTCAACTGGGCCTCAACTGGGCCTCATCTGGTTCTCATCTGGGCCTCATCTAGGCCTCAACTGGGCCTCATTTGGGCCTCATCTGGTTATCATATGGGCCTCATCTGGATCTCATCTGAGCCTCAACTGGGCCTCAACTGGCCAAATACCTTGGGTCCAAAGTGGGCCAACTGGGGCTTGAGTAAGAAGACTGTCAACACCACTGCTCATTTCCCATGATTTTATATCAGGCTACCAGCTAACTTCAATATTTAAAACTGTGGCGAGCAGGACGAGGTTGAGGGATGTGAGATATTTTTAGCTCAAAACTCACTTTTTTAAACACCAGCGAGTGTTTGAAATAACTTCCTTTCAATCCAATGGGGATTCTGATCAATTCTTTTTTTTAAATTAATTTAATAATTGCAGGAATTATTCTGACAAGACTAATGCAACAAAGATGTAATAGTAACAATTTTCTAAAATGTCTAAATTAAATAGACAAAAAAAGCAAAAGAAGTATCTTATTTCTTTGATCAAATTATATAGTAAAAACAGAAATATTGTGAAATATTATTCCAGTTTAAAATAGCTGTTTTCTGTGTGAATATACAGTGAAATGTAATTTATTCCTGTGATCAAAACTTCACAGGACCCATTACTCCAGTCTTCAGTGTCACATGATCCTTCAGAAATCATTCTAATGTTTAATAACAACTTCAGTTTAGAAAAAGCATAAAACAATATGAGGATGTGATTTGTTCTTTGGCGTGGGTTTAAAAATCTGAAACCTCTTTCTGAAAACTGCAGAAGTCTTTCTGACGAATCAAGGCTGAAAAGAACAAGATGTTACAATCATATACCGATTGAGTGATGTATTGTTACAGTGTTGCATAAGGCCTCGTAAACATTGACCAGCTAAAGACATCACATGATTTCTCTCAGACTGCATGCAGATATCATCACCTTTATGAGCATCTGCCTTTTAAATCTCTGCTCAACTTGCTGCACATTCTCAAGGGAGTCTAAGCAAAACACAACTGTGGCAATGAAGCCTTGAATTGTTTTTCATTGCAGGCATGGTGAAATTGATTTTGAGGGTGTGAAAAATGCTCAGCTGAGCCCTCGGCTGAAGGGACGTGTGATGGGGTTTAGGTGTCTGCAAAGGTGGAGATCGAACAGTGAATTGTCAAGGCGTTTGGAAATGGCTTCTTTCTGTAGGTATGGATTGAATGGCAAGCTGTTGACTCTGTTGTTAATGGACTATTGTTTCCCTTGAAAGCTCCACATTGCTATAAAAACACAATAACCATAAAGTTTTATTTCTGTTTTTATTTATCCATGATGCTAGAATCAATTCTGAAAGCATTATATAAAGAAGGAAGGAATTACATTAATTTACAATAAAAATAAAGTGGCTTTTAAAAAAGTAATTTGGCCTTGAAATCATATTTGCCAAACTCCAATGAATATTTCATCAGTGAATCTGTGCCAGCTGTGCCAGACACACACAGAACAGGATCTTCATGCATATCATTTTGAAAACAGAGCACTGGTGGCCTTAGGAAACACTAAATGCAGATAAACACTTAAAATGTTTCTCTTACCGTCCAGGAACAGCGGGCTCCCATGAGAGCGTGTTCAAGCTCACCCGACTTATTTCTTTATTTGGGTGAAATTGCAGATGTGAGCTAAAGCATTTCAGTGAGCAGGGTACACAATTGGGCCACAAATTGTTAAAAAATAAGTTTGGAATAATCAATTTTATTTATTTTTTTGTAAGAAATCTCTTATGCTCATCAAGGCTGCATTCATTTGATAAAAAACAAAAACCGATAAAAATAGTAATATTGTGAAATATTATTTATATTTAAAACTGCCATTTGAATATATAGTAAAATGTAATTTATCAAAGCTGAATTTTCATCATCATTACTCCAGTCTTCAGTGTCACATGATCCTTCAGAAATCATTCTAATATGATGATTTGATGCTCAATAAACATTTATGATTATTATCAATGTTGAAAACAGTTATGTTGCTTCAGATACCATGATATATTCTTTGACAAAAAAAAAACCAAAAGTTAAAAAGAACACAATTTATTTGAAATAGAAATCTTTTGTAACATTATAAATGTACTGTATGTACTGTCACTTTGGATCCATTGAATACTAAATAAAAAAGGAAATTCCTTTCTTACATTTCAATTCAAATATATTACAATATATTAAAATATTCATATATGAATATAGAAATCAGTTATTTTAAATTGTAATAATAATTAAGCGTAGCGTCAGTTCTGGCAGGTCACGTTAGTCAAGCTCGCATCAGTGACTCTCAGGTGATCCTCTACCTATAGGAATAGGACACATATGAGCTCCTTCAGTATTATCAGCAGTATCGCGTTTCTCAGGAGCTGATTCCCCTCCTCCCTCCCCAGCTCCACCTGTGTCCAGTCAGGATTACCCTCCTCCCTCCCCAGCTCCACCTGTGTCCAGTCAGGATTACCCTCCTCCCTCCCCAGCTCCACCTGTGTCCAGTCAGGATTCCCCTCCTCCCTCCCCAGCTCCACCTGTGTCCAGTCAGGATTACCCTCCTCCCTCCCCAGCTCCACCTGTGTCCAGTCAGGATTCCCCTCCTCCCTCCCCAGCTCCACCTGTGTCCAGTCAGGATTACCCTCCTCCCTCCCCAGCTCCACCTGTGTCCAGTCAGGATTACCCTCCTCCCTCCCCAGCTCCACCTGTGTCCAGTCAGGATTCCCCTCCTCCCTCCCCAGCTCCACCTGTGTCCAGTCAGGATTACCCTCCTCCCTCCCCAGCTCCAGCTGTGTCCAGTCAGGATTACCCTCCTCCCTCCCCAGCTCCAGCTGTGTCCAGTCAGGATTACCCTCCTCCCTCCCCAGCTCCAGCTGTGTCCAGTCAGGATTACCCTCCTCCCTCCCCAGCTCCACCTGTGTCCAGTCAGGATTACCCTCCTCCCTCCCCAGCTCCACCTGTGTCCAGTCAGGATTACCCTCCTCCCTCCCCAGCTCCAGCTGTGTCCAGTCAGGATTACCCTCCTCCCTCCCCAGCTCCACCTGTGTCCAGTCAGGATTTGGCATTCTGATTCCCCTTGAATCAGAATAAATTCTTGAATTATACTGTGTTTTAAAATCTTGAATTAATGATATCTGCATACACTCATGTTGGTTCTGTTCTGTTTACCCTAAGGGGCAACATGACATCATGACTTTGCGTAAACATACACGCCACTTTCAAATCAAGTGGCGTGTTATCTATACGCATTTTGAGCTATCCGCGTGTATGTCCACGCCGAAACGAACCGTCATCTTTTGCGTGTATGTCTACGCCGTTAAATGTCCGAGTGATTCCGCGTGTATATGTGCGCCGTTAAATGTCCGAGCGAAACTAAGCAAAATGAATATCTACATCTGGGGAGCGATATTTTTTTTTCCTAGTATGGTAGGGGAAGAGTCATAAATCCCAGTGACGGGTAGGTTTAGGGACGGGGTTGTGGTAGGTCATATATTTATATACAGTAATAACGTTAAGTCACCGGCGTTGATAAACACGCTGAAAAGCGATTATGCGTCTTGATAGCACGCCAAAAATAGAAATACGAATTGGCGTGTCATACATACGCTATTTCATGAGATCAGTCTGTAAGGGGGGTTATTGCTGCTCTTATCCATGCTAGGCTGTATGGATGCGCAGGGAGTTGTCGCCCAGAACAGAACCATACCGCCAATCCAAACTGTACACAATTGCCAATCATATTTGACGATAGTGGTCCTGACAGAATTTCCCAATATTACTCTTTTACTGTTTTACTTAGTCAGCAGAAGAGACTTTTCAAAAACATTATACTGAAAATTCTCGTTTTTTATCAAATATTTCAGTGTTTATTATAAATGATTTATCCGTGAGCAGCATGATTTTTTTATTATTATTAATGTGGCTCATAATCTTGAATCAAAATAACTTTCCCTCCCTTTTGCGGCATCTCTTCTCTTCTCTGATGACGAGGGCGGGCCAACCTGTCACTCACATGAGATCAGCCAATAGCAACCCACAGTCAAAATCAAGACCCGCCCTTTCGTCTTCAAGAAGCCATTTCACTCTGATATACATCACAATAGGGAAAAAAAGCCACAATTTGAGTTTCATTCCAACATAAAACAAAAAAAAACTTTTGCTGACGTTTGACTGGTTATAGATTTCAAAAAGAAAAGCCACATGATCTGTGCCTGTACAACTTTAAAGACCATCATGGACACCAGAGTGTACCGTATTGCTAGAATGTGTTGTACTTGTTGTCGTCACCCACATGTGTAGACCAGCAGTAGCACATGTGACTTCTCTGAGAGCAGAACATGAGGGCGTCCAACAGAAATCTAATCACTGCAATCTCACTTCCACGGCGAGCGCCGACTGCAAAACTCCTGATCGATTACCACTCAGTTTGCCTGTGTGTGAGGGAATGTGTGCGTCTCCTACAAAGAGTTGTGTGTGCAAATGAAACATTTCACAAGGCCGCCGAGTGTGCTGATGGTTATTATATCTATTTTTGGATGCACGTGCACGTACCTCTGTGTCAAGCACCAATTAGATGTAATATGTATTGAGGGTCTAGCATGGAGCTTGGTATGCTAATGTTATGATCTGAAGAAGCTCTGGAGAAAGGGTGCATTAAATTCCTTGAGCCTCAAGGACTCAGGAAATATAAGCAATAACGGATCAATGCTTTGATCAATCGTAGCAATTACCGTTCAAAGCAGGTTTTGCTGTGCCACGCTAGCACTCTGCCTAGCATCATCACCCAGCATGCCACACTGCATCCTAAATGAAAAATTCATGAGGAACCCTTTTATAGGGAATATATCAAGTGCCAAATTACAGAGGATGAAACACACACACACACACACACACACACACACACACACACAAACCCAGACAATCTTTCTCGCTCATGAGCAGGTCCAGACAGAATCCACACACTTTTTTTGGGGGGATGTTCTGTGCTAATATTTTTGGGGTAAAATATGCAGAATAGGCATAAACGATACTCATGGTATGAGTAGTTTTATATTAATGATACAGTATGTCTTCATACAGTTATTTTAGATGGAAATTCAATCTCCAGTGCTTTATATATACACCATAATCATGTACTAATGTCTAATAATCATTAGCTGTGCTTTCTCGCTCACTCTTCTCTACGACAGCAAGTTCATACACACCACACTGTGTGTTATAATATATTAAGTATAGTTCACCGCGCTGCGTGTTTCAGAGTGAAGTGCGCCATTGTGTTCTTTTACATGCGATCAGCTTGTCATGTAAAACGAACACTTCACAGTCTGGCTGCATGTGCTGTGGGTTTAACACTCATTTCACAATGCAATGTCCGTCTGATACACTTTATTTTCACATATTTCACATCATTTCAAACAGTTTTTTAAACAGATGATTAAAGCATTACACTGGGTTTATGATGGAAATGTTTTCTACACACCACTTTTTTTTGTTGAATATTGCGTTCTCAATTAAATATGATTTTTATGTGCACATCATTATTGTTTTAAAGGTGCCTTGTGTAATGTTCGCCAAAAAATCTATTCATACTCCACATTCCATACCAGTTGAGGGCAGTATACCTCCAGAAAGTGAGTTGGTCTACTCTAGAGTAACAAACGAGAAACGGCATAGTCTCTATGCTCCGCCCCTACCTTCACAACGACCCTACCATAGCCGAAGCCGAGCCAACTCCTAATAGAGGATGTTTTGACTCCAGAGGATCGTTGGTTGATGTCAAGTGATTTTTAAATATGACTTCTTCAAGCTACTCCCCTTCACCTTTACCAGTGAATATGTTCATATTCGTTTTATTCATATTACATTCATTTGACAGACAGCATTCACTGATGTTGACCAAGCTAGCGCCATTCAGAGCTGCCAACTCTCACGAATTCACCGTGAGACACACGCAATTGACACTTTTCACACGCTCTCACATTAATTTTCTCACGCACAGAAAAATCGCAAAGCAAAGAGGACACGGAGTCCGACAGACTAGACAGACAGAGCAGGTTAGTTATGATACAAAAAAATCTCAGCTCTCAGATTCTGCCAATTTTATTACGCAATTCAAACAATAAATACCGTTTTGGCGCTTGTAAATGTTACACGACAGATCCTAGCGCATGTGAACCGATCATCTCTACTAGCTAATAATAAAAAAAAACACGAACACTGTTGAAAGATCCAGTAGGCTACAACTTAAGTTAGCAAAATGTATTCCTCATAGATAATATCGACCAATCATTTTTTTTAATCAGCGTGCAGAGGTTAATAACATAGCTGGAGAACAAATATGTCATATTTATATCAGGAAAGCCATTTAATAAACACAATATAGGTCACGTAAGTTAGTTGGCAAGAAAAAAAGAGCTATAGAGAGTGTTTTGCTATATATGTGTACGGTTAGCCATCGCTAACATTAGCACTTTTATCGAACAGCCTTCGATCCATTTCTATGTTATAACTTCCCGAAAAAACTACACAAACATATAAAACAAACGTCTAGCGAAATACTAAACGCATCTTACTTACCAATCCAAAAGAAATGTTGCAATTTCGGGTGTTCCCAGGGGTGCTCTCTGCACACGCAAGGTCTCTCGCTCACTCTCCCTCCCTGCCGTGCGCGCGCTACACGGTTTGGAGCCGTCTCTCTCTCGCATGCACGCTCGCTCTAGATTCCAGGAGATTTTAACTAATTTGCGGTATAAATAGTCGATCACGAGTGGCTCAACAGGTAGATCTATAGATAAACTCATCTTTCAGGCATTTGACCGACCGGGTTGACACTTCAGCGTGAGAAATCGGGGGTGTGGCGTGTGAGCGTTTAAAACCAATCAAATCCGTGTGTCTTGTGGTGGTGGTAAGCATGGACATCATATGATGTCTATGGTGGTAAGGGTCTCTTGCCAAGGGCTTCAGCCATTCTTCCGCTCTCTTCCCTGAACTGAAATGTAGTAGTGGGCTGTACTTTTCACACGATTGACATCAGGTTCAAGTACGCCCACAAGCCGTGCGAGTTATTTGGGTATTGCAGTTTGGCTGGTGGTTATGACAAGAGACCGCATATCGCCTCCCATGGCCGAAACTGGTATTATGACACCTGTCGGGCCGGGGCTAGTAATTTAGCATGCTAATTCAGGTTGATATCTCGGCAGCACTATAACTTGTCATTTTTTTAATGACACCATCGCCCTTATTTCTTCTCATTCTTTTGATGCGTGTAGCTAATTTTTTGGATATTTTTACCTCAATTCTGACACATGGCACCTTTAAATTTATGTTCTTGGTAATCTTGAATCAGATCATATTTGACGAAATTTGTGATGACTATGACAACAAACAATGCGATTATCGACTTTTTGGATAATATTTAGATTAGCTTTTATGAATCAGCAAAGGTTTAGTTGGTGTGTTTTTGAAAAGGATTCTGAGAAAAGACAAATACTTGATTTCAATCTTAAATTTATACTTCTATACTATTACAGAATCCAACATTCATCAGATGTTACTAACGAGTCCTAAAGTCATCATGAAATCAAAATGGACAATTCTTATTTTCTATAGAATATTGTAGTGTTTATTCTAAATTATTTATAGGTGCACATCATTATTGTTTTAAATTCATGTTCCTGGTTAGCCTTGGTTCCCCCATGCTGCCTTGTGTACAGCAAGATTTTATTCCCGTTGCTAGTCAGCCTGGATTCCATGGTCCAGATTTGCGCCTCAGCGAGGGAACCAATCACAGAACGGGGAGGGAACCAATCACAGAACGGGGAGGGAACCAATCACAGAATGGGGAGGGAACCAATCACAGAATGGGGAGGGAACAGCGAGACGATGACGACATCTATGCGACACACCGAAGCAGTTTGTTTATATCTATGGATCCAAAATGGCAGCAGACGCGAAGTTAACTTTCGATGCAGCCTTAGATATTGTTCTAAGTTTAGAACGCAAGTTTATTTTGAAAAAAGAGCAACTTTTCTGTCACTCTACATACATCATCTGGTATAATTGAAACGATTGGCTATGAGCTACGTACAGGCGCATTTGATAGACATTCGTAGCACCCAATAAACGGCTCTGGACATTCGTAAACCACGCCTCAAATACGAGAAAATGACCGTGTGGTTCCCAGACCAACGTCTCAATGAGAAGAGGTCTGACGTTAGCCAGGCTAGTTCCTGCTAATCTTGAATCAGAATAACAGCGACATCTCTTCTCTTCTCTGATGACGAGGGCGGGGCAACCTGTCACTCACATGAGATCAGCCAATGGCAAACCACAACCATCCAATCAATTCCTCACAGACAAAATCAAGCCCCGCCCACATTTGTTCTTGTTCCAGAAGTGTTTCACTCGGATATATGGCATAATAGGGAAGAAAAGACTAGCACATCTTCTGTTTCATGTTAACTTAAAAGGTCTTCTTGCAGTTTTCTGCAAAAACAAAAGCTTAACCGTTTATCTCTGTTTGCATTTATCAGAAAATACAATCGATAATTCTGCCATTACATAAATAGCTTCACATTATGTAACATTTAGGTTACAAGACTCAAAACAGTATAAGCAGTGCTTAAATCAGAATCGCCCCGTTCATTCCTCCTTTACTCTCTCTTTCTATTAATCCTGTCCTGATGTGTTCGCCTTGTGTGCTTATACACACAAATGAATCCATTCAGAGACTTTTGATCAGACTAAAGAGGCAGTAAAAAGTCAGAGTTAATTACTTGAGAATATCACTCAGGACAGTCATTTTGAGGGGTATTAAAATTATTCACAGATATTAGCCGAATGTGCAAACTGATAAAGAAGATAATGAAAGCAGTAATAATTTACTACTGGGTGCATTCAAAGTTTAATAACTCTATAATGATTCAGCTAGATTAAAAGTGATTTTATGTGTTAAAGGATACTGAGCAAATGAACAGCATGTGCTGTAATAAGGATGAAGACAAGACAACTGAAGTTCAAAGAAGTGAAAGTTCCTGTTCTAATCGGCTCTTTCAGAAGTTCCAGACTTTTGCAAAGACAGTGAGATGTGGAGATCAGTGATCACTTCATGTCTGCACAGAGCAAAGCACAAATGTAAGATTAAAGGAACAGTTCTTCTCCAAAAAATGAAAATACCCTCATGCCACTCCAAATCTGTAACTCAAAAGGTGCCTATGACTTTTGTATAATCCCTTGTGTAAAAGAAGCACGTGTACATACTTTAAAAAAAGAGTACTTATTATGGAGATAATATACTTTAAAATAATATACTTAAAGGTTGTATCAGTGATTTCAGGCCCAAAAATAAATGATCACATTCATCTAATCTTTCCTAACGATCCGCTAGCTGCCCGCCCCATAAGCAGGCTGTCAAAAAAACGCATCTCTGTAGACAGCCTAGGCTCTGAGATCTGCACACAAAAACAAATGGGTACAACCACCACTCAAAACCAAAATAAACAGTGTTCCAAACCGTTTTTGAACCGGTTTTGCTCCGACTTCGTGTCCAGCCGTGCACAAGCGCAAAACCTCACAACACCCGACCCTGTCGGTTATTGGTTGGAACACTGTTTATTTTGGTTTTGAGTGGTGGTGTACCCATTTGTTTTTGTGTGCAGATCTCAGAGCCTAGGCTGCCTACAGAGCCGCTTTTTTTTGACAGCCTGCTTGTGGGACGGGCAGCTGGCAGATCGTTAGCAAAGATTCTTTGCCCCCATCATGAGTGGACACGCCCCCTACTGCTGATTGGATCACTCTGTCTCCTCCCCCATCATGAGTGGACACGCCCCCTACTGCTGATTAGCTCACTTTCTCTCTTCCCCTATCATGAGTGAACACGCCCCCTACTGCTGATTAGCTCACTCTGTCTCTCCCCCCATCATGAGTGGACACGCCCCCTACTGCTGATTAGCTCACTCTGTCTCTCCCCCATCATGAGTGGACACGCCCCCTACTGCTGATTAGCTCACTCTGTCTCTCCCCCCATCATGAGTGGACACGCCCCCTACTGCTGATTAGCTCACTCTGTCTCTCCCCCCATCATGAGTGGACACGCCCCCTACTGCTGATTGGATCACTCTGTCTCCTCCCCCATCATGAGTGGACACGCCCCCTACTGCTGATTAGCTCACTTTCTCTCTTCCCCATCATGAGTGGACACGCCCCCTACTGCTGATTAGCTCACTCTGTCTCTCCCCCATCATGAGTGGACACGCCCCCTACTGCTGATTAGCTCACTCTGTCTCTCCCCCCATCATGAGTGGACACGCCCCCTACTGCTGATTGGATCACTCTGTCTCCTCCCCCATCATGAGTGAACACGCCCCCTACTGCTGATTAGCTCACTCTGTCTCTCCCCCATCATGAGTGGACACGCCCCCTACTGCTGATTAGCTCACTCTGTCTCTCCCCCATCATGAGTGGACACGCCCCCTACTGCTGATTAGCTCACTCTGTCTCTCCCCCTATCATGAGTGGACACGCCCCCTACTGCTGATTAGCTCACTCTGTCTCTCCCTCATCATGAGTGGACACGCCCCCTACTGCTGATTAGCTCACTCTGTCTCTCCCCCTATCATGAGTGGACACGCCCCATACTGGTGATTGGATCACTTTGTCTCCTCTCCCATCATGAGTGGACACGCCCCCTACTGCTGATTGGATCACTCTGTCTCCTCCATCATGAGTGGACACGCCCCCTACTGCTGATTGGATCACTCTGTCTCCTCCATCATGAGTGGACACGCCCCCTACTGCTGATTAGCTCACTCTGTCTCTCCCCCTATCATGAGTGGACACGCCCCCTACTGCTGATTGGATCATTCTGTCTCCTCCCCCATCATGAGTGAACACGCCCCCTACTGCTGATTGGATCACTCTGTCTCCTCCCCCATCATGAGTGAACACGCCCCGTACTGATGATTGGCTATAAGTGTGTTTTGCTGCTCTGTTCGATCCACTCTCTACAGCGTTTCTCAGAAATCGCTTACTGCACCTTTAAACACACTTATTTTGCACAAGGGTTATTCAAAGTCATACAACTTGCCCTCCACTGCTGCTGACAAAATGTATTGTTTAGAAGACATGGACTACGTTTATGGTGTTTTTGGTCTTGAAGCAGGAAAAATGATTGTGTATGGGTTTGGAATGACAAGTCACTTAGGGGTGAGTGTTTTCTAGAAGTGATTATATACACTTTTCATTAATAGGTGAACTGTTCCTTTAAGAATAAAAGTATAATTTCCAACAGTAGTGACCTGAAGTTCTCTGCCTAGAGTTAGTGTCATCACAGAGGAGAGAAAAGAGAGGTCCATTAGTCTCTCCTGTCACTAGGCTAAATAGTATATGAGTGTCTTTTTCTAGATATGAGGCTTTAAATTTTTTAAAAAGTGGTGGCTCAGCACAAGTATAGCAGTCCATACCAGACCTAGAGCAGTAACCATTTGACTGGGCACTGTAGTATCAATATACTATTGTTCATGTCATAATGTCATAGTCATCCATTTTAGTCTATTTATAATTATCTGTCATATTAAAATAGACTACACTGTCAATCGGTTTAGTCTATTTTACTGATTTTTTTTTTTTGATGGAAGTTGATGGAATACCAGAATACCAGAAACGTTTTAAAAAGTCTAAACATTTATACATTCACATATTTATAAAACATAAAACGTATTTAACATACTGTCCTTAACTCCTGAAAAAGTCAACATTTGAAGTGGATCAAAAAAGTTAATCGAAGTTGTCCTAAGACAAGAACGTGTATTGTTCAGAATATAACTTTGATGAAATGTTTTGATCCACTTCAAATGTTGACTACTGTATATAATTAATAATTTTTCATGCTTTAGCAACTGCATTATCACTGAATAAAATAACAAATAAAAACGAATTGTCAACTAGCATTTTAATCTTATCTTCAAGATTAACATGATTAAGTGAAGCCGACAGGTGTGGAAGTTAAAAGCTAAAAAAAAACTGTCTGTGCTGCGTATGTGTGTGGGTTGGTAAAAAAATTTCTTCCGTTCCGTTGACCTTGATGTCAATGTCTAAACAGAATTAGCTTTATTCCCTACAGCAGCGTCTGTCAGGATTTTTACTGATTTACTGTGTTGCCAGAGTTCATTAGGTCTGTTGCAGAGACGTCCATGGCAGACGCTAAACATTTGCCAAGACCAATCCGCTTACAAGAGATTTCACCACTTGCTGACTCACATGACTGTTGTGGAAAATCTTTCTTTTGTGAAGACTAGTCATGTCGGGACATTGTACTAGTGATAAAAGAGTTCCTGCTTTTCTGATTCTCAGTCTAACGTGAAAAGAAGAAATACAAAGTCTGCATCATAAATAATAACAATGAAAGCTTGAAAGTGAAGCAGAATGTAACATTTAAACTGCCCAGCTGAATGCTGTTAATGCGACAGCTATTCGCGACATGCTCAGAATACGAAGCCAGTCATGGATGAGCAGCATATAAGCAATTGCATTTACTCTCCTTTAATAACCAAGAGCTGATGCAATCTTTATAATGACTGTGTGAATATGTTATTCATTTGCACAAACTAGACTTCATATTTCTTTCTGTATAGTTCATTCAAATAATGACAATAACAATCCAGGATAAGTGCGCAGAGTAAGCCTGTTATTCACATCGCTGTGTCTGTTGCATTGATTTCAGCATGATCACAATGGGAGATGTTCAAAGAAAGTCAAGCCAGGACCTCTGTGTGAACGCCGTCCTCTTCTCCATTACGGCCGGGTTAAGTAGGTCCATTAACTCAACCCTGCAACCAAAAGACACTTTGACCTTGGCCAGAGAGCCGGAGAGCAATGAAGCCATGAGCAAAACCCTATTAGCTGCTTGTAATGAGCCGAAACAATCTGACAGGCTATACACACAAACAATAAGGGGGGAAAATCAGTAAATGAAAGCCTTTATCAATGCATTTTTAATCAGTCATAAAATATTAATGCTTAAAAGCACATGTCCACATACAAATGATCTTCTCACCTCATAACCATCTGTGTTGCCTAATGGCGTTAATAATCAAATGGTTGTAAATCAGCCAGACAAATCAACCCTGGCTCATTCTTATGTGCATCTGTTTTCATCAGATCTCTTTATTTCACAAACCAACTTCATGTTTGACACAAAAAGTCACTTGCCTATTTTTTAAGTCATCATGAAATGGTCTTTTCTTCCCTATTGTGCCGTAAATCCGAGAGAAACACTTCTGGAACAAGAACAAATGTGGGCGGGGCTTGATTGTGTCTGTGGGGAGTTGATTGGATGGTTGTGGTTTGCTATTGGCTAATCTCATGTGAGTGACAGGTTGCCCCGCCCTCATCATCAGAGAAGAGATGTCGCTGTTATTCTGATTCAAGAATACCAGGAACATGAATTTAAAACAATAACCGATGCATAATTTAGAATAAACACTGCAATATTCCCAAAAAATTGAATTGTCCATTTTGATTTCATGATGACTTTAGGACTCGTTAGTAACATCTGATGAATGTTGGATTCTGTAATAGTATGGGAGTACTAACTTAAGATTGAAATCAAGTATTTGTCTTTTCTCAAAATCCTTTTCGAAAACACCCCAACTAAACCTTTTCTGATTTATTAAACTAATCTGAATATTATCCAAAAAGTCGCTGTCATAACGATAATGGCATTGTCAGTTGTCAAAGTCATCACATCTTCGTCAATTATCACCATACAATCCATTTCATTGTATCTGGCATCATCGGTCACATAAAACCTATTTTTTCCACTCATTTCCCGACAGCCTTCCTTGCCAAATGATTATGAATTTGTAAATATGAGTCTCATCTGTTAGACTAGATGAAATAAACCTCCTTATGCTGTATGGAGGAGAGATGAATTATGAAGAGAAGAGAATGACATCAGCAGCTTCATGCAGTGTTTATGTCACAGTTAAAGAAAGAGAAGACTTTAAAACATTAGCACCTGGACGTGTTCCCACACTGACACAGGAAGTGAGGTAATCAAATGCTGAGAAGGTCGATTGGCTATTTTTGGCCCGTTGTGTGCGGTCGAAATCTCAGTCCCTCATGAACATGAGCTGCAGATCTTTGACTGAAGAAGAAGCGAGACAAATGTTGCATTGTAGATTCAAAGCATTGTGCATTAATGCATTAATGCAGAAACTAATTATAAGCCATTAAGCATCAGTTACAATTTACTTTTCTTGTTTCATTATTCACAATAATATTGTTCAAAAATAGATTGCACAGTTAAAGTTACAATAAAATTAATGAATGTAATTATCGTACTCCTATTAAGTCTATGTTTTCTGGCCCTACTAGAGTTGGTTTTCATGCTTGAATGTTCATTATTTCTCTTATACTTGGCGTTGTTGCTCCTCTCTTCCCAGTCTGTCAGTAACAGGGCTGCGTTTCCCAAAAGCATCAATGGTCGATGATCGTAAGCTTACGATGCTTTTGGGAAACAAAAACACACCCCTGTTTACTTCCTGTCTCTATGAAGCCCCTCCTCCTGAAAAGCACACTGTGCTCTGATTGGTCGAGCGCTTCGAGTGTGTTTGTGAAATGTCCCGCCCCTTACCATAACCGCCAGTTTAACACACTACTAACTAACTCAACCAGGCCCCGCCCCTTTATTCTGCATATTAATTATTATAATGAGGAATATTGTGACGTGTTCGTTCCCGGAAGAAACTCGAGATACAATGGAGGCGTTTCAGGAGTTCAGAAACACTGACTCTGATATAGAGAACAACTGGAGCTGTTCATGCTCAAACGCCAACATTACACACTAAAGACTAAAGATGAATGTGTAAAAAAGCATATCAAGAACTCTTTAAAGTAGGGTTTACTTTGAGTTCATTTTATGATTGCGAACTTAATACATTCTTTATTGTAGCTGTAAGCATGCAACCTGATCCTTATTAATTGCCTTTAATCCAATACTATAAAGCTAATTTGACATTTTCCAAAGCAGCTTATAGCAAACGCGGTGTTGATCGACTATAGAGACATGAGACGCTGGATTCACACACTCTCTGCAAATAGACCTGTCTATCATAACCACACTTACTGTAGCACGGTGCATTAATAAACATATCTCTGTCAGCAACAATCAGTCCAAGCGCATCACCATTATTACTCAACCATGATACATATTTACAGAATATATACCAGATACAACCAACAGGAGATGTTCGGGAGTGAGGACAGATTTATTCACTTTTGTTTGGAAAGTTTGACCCTTCATATTCTTGTTTACTACTATCATCCCACAAATGTATTGCATTCTGTAATAACTCAATATGATGTATGAATAATACAGACATTATGAAAAATTCTCTGCATTATTTAATACAATGCATATATGGAGCAAACTGTGATTGTGAGTAAATACTTCCATGGAAGAACCAATCATGTCCAGTCACGCATAAAGATATTCTCTATATGAAGATTTCAGAACATTAACTTCAAACACGTCATTATGTTTTAATCATAGAGCTAAATGAGGATATTTTGTTAGAGCGTGAGCAATTTTTGCATGCCTTCGCTTTATGTATTCAGATCACAGAGGCGGACAGAGAATGATAAAGTCATTGCAATCCTCTAATCCGGGGAGAAGACTCGTGCTGGAAACAAAGAAATGCAAAGATCGCTTTCTCAAACCTGCACTGTACATGTGTGTGTGTGTGTGTGTCATTTCAGCACTGAAAAAGTCAAGTAAAAAAGTTACCTTGACATAATGGTGGTGAATACCACGAAAAGCTTGTTTCCGCCACAGAATCAAATATTTTACAAGATAATTGAGACTTTTTTAGTTTATATCTCGCAATTCAGACATATTTTCTCACAATTGCGTGTTATAAAGTCAGAAATGTGAGATATAAACTCCAAATTCTGAGAAAAGATGTCAGAATTGCGTGATATAAACTCGACAAAAAAGACAAAATTTTCTCACAATTCTGACTTTATATTATAACATACAATTGTGAGAGAAAAGAAAAAAAAACAGAATTGTGAGAGAAAAAGTCGTAATTACCTTTTTAATGTTTTACTCAGTGGCAGAAACAAGCTTCCATAGAATACATGTAACTTCATAATAAACTAAGGTTAAAATTATATTTTTCATAAGAAAAAAAAAACATCTTTACTCTAGTAGACTTAACAGGAGTGTTTCCCCCATTGTTCCTGTCAGAAGGTAGAGGTATCCAACATTAATCGTTTGCACTGTTAAAAGTTTGAGATGGGTCTATTTTAATCTCCTGTTCACACAACAGTGATTGAGATAATTGGTTGGTGTTTAGCGGAGTAGACATTCACAGACAACCAGCCTTCCCTCTGCCATGCCTCGCGCTGCACTGGCATTACACACAGTGTGTGTTCCACCCACAGGCATTAGCTATTAGTGTTCCCCATCCCAGACCCTCGTGCAGAGTGCTGAGTAACAGAGCAGTGTTTACACTGCAGATGCATGAACAAATGATCAGCAGAAGAAAGAGAGCGAGTCCCCCAGGCAGAGCAATGCAAGAAGAGAAGAACACTGGAAGAAGAACAGGACATTAAAACAAGAGAGGGGAGAATGAATGGATGGTTTCACTATATGGCCATAAACCTTTTATGTGATATCAGGGATGCCAAAAGTGCCATTTCTTCAATGTTAAAATCGAATATGCACCAGTATGTTTCCTTCTGCACATCAGTCGCTGTCTGACTGACTGGCACTGAACGCTCACATGCATATTTCCATGCATGCTCTGTGAAGTGTGCGCTCACTGCCTCGCGGTAACGTGGCTGAAAATGCACATCTTGCTCAAAAAGACTGTCTTAAGTGCATGTAAAATATGTGATTTGTGTCCCAGGCCTATAGCAGTGTACATGCAAACCAACAGACCTGCTGCATATTACGCTGTTCACTTCCATCAAACTATATTTATAAAATAATATAAAAAATATTATATTAAATATTATATTAATATAATAATAATATTATATATTATATAATTAATTATAATATTATATAAAACAATATCAAACTATATTTACCAGCAGCATGCCATTATTTAAATGTCATTTGTTCGTTTTATTAATATAAAATATATTTTGCATTTAAAAAAAAATATATATATATATATATATATATATATATTTCAACTTATAATAATATACAACATATAACATAATAAAAATAAAAACATTTTCCAACATTAACAATGGTAGCATTTTACATTAGTTAACTTTATTTAACACTTTTAACTAACATGAGCAATGCATTTGTAGTATACAATAAATTATACTTTTTTATAGGAAACTAAAAAAAATATCATATTAAAAACTTTATTAAGCTTGTTTTCTGGGGAAATAAATCAAAATTATGCAAGTTTTTGCTTAAAAAAGGCAAAATTATCTGCCAATGGAATAAGAAAAATAATCTTGTTTTTGTTTGAATTAACATTATTTTTCTATAAATAGTGTCTCTCGCTTAATTTTGATGTATTTCTCCAGAAAACAAACAAGACATAATATCTTATGGCATTTTACTCATCTAGTAAATGCATCTTGATTTAAGACTTTTTAGATATTTGGACTGGAAACAAGACACAAATACTAAATAAGAAAAGCTTTTTTTTACAGTATATGTGAGTTCATGTTAACTATTTTTTGTTAACTAATGTTAACGAATGGAGCCTTATTGTAAATTGTTACCATAATAACAAAAAATATTTTTACATAAAGCCAATTGTAAATAACTGTCGGTTGAATCAACGGCAGCGTTCCAGCTGACATACATCTGATATTTAGTGGGAGGGCAGAGAAATAACATCTAAATGATGCGAGATTAGAAGACGACTGATCAAAGAATCCAATCATGGCAAGTGTGGTCTGAACATCACGATTAACATCCCTGCACTTCAGGAAAACTTAGAGATGAAAGAATGGAGAGAGATTGTTACTGAGCTGAGAATGAACTGGAGCCAAACAGAGAGCAGGAATGAAAGGAGATCCGAGAGTATAGAAGGAAAGAAGATCAAATGCAGCTCGTATGTGCCAAAGTATGGAAGCTTGTTTCAGACACCGAATAAAGACATAAACAAGCCAATTGCAACATTATTTTTATATACAAATTGTGAGAATGTAACTTTATTCTCACAATTTCGAGTTTATGTCTCACAATTTTTATATTTTTCCTCAGAATTCTGAGTTTACATCTTACAATTCTGTTTTTTTTTTGTTGCCACACAATAAAATAATAAAAAGGTAATTGCAACTTTTTATTTCAAAATTCTGACTTTTTTCCTCACAGTGAAATTCAGTTTTTTTTTTTTTTTTTTTTTTTTTTGCTTCTGCTACAGAAAAAATATTAAAAGGTATTTGTGACTTTTTTTTTTACATCTTGCAATTCTGACATTTTTCTCAGAATTGCAAGATAATTGCCTTTTTTACTTTTAATTGCATGGCAGAAGTAAGATTTCACACCAAGGAGATTGCTTTGGAAAGTTTCATCATTGTGCATTATCAACACACTGTCATTGACCCACATCCAAAGAACAAACCCATAACCACCTTGATCCTGTAGTTTCACACACACACACACACACACGCACGCACGCACGCACACACACTCTCTCAAGCAGGCCAAGCGTACGAGTGGCTGAGTAACGGCACCGGCAGAACACAGGCATTAGAGAGGCCTTGCTTTGCCTCAGGGTTGCCAGATTCAGAGTAACAGACTCCCACCCTCTCATTCCCAGAGAGCTGACAGAGTGGCCATGTCATACGGACTGACGAGAGAGAGAGAGAGAGAGAGAGAGAGCTTGTGTTCTCGACACATGCCAACAACAGCAATGAAAATGTGCAGAAAGCATGCATTCATTGATGACCTTTTCCCAAGCTCCAAATTTAACTAAGCTGCCAGAAGCAAGACCGTCAATCGTAAAATGTGCAAAGCTTGACTGCAATACGACAAAAAGACTGACATAATGATACAAACTGATCTTGATGAGAATAAAGCATTTGAACCCAAATCTCAGTCCTAATCAAGCTGAAGGAAGATGCCAGCAAAGTTTTCTCCAGCGAACTATAATGTGAATCATCCAGGGTGTTTATAATGTATCTAAACAAGTAGGTGGATGCTTAAATGAAACCTTTTATGGAATTCAATTAAAAGGATTGTACTTTACCTGTGAAAAGTGAATGTTGCTGCATTAGAAGCTATTTCTACCTGACCTATAACCCTTAAAAGTGCAACAGAATGCAGTCACATTGACTAAGTGTATATAAAATAATTAAATGAATAATATTTTTGACTTGAAAAAAGTATGGAATTTTTTTGCTTTTTTACAAAAAATAATTTACAATGCATATAGAGTGCAAAACACACACACACACACACAAAGGCCAGTAATTACATACATTTCCACATGATATCAGACACATCTATTAGGTGTGGCACAGGGATTACTGGACACAGAGAGATGAGTCTGCCAATGAAGTCTAATCAGTTCATTTTGGAAAATCTCATTGTGATTCATATCTAATAATGGCAGTCACTGGTGATTCTCCACTTGCCAGCCAATCTATTTTTGGCTGAGAGGAATAGCAGTATCGGGATGCACAGCAGCACTGCTGTCTGTCACATGGCAACAGAGCAAAGCTGGTTCAGGGTCATAGTTCCTGAGAATGTTAGATTTCTCTCAAATGTGACCTTCACAATCATTTTACCTGGCTTTCTCTCTTTGACCTACTCGCTCACTCGCTTTTTGTGTTGTTTGAGACGGAAAAAGAAAAGTGCAGAGCAATTATTTCAACATTTCAAAGCACCTCTTCGCACACAACATACTGCCAATCAGAGGCATTCATTTGACTTGAAACTGACACACACAATGCATGCTCTTAAATCATCTCAATTGAACCAAGTGTGTGTGTGTGTGTGTGTGTGTGTGTGTGTGTGTGTGTTTCACATCCACAGGCAGAAGAAGACTTTCCCCTCGGCTCACGCAGGGAGCTGTCCGAGGTCCTGAATCAAGTATATAGTCACTTGCATTGAACTAATCGTTCAAGCGAAATTTGCATTTTAAAATAAGCATAAAGAGTGTAAAGTAACAGCACGAGCGTTTACACCGTTTCCTTGCATGCACCAGATCAATGTATTTTTTCTCGCATCCTTCCACAAAAGACAGATCAAGCACGACTCTCATCCATTAGCCGCAAAAAAGGTCACAGATACAGTCTTTCGTGTATAACATTGCGCCATTTAGATCAGGTTTGGTAAAGCCTACCTTCTTTTGTTTTTGTTTTTTTGATCCCGGGATTCAACCTAACTTTGCTCTCCAGATTTCGAGTCCGAAGGATCCTATAGCCCTCCGAGCGCGCGCACGAACTCTCCGACGAGTTGACAGCTGAAGAGCATCGCTTTAGCACACGCGAATCCACCGGGCTCGATCACACACACACACACACGCGACGAGAGTGTTTTCTTGGGCTTCTGTCGAGCTCTGATGCATCGCCGTCTGATGCATGCATTTATTACGCACGATGTCCTTGACAAGTATCCACATCACATTGAGCAGTGGAAACGGTGTTCAGTCCGCTGAAAACCCAGCCATATGCACGGACACATACTTGTTCTGCACAGATTGATCAAAGTCGTTCAGTATGCACATCATCTAATCCATGCAATCACTGGAAGTCCTCGTCTCGGCTCCAGTATATCCAAACATTATCCCAAGTCGCCTTCCGATGAATTATTCCTCTCCGGGACTCCGATGAGAGAAACGAGCTGCGCGTGTTATAAATGAAGCTCTGTAGTGTTTCTGCAGTTCAGCAATGGGAGTGGTGTGTGTGTGAGAGTGAGGAGAAACGCGCTCCACGCGCCGCAGACACGCCTCGCGCTGCCCACCGAGAGTCCGCGAGATCCTGCTATCTTGACATGTTGCAATAATTCAAATGTTCCTGAGATGCTTCTTTAGTTTTGTAGCAGTCATGAGATGAGTTTCAGATGAGACGTCAAATGTGCGCGTTTGCGTGCGCGCTTGTGAGAGAGAGAGAGAGAGAGAGAGAGAGAGAGAGAGAGAGAGAGAGAGAGCGAGAGAGGGAGAGAGAGAGAGAGAGAGAGAGAGAGAGAGAGAGAGAGAGCGAGAGAGGGAGGGGGGATCAAATGTCCCCACGAGGAAAGTAAAACCTGAAATATTTGCAGTAGATGGTTTCTTTGCAGTATTAAAAAGGCTTAATGCACATGCTAAATAATGTTGTAGCAAAAATGTAGATGCAAAGCGGTTACTTTAGCAGTAGGTTATATAGACTATCATTAGATCTGTTTTAAAGCAACATAAGTGTAAAGTGTGTGCGCGTGCGCGTGCGCGGGAGGGGTCGGGGGTCTGTGTGATCTAGAGGCTGATCTTGCATTTAAATTACAGAAAATACAGCACGTGAACGGAATGGATCTTTCTATTGGGAAACGTGCTGTGAATTCTCATTCCTATACGCTTTGGTGAAGGAATGTTCAAAGTTTAGTGTTCAGGTATAAACAAAAATGAAGAAATTCTCTGTAGGCCATACACTGCTTTTCTGCTAACGTTTTACTGGGATTTATTTCATTACAATTCTCTAAAATGTGTTTTAGCTGTGGTCAAATTGAGCTCAAATTAAATAAATAAGTAATTCGTTTAGTTTCAGGTAAAACACAGGTTAAATAAAAACAAACAAATAAATAAATAAATGTTACATAAAATAAAATAATAAATACTACATTAAATTAAATTAAATTAAGGTACAACACTCAAATAAATAAATAAATTGAAGAAAAAAAATATGAATAAAATATGAAAAATTAGAAATGTTATAATAATTTCTAAATTATTTTAATTTTACTAGTTCCTGTGCACAATACAAAAAATTTAAGGATATAAACCTGGTTAGATGTCATTTATTTAATCAGTTCTGAGGTCAAAATTTAGAAGAAGTAAGTAGCAATTATCCATTTAGGAAGTAATGGTAAAAAATAATAATAATAATTTAGTTATATATTTGTATTTGAATTTGGTTTGGAAACTGAATTGTCAGGTGTTACACAGACCTAAATCATAATAATACATTTAAATCTTTCCCTGGAAAACAATGCCTGTTGGTTATTTTGAGATCTTCTGTTTGCAGTCCCTGAACTGTAAGGCAGACTCTGAACACAGTACAAACAAACAAATCAAATCATAATGAAAACCTTGACTGATGCCCAAGAGGTGCAGGAAGCAATGCTGACTGGGATATGAATATTATGCTCATCCCTCGATTTCCTCAGAAATGAAAGTATGCGGCTCACCTAATGTTACATAAAATGGCATTTCAGAGTACAGGCAAAGTGCAGAAGAGATAAAGAAAATATTACAGCGGAGGATGATGGTTAATTGCGCTGTCTATCAGGTAATCTGCTCATCTTTCCTGTTGCTGGCAGCATTATCAGAGATTAGAGAAGATCTGGTTATGGCATGCACATAGATAGTACAGGTTCCTGAAATCTAATACCCCAGAGAGAGAGAGAGAGAGAGAGAGAGTCCCAATCCCGAACTGCTGACACTGACTGAGATAGTCAACTAAACACAAAAGGATGCGTATCAGGTTTTCTGAAACCATCTGCTGACTTCCTGTGCTTTCCAATTTTGCTTTACGGCTTTTTTCCCCCCCTTTAAACAAATGGTAATGGCAAAGCAATTCATCTCTGCATGAATCGGTTGAGAGGAATAAATCTCCATGAAAAACATCTTCCTAGTTTTAGAAGGTTACAGAGCATTAAGAGACAAATTCTGCTAGAAATGCAGAAGTGATGGACTTTGAGGCCTGCTTTGCAGAGACCAGGCGTCCTGCAGGTTAAATGGAGGTTAGCAGAAAGATGAACTCGGGCTGGCTGAACGCGCCTGTCGCTGAGGTTTGTAATATTTGTGCCAAGTGACTTTGTGCGGTTTGACAGATGGGAGGAGAAGACTGGAGTTAATGGGGTCGCCAGGCTCACGCTCTCTTTAAATGAGATGGTCCGAGACTCAGCAGCTGATGTACATTCGGCCCACAAGTACAGTTTTACCCAGAAAGTTTCTCTCCACCTGGTAAGATCCTCTGTCATGTTTTTCTTCCCCTCTGTCAGGGTTTTCTGCTGTAAAGTGTTGCCCTGAGGCTAAACAACACATTCAGACTCAGCAATGACACGCCAACCTGGACTATAGCGTTGTCTGGTCTCCTGAACCACTAAACATGTTTTAATTAACGTGAATTAAAGGAACAGTTCAC